>MU008169.1:1800000-2255142 GCA_010909165.1 Anthoceros angustus | reverse complement strand
CGGCATCGCGGTGGCACTCGTGCCGCCTTCCTCTACCACGCCCGCCACGGTGGCGGTCACCATATGTATGGAACGTTGCGCTAAGGAAGGCAATTGAGTCTTGATGACTTGATCAAGCTCAATAAAAAGAAAGCAAGGCGTGGCGGTGCTCGTCATCCAATGCGGACGCTGTTGCCAAGGGCGAGAGGTTCTCGAGGCTCGGAGGTGTTGACACGACTTCTGAGATAGCAAGACGTCGCACCCTACTTAACCTCCAAGGTTTGTAACTACACACTTTGGTGTGCCGGTTAGATGCTTAAGTACTTAGTGGAACTTGTGCATATTTAGTGTTACTTGTGCCTAGCTTGTCGATATATGATTGGGCGGTTTTGAACTTCAATTTTACATTTGGATTTTGTTGTTTGATCTTGTCTCACAGTTTAAGTTGAAGTCTCTAACTTTGTGATACTTGAGCCACGACTTTGTTGCAACCCTAACGATTGTGGTTCTCTACCAAAGCTCCGAACCACTAAGCCAAACAACCACTTGGATCTTGATGGCAAACCAATGACCATTGAGGCAATTGATATGCGAATGATAATACAAGCAAACCAACGACCCCAAATGGGAGTGTGGCGGCTTGAGTTGTGATGAAACCGGGGCTGCCGTTTCCATCAAAAGCTCTTTGTACACGCGCCACAGCAAATTTAAAGGTGGAAACAAGAAGAAGAGGAAGAGTAAACACAGTTCTGCTCTTGAGGATAGAAATTCCACAACGCAAAGTCTCTCGACTAACCTCTTATCCTACAAGTCTAGGTTTTGTTTTGTTTTGTTTTGTTGGCTCCATTGTAGGATGCGAATGATAATACAAGCGGCAAACCAACGACCCCAAATGGGAGTGTGGCGGCACATGTTATAGGAAGAGGTAGCCACCTCCGCCATAGTCAAAAGTGCAGAGGTCTTGGATGCGGAGCTAGATGTGTACCATGGTCAAGTGATGCGAGATTGCATATCGCAAGACTTCATGTTAGCACAATTTAGGCTGTATGCAAATTTAAAGGTGGAAACAAGAAGGGCCTGATATGTATGTAATATGGTTGTATGTTTCTTTGTTGTTGCAAAGAATAGCATACATAAATAATTAAATAAATATTTTTATTTACTATGCTAGTGAAAAATAATCACTATACTAAACATGTATACATACAATACCTAGAGGTGAAGAAGTTTCATAGTTTTCTAAATACAATTAATAACTTGTAAGAGGAAGAAGAAGAAGATGAAGAAGAAGAAGAAGATGAAGAAGAAGAAGAAGAAGAAGAAGAAGAAGAAGAAGAAGAAGAAGAAGAAGAAGAAGAAGAACAACAACAAGAACAACAAGAAGAAGATGAAGAAGATGAAGAAGAAGAAGAAATTTATTCAAGTCCACTAAGGACGGATCTTCGTCATAGGATTGAAATATGGCAACTACATAGATTGCGGTAAAATGGTCTAGACGAATGCAAAGGTAAAATTCAAACAAGACAAATAATCTTCAATCAATCAATAATGTTAATGAAATGCATGAACGAGGGCTAAACACCACAAATTCATCCCCATGAAAGAAAGCCGTTGACTTGCGGACAAGACTCGAAAGCGGTAACTTCTCCTTCTTAATCTTCCATTGCAATGGTGTAAGATCGATTGATATATAACGAGTCGTCCGTAACATAGACCTAGCCTTCATAACTGGAGGCGATCATCCATGGAGTGAAAAGTCATAATCAATGCGGTCTCTACCATCCTTTCCAAGCAAGGCTCGAGCAACGACCACATCGACCTCTAGCCTATTGAGAAACTCCTTTGCAGCCACAAGTGGTGCAACAATGTCATTACCAAGACCATAAATTCTCAAGTTCAATGCACGGCGAGCATCGCCGATATTGTGTTACCACCAGACAAGAAGGAGCAAGGGGATCGATATCATTAACTCCCATGGGTTTCTACCGATGCGTGAGGGGTTTCTCCAGAACCTTTTGCACACTTGCAAACCCCAAATTGCATGCTAAAAATCCGCACTAAAAAGACCATTTTGAATAGTTTAGGTCTTGTTTACGTGTGCACAAACATGATTCTCAATTTTATCCAATTTTGAGCCTTCCTAAAAAGAAGGTCATTCTCACAATCCGCACGTGTACAAACATTTAGAGTGTTAGGGCTTTTGTGATTTTGGTGTGCAAACTTGTTTGATCAACCTTTCACTCGTGGTCAATCCTAAGACTATACTCTCGCTATGGGAATCCTACAAGACTTTGTTTCTTAGACATTTGGCACAATAATATCTTCCTTGACCGATGCTCTTCTTGATTCGCTTTGCATGAAAGTGGTATGGTGTGCACTTGGAGTGAGCCCAAGCCAAATGTCTAAAGATTCAAAAGATGCACAAGGTTCTCTCTATTGTTTTGTTGTTTGAGGTTTTGTTTTGTTTTATGTTTTATGTTTTATTCTTTTTTTCTTTATTATGCCTTAATCTTTGTTGTGCTAGTGGTTTAATTTATATTATTGTAGTCATGTTTTTTCCGTTTGGCCATGAAATTTGAAAATGGAGATAAGATGAGAATCCCAATGCTTATGTATTCACAAGAAAAGCCCAAAGTAGGTCAAACCCTATTCCACAACGCAAAGTCTCTACGACTAACCTCTTATCCTACAAGTCTAGGTTTGT
Source organism: Anthoceros angustus (assembly GCA_010909165.1). NCBI lineage: Eukaryota > Viridiplantae > Streptophyta > Anthocerotopsida > Anthocerotales > Anthocerotaceae > Anthoceros > Anthoceros angustus. Next base: position 2,252,459 of record MU008169.1, on the reverse strand, counting down.
TTCTCTCGTAGTTTGATAGTCCTTGAAATCATCCTTGAAATCATAATATGATGAGTAGTTCTTTATGTAAAGTGTACAAATTGGATGGTCTCATCTACACTAAAGTATTGGGGTCTCCTAATTGCCGCTTGCGCCTTGCAATATTGGGCACCTTGATAAAGATTTCGTGAAACTAGATATCTGAATGGCTCCTTTTGATGAAGGTTTGAATGCCATGGACAGCCCTTAGTAAGAAGCAGTTTGGGAGGCCATCGTGAGCTTCAACATAAAAGGTTTCGTGGCAATCAAGGCCAGCCTTAAGTTGACGTAAGTTTGTACGCAATTCATAACATTGATAAGGTTAAAACTATGACCATGTTACCACATTTGGGCTGAAGTGTTAGGCATGACATTGCTTAGTTCACGTCACAAAGTTCATCAAGGAACGAAACAAATGCCTTTGTCTAATCACGTGTGGTAACTATTTCCCACATCAACTTCTATTCCTACAGCATTTGGTGTAGTTTAGTTCTCCAATTGACATGTTGTACATTAAGAAGGCAAGGTGAGGAGACTTAATTATTAAGTTGCACAACCATGCCATTTTGTTACTAAGATGGACCAATACGAGCAGCGTGAAAGAAATTCAAAGATACCACAAAAGAAAATACCAAATATAAATATAATATCGCTACCACAAGAAAAACAATTAGAACATCTTTGGAAAGGAAATATCATATATCCATTAATAGTATGTATTACAAGAAAAACAACTTGAACGTGCCATAAAGGAAATATCAAATATCCATTTATAGTACCTATCACAAGAAAAACAATTTGAAGATGCTAGAAAGGAAATATCAAATATCCTGTAGTATCTAGTATTCAAGGTCATCTATAAAGGAGCCATCATCTAAGTGGTTGGTTGAGTTGCCCACCTTAGCGTTGCACCTTAGGAAAGCCTAACAAGAAGTGGTTTGTTAAGTTGCTCATCCTCGCCGTTCCACCTCGTGAACATCTATCAAACAATAAGTGGTCGGTAAAATTGAACATCTATCAAACAATAAGTGCTCGGTAAAATTGAACATCTATCAAACAATAAGTGGTCTATAAAATTGAACATCTATCAAACAATAAGTGCTCGGTAAAATTGAACATCTATCAAACAATAAGTGGTCGGTAAAATTGAACATCTATCAAACAATAAGTGGTCTATAAAATTGAACATCTATCAAACAATAAGTGGTCTATAAAATTGAACATCTATCAAACAATAAGTGGTCTAAAATTGAACATCTATCAAACAATAAGTGGTCGGTAAAATTGAACATCTATCAAACAATAAGTGGTCGGTAAAATTGCTCATCCTTGCAAGGGTTCCACCTCGAGAACTCCTAACAATTGATTTGCCTAGGATATTGAGAGCAACCACCACGGTTGAATATATTTTCACAAAATAATCCATATTGACCAATTTTAAATACATTATAGAGCACAAACATCCAAGCAATAATGAATTCCTCGCGACCAAGCAATAATTATGAGTTGCTCGAGGACCTAAGACAACGTTGTGGTCATCTAAGTCTTGATGACTTGATCAAGCTCAATAAAAAGCACGGCAGCGGTCACCACATGCATGAAACCGCTGCTGCTAAGGAAGGCAAATTGAGTCTTGATGACTTGATCAAGCTCAATAAAAAGAATAAGCATGACTTGATCAAGCTTAAGGCAAAGGACCACGGTGGCGGTCACCATATGTATGGAACCGTTGCCGCTAAGGAAGGCAAATTGAGTCTTGATGACTTGATCAAGCTCAATAAAAAGAAAGCAAGGCGTGGCGGTGCTCGTCATCCAATGCGGAATATGGCTGCCAGGGCGAGAGGTTCTCGAGGCGGGGCTCGGAGGTGTTGACACACGACTTCTGAGATAGTGTAGCAAGACGAATCGCACCCTACTTAACCTCCAAGGTTTGTAACTACACACTTTGGTGTGCCAGTTAGATGCTTAAGTACTTAGTGGAACTTGTGCATATTTAGTGTTACTTGTGCCTAGCTTGTCGATATATGATTGGGCGGTTTTGAACTTCAATTTTACATTTGGATTTTGTTGTGATCTTGTCTCAGTTTAAGTTGAAGTCTCTAACTTTGTGATACTTGAGCCACGACTTTGTTGCAACCCTAGCAGTTATTGTGGTTCTCTTCGCGAGCTCGTCGAACCACTAAGCCAAACAACCACTTGGATCTTGATGGCAAACCAATGACCATTGAGGCAATTGATATGCGAATGATAATACAAGCGGCAAACCAACGACCCCCAAATGGGAGTGTGGCGGCACATGTTATAGGAAGAGGAGGTAGCCAACGACCTCCTGCCATAGTCAAAAGTGCAGAGGTCTTGGATGCGGAGCTAGATGTGTACCATGGTCAAGTGATGCGAGATTGCATATCGCAAGACTTCATGTTAGCACAATTTAGCTGTATGCAAATTTAAAGGTGGAAACAAGAAGGGCCTGATATGTATGTAATATGGTTGTATGTTTCTTTGTTGTTGCAAAGAATAGCATACATAAATAATTAAATAAATAATTTTTATTTACTATGCTAGTGAAAAATAATCACTATACTAAACATGTATACATACAATACCTAGAGGTGAAGAAGTTTCATAGTTTTCTAAATACAATTAATAACTTGCAAGAGGAAGAAGAAGATGAAGAAGAAGAAGAAGAAGATGAAGAAGAAGAAGAAGAAGAAGAAGAAGAGGAGGAAGAAGAAGAAGAAGAAGAAGAAGAGGAAGAAGAAGAAGAAGAACAACAACAAGAACAACAAGAAGAAGATGAAGAAGATGAAGAGGAAGAAGAAGAAATTTATTCAAGTCCACTAAGGACGGATCTTCGTCATAGGATTGAAATATGGCAACTACATAGATTGCGGTAAAATGGTCTAGACGAATGCAAAGGTAAAATTCAAACAAGACAAATAATCTTCAATCAATCAATAATGTTAATGAAATGCATGAACGAGGGCTAAACACCACAAATTCATCCCCATGAAAGAAAGCCGTTGACTTGACGAGCCTCAAAGGTAACTTCTCCTTCTTAATCTTCCATTGCAATGGTGTAAGATCGATTGATATATAGTCGTGTAACATAGACCTAGCCTTCATAACTGGAGGCGATCATCCATGGAGTGAAAAGTCATAATCAATATGCGGTCTCTAAAGATCCTTTCCAAGCAAGGCTCGAGCAACGACCACATCGACCTCTAGCCTATTGAGAAACTCCTTTGCAGCCACAAGTGGTGCAACAATGTCATTACCAAGACCATAAATTCTCAAGTTCAATGCACGAGTCCCCGCCCGATATTGTGTTACCACCAGACAAGAAGGAGCAAGGGGATCGATATCATTAACTCCCATGGGTTTCTACCGGAATAGCGTCGGGTAGAAAGGGTTTCTCCAAGAACCTTTTGCACACGCCGCAAACCCCAAATTGCATGCTAAAAATCCGCACTAAAAAGACCATTTTGAATAGTTTAGGTCTTGTTTACGTGTGCACAAACGCATTTGATTCTCAATTTTATCCAATTTTGAGCCTTCCTAAAAGAAGGTCATTCTCACAATCCGCGTGTACAAACATTTAGAGTGTTTAGGGCTTCTGTGATTTTGGTGTGCAAACTTGTTTGATCAACCTTTCACTGCATCACCAATCCTAAGACTATACTCGCTATGGGAATCCTACAAGACTTTGTTTCTTAGACATTTGGCACAATAATATCTTCCTTGACCGATGCTCTTCTTGATTCGCCTGCAATGCGACAACGAAAGTGGTATGGTGTGCACTTGGAGCTGGGCCCAAGCCAAATGTCTAAAGATTCAAAAGATGTAGGGGTCCTAATCCCACCCCTCCTGTCTTCTTGCTGGAAATTTCCAGCTCTCCTGCACTTTTCGGGCCCCTGCCAAAGCACATATTCTTCTATCAGATAGAAATAATACATATACAAATACGCCGGACGTCAGCGCATCCACTCCAACACTTCACTGGACACCCGGCAAGATTAAGTCTCGAATACACCACTTCCATCGTTGGATGCCCGGCAAGATTGGGGACTCCAAATGCGCCCGACGTCGCGGGCTTGACACACTCGCATGCGCCAACCTCAGGCGCATTGCCCCATTTCCTTCCTCTTTTCACTCGTCTTCAACATAAAAGGTTTCGTGGCAATCAAGGCCAGCCTTAAGTTGAAGTCTCTAACTTTGTGATACTTGAGCCCGACTTTGTTTCTTAGACATTTGGATTTTGTTGTTTGATCTTGTCTCACGGTTTAAGTTGAAGTCTCTAACTTTGTGATACTTGAGCCCGACTTTGTTTCTTAGACATTTGGATTTTGTTGTTTGAGGTTTTGTTTTGTTTTGTTGTTTGAGGTTTTGTTTTGTTTTGTTGTTGCTCATCCTTGAAATCATCCTTGAAATCATCCTTGAAATCATCCTTGAAATCATCCTTGAAATCATCCTTGAAATCATCCTTGAAATCATCCTTGAAATCATCCTTGAAATCATCCTTGCAAGGGTTCCACCTCGTGAACATCTATCAAACAATAAGTGCTCGGTAAAATTGAACATCTATCAAACAATAAGTGGTCTATAAAATTGAACATCTATCAAACAATAAGTGGTCAAGATGATGCGTTTTGGCCCGTTTTGAAGGTCGTTTTTGGCCTTTAGGAACCCCAAACCCTTTAATGGCGAATAACCCCTTTCGGAGACACATGTTGGCAGCTCCATGATTAGAATCAACAAAGAGATCACGACCATTTAAAACCTTTAAATGAAAAACATTTTCATTTATAATCGGATGAGAACTCCCTACTACTTTAAAAGTAGATCCCAACATCAAAGTTCCATGGCAAGAATACCCGTCAACTCTTTTTCCTTCCTCTACCCAACAAGCTACATCAGTACATACAACCAAATCACTTAGAACTACGCATTGAACATCTATCAGATCCAACTATTAGGACCAAAAGTGCACCTCAACATAAAAAGCTCCATGGCAAGAGTGCTCTGTCTTTTCGTCACTCGTCTTCAACATAAAAGGTTTCGTGGCAATCAAGGCCAGCCTTAAGTTGGCGTAAGTTTACGCAATTCATAACATTGATAAGGTTAAAACTATGACCATGTTACCACATTTGGGCTGAAGTGTTAGGCATGACATTGCTTAGTTCACGTCACAAAGTTCATCAAGGCCAGCCTTAAGTTGGCGTAAGTTTACGCAATTCATAACATTGATAAGGTTAAAACTATGACCATGCCACCACATTCGCATCGGAGGAACTCATAGTCCACGTGCAAGTCCTTGGTAGTAGCACCTCCAAACATTGCGTGGCCCTCAAGCCAAGAGAAAGACCATCATGAGCAAAATCGTCTTCAACATGATGGACATTTTCACAAGAGCCATGGTAGCGGGAAAGCCTAACAAGAAGTGGTTTGTTGTTGCTCATCCTCGCTCGTTCCACCTCGTGAACATCTATCAAACAATAAGTGGTGTATAAAATTGAACATCTATCAAACAATAAGTGCTCGGTAAAATTGAACATCTATCAAACAATAAGTGGTCTATAAAATTGAACATCTATCAAACAATAAGTGCTCGGTAAAATTGAACATCTATCAAACAATAAGTGGTCGGTAAAATTGAACATCTATCAAACAATAAGTGGTCTATAAAATTGAACATCTATCAAACAATAAGTGGTCTATAAAATTGAACATCTATCAAACAATAAGTGGTCTAAAATTGAACATCTATCAAACAATAAGTGGTCGGTAAAATTGAACATCTATCAAACAATAAGTGGTCGGTAAAATTGCTCATCCTTGCAAGGGTTCCACCTCGAGAACTCCTAACAATTGATTTGCCTAGGATATTGAGAGCAACCACCACGGTTGAATATATTTTCACAAAAATAATCCATATTGACCAATTTTAAATACATTATAGAGCACAAACATCCAAGCAATAATGAATTCCTCGACCAAGCAATAATTATGAGTTGCTCGAGGACCTAAGACAACGTTGTGGTCATCTAAGTCTTGATGACTTGATCAAGCTCAATAAAAAGCGGCGGTCACCATATGTATGGAACCGTTGCGCTAAGGAAGGCAAATTGAGTCTTGATGACTTGATCAAGCTCAATAAAAGAATAAGCATGACTTGATCAAGCTTAAGGCAAAGGACCACGGTGGCGGTCACCATATGTATGGAACCGTTGCGCTAAGGAAGGCAAATTGAGTCTTGATGACTTGATCAAGCTCAATAAAAAGCAAGGCGTGGCGGTGCTCGTCATCCAATGCGGCTCCAAGGGGAGAGGTTCTCGGAGGCTCGGAGGTGTTGACACACGACTTACGGATAAAGTGTAGGACGCACCCTACTTAACCTCCAAGGTTTGTAACTACACACTTTGGTGTGCAGTTAGATGCTTAAGTACTTAGTGGAACTTGTGCATATTTAGTGTTACTTGTGCCTAGCTTGTCGATATATGATTGGGCGGTTTTGAACTTCAATTTTACATTTGGATTTTGTTGTGATCTTGTCTCACAGTTTAAGTTGAAGTCTCTAACTTTGTGATACTTGAGCCACGACTTTGTTGCAACCCTACTATTGTGGTTCTCTTCTTTAGCTCGTCGAACCACTAAGCCAAACAACCACTTGGATCTTGATGGCAAACCAATGACCATTGAGGCAATTGATATGCGAATGATAATACAAGCGGCAAACCAACGACCCCCAAATGGGAGTGTGGCGGCACATGTTATAGGAAGAGGAGGTCCTCCGCCATAGTCAAAAGTGCAGAGGTCTTGGATGCGGAGCTAGATGTGTACCATGGTCAAGTGATGCGAGATTGCATATCGCAAGACTTCATGTTAGCACAATTTTGTTCAAGATTGCAACACGACCCCACATATATAGGCCTCCAAGGCAATCTATCGCGATAACGTATCAAAAGCTCATGATAACTCTCGATCATCATCAAATAAGATTGTTCACTAAAAGATGGTGATATCCGGTTTCTTTTCTTGTTCTTAAAGACATTTTGACATTCTGCTTTTAAGTTTTAATAAAAATAAAAATAAAAATTATTATCCTTGTTATTTATATCAAGCTATTTATTTATAGTTTTTTCCGTTTCATTGTGGTTCTCTTCTTTAGCTCGTCGAACCACTAAGCCAAACAACCACTTGGATCTTGATGGCAAACCAATGACCATTGAGGCAATTGATATGCGAATGATAATACAAGCGGCAAACCAACGACCCCAAATGGGAGTGTGGCGGCACATGTTATAGGAAGAGGAGGTAGCCAACGACCTCCGCCATAGTCAAAAGTGCGAGGTCAAGATGAGTAACCCATCTTCACTAGCAAAAGAACACCTACAAACATCGTTGAACAACAGAATTGAACGGATATGTACGCATCACTTTAAAGACGAGCATCCGGTGGATCATTGGCTGGCGGGTATTGAAGAAGCATTTGATCCGCAAGGCTGTCGGCCAGGTGTGGTATAGGTTGGAACTCCAGCTATGCAATCCAAAACCAAATTCCCTAAAGAGAATCCACAATCTTATTGTTTTGGGTGGAAACATATATATTAATCATGCTTAAGAAAATTGATCTCGATGGTGGCGAGCCTATAGTAATTTCTCTATGCAAGTCTTGGATTTTGTTCTAGAGTAAGTACTACATCAGCCAATAGCTCAACCTTAAATAACCTTGGTTTCTCCTTCTTAATCTTTGTTGTGCTACTTGATTCGCTTTGTCAAACTTCATTCTAGGTGTCTTGAGCTTTTCATCCACTCCATATGGCTCATGTGCTCATGACGATTCTCAATCTTCTTTAGGGTTAGAGATGGGATAATAACACCAATCTTCCAAGCCCACTAGCATCGATTATAAGTTGAGCGAAGCCACGTAATCCCAAGCTATGGCGGTCGCACACAACATGTCCGAGACTTGGTCAACTACCATCTCATATATTATTATGTCTTGGCGCCTCACTCCACGAAGCATAATTTGGTGCTGCAAAGCACACACTCGTAGAGGACAATGAGGAATGTGTTGATGCAAATGTGGCGGTCAATGCACATAATACAATCAAATGTGTGCACTTAGTTCGACTACTAGCCATTGTGTCTATAATTTGTATCATGTGAAGAGCAAATGTATGGCGTGCAAAGTTATAACATGCCAACATAGTTCCCTTGACCGGATGTATGACTTAGAGGAATAAGAGTTAGATGCTTAAGTACTTAGTGGAACTTGTGCATATTTAGTGTTACTTGTGCCTAGCTTGTCGATATATGATTGGGCGGTTTTGAACTTCAATTTTACATTTGGATTTTGTTGTGATCTTGTCTCACGGTTTAAGTTGAAGTCTCTAACTTTGTGATACTTGAGCCCGACTTTGTTGCAACCCTTATTGTGGTTCTCTTCTTTAGCTCGTCGAACCACTAAGCCAAACAACCACTTGGATCTTGATGGCAAACCAATGACCATTGAGGCAATTGATATGCGAATGATAATACAAGCGGCAAACCAACGACCCCAAATGGGAGTGTGGCGGCACATGTTATAGGAAGAGGAGGTAGCCAACGACCTCCGCCATAGTCAAAAGTGCGAGGTCTTGGATGCGGAGCTAGATGTGTACCATGGTCAAGTGATGCGAGATTGCATATCGCAAGATTGTTGGAGAGTGGCGGAAAAAGTTGATGCGGCATTCATATCATAGAACTTTATGTTATGATAGCATCTCGATGTAAATAATAGTCTTTTAAGAAAATTGCCCAAAAACTTAAGCAAGACCACCTAGTGTAAAAGATGTGATGTTCTTAATTTTCTCTATCAAGCATTTCCTATTCTTAATTTTCTCTATTCAAGCATTTTTCTATTCTTAATTTTCTCTATCAAGCATTTTCGATTCAATTTTCTTCATCTCTCTCGCCACATTCCTCATCCGTTGTCTTGTATTTATGTGTGGCAATATACCTGAAGGCCTTGGGGGCTACATGTTCGTTCATGTTCGTTTGTATACTAGTAGGAACCTTCCTCTTTAAATGTCCTTGAGTGCAAGGGACATGTTATAGGAAGAGGAGGTAGCCAACCTCCGCCATAGTCAAAAGTGCGAGGTCTTGGATGCGGAGCTAGATGTGTACCATGGTCAAGTGATGCGAGATTGCATATCGCAAGACTTCATGTTAGCACAATTTAGTATGCAAATTTAAAGGTGGAAACAAGAAGGGCCTGATATGTATGTAATATGGTTGTATGTTTCTTTGTTGTTGCAAAGAATAGCATACATAAATAATTAAATAAATATTTTTATTTACTATGCTAGTGAAAAATAATCACTATACTAAACATGTATACATACAATACCTAGAGGTGAAGAAGTTTCATAGTTTTCTAAATACAATTAATAACTTGCAAGAGGAAGAAGAGGAAGAAGATGAAGAAGAAGAAGAAGAAGATGAAGAAGAAGAAGAAGAAGAAGAAGAAGAGGAGGAAGAAGAAGAAGAAGAAGAAGAAGAGGAGGAAGAAGAAGAAGAACAACAAGAAGAAGAAGAAGAAGATGAAGAAGATGAAGAGGAAGAAGAAGAAATTTATTCAAGTCCACTAAGGACGGATCTTCGTCATAGGATTGAAATATGGCAACTACATAGATTGCGGTAAAATGGTCTAGACGAATGCAAAGGTAAAATTCAAACAAGACAAATAATCTTCAATCAATCAATAATGTTAATGAAATGCATGAACGAGGGCTAAACACCACAAATTCATCCCCATGAAAGAAAAGCCGTTGACTTACGGCAGACTCAAGCAGGTAACTTCTCCTTTCGGGACCTTCACACCGATGGCCACGTGGTCAAGTGGCGGTGCTACACCACTCTAGCTAGCGTTACGTATATTTTCTCACGAGCTTGAGGTTGGTGGATGCGTGAGCCAACTCAGCGTTGAGCATGACATCCCTACCTTGAACTTGTAATCGATCAACGCTCGTGTGAATAGCCTTGAAGCTTGGGGTCCTGGAACTTAAATGCTTGTGCTAGTCCGACTCTCACTTTTCATAGCCAAGGCGTGGTGTGTATGGGAGTGTGGTAGGGAGAATTCGGGCGCCCTGGTCCTCCCACTATAGCGGCCACACTTATCCCACTGCCGTCAGACGCTGGGTTTCGTCCCATGAGACTTGTGTGAAAGTTCGAGGCCTTGTGATCACCAATCGCCACTGACACACTCTCGGCCTTCTAAACAAGCAAGGCGCCTCTACTCTCCCTCTCACAGTGCACCACTTGCACCGCTTGAAATCGCCAACCTCGACCCACAACGACACAACACATGCGGGTCCCGCCTCGAAGAAGGAGCCTACCACGGGCGCCTGTGGACCCCCGGTTCACACCGCGATTTCGTCCCTACTTCTAAGACCAAACTTTGACCTACAACGACACAACACAGTGTGTCCCGCCTCGAAGAAGGAGCCTACCACGGGCGCCTGTGGACCCCCGGTTCACACCGCGATTTCCTACTTAAGACTACTCTTCTCCACTCGAGCGCTCGTTTACTTGCAGGGATTTGGGATTCGTCCCTTAGGCTCGCCTGTGGCCTTCCACTAACACCTACACCTCTAATCCTCTACTCATCTTCTCATCTCCTCATCCTCTTCCTCCTAGTCTAACCTCGATGGCTTCTTGGTTTCGACCGCTACGCACAACCGCCTGGGTCCGCCTCCACCAGCAAGTTCTTCCTTGGGCGGTTGCTATGAGTTTGACACGACAGAGAACCTCCAGGAGTCTTTCCTGTAGTCTACCCTCAAGCCGAGAGCCCGGCATTTGCCACACACCCAAAGCAAAGCAATTTCACAGCAACCATTCACAAGGGGAGCAACTCGTTTAGGCACTTGCGAGCAAGTCCTCCACCAAGCACTCCGACCACCGCGACTTCCTCTCTACCAGACTGTGTTGGCTCACTGACGAAATTCCTCTGTAATGGCAAAGGACTGAGCGTGGGCGCAAGACATGATACTTTACTTGTGAAATCCTCCTCCTCTTATAGGAGGCCTTCCACATACAACCTCCCTTGGGTGACCCTACAGGTCACCTTTTCCAATATTCTATTATTTCCTACACAAGATTTAATGTCGGCACCTAAGTCTATTGTCCTTGGTAAATTCTATTCTAGCAACTTCACCTAAGTCTATCCTCGAAGGATGTCGATTACATCACCGTCCTTCCTATTCTTCTACCTAGCATTTATGGTCTTGACCATATCTAGTCTTCACCTCGGTGGTGACGTGTCCGTGGTGGATTGGCTCCCTCGCCTCCTTTTGCTCTTGCCCTTCCCAGCCTTTGTCCGCTTCCTAATGTGTGGGCAAGTACAATCTTGCCCTTCCTCCATCTCCGCGGGCGGCGTCTGGATTCCTCTGGCCCTCCGAATCGCGCTTCCCGCGCACCTAGGCGCCTTCCTCCTCCTCGGGTCCCGCCTCGCGCCGTTATTCGCACCCTACGCGGTAGTCCACGACTCTAGGTGACTACCATCGTGGTAGTCGACCCCTTCTTTCCTTCTTCCCGCCTCCGCCGTGAGGGTTTCTTGGTCGGGATCTTCATTGCTCTTGCCTTGTTTGATTTGTCCATACCTATCATAGAGCACCCTTCATCCCCATCCGCCCACCATGGATTTTGCCTAATCTCTCCGGGCCCTTTTGCGTTGGACTCCTCCTCCTCCGAATCGCGCTTCCCGCGCACCTAGGCGCCTTCCTCCATCTCCGTTGTCGCGCCGTTCATCGACCCTACCGCGGTAGTCCGGGCAGACTACAGGGTGACTACCATCGTGGTAGTCGCCCCTAACTCTTACTTCCTTCTTTCCTTTCTCCGCCGTGAGGGTTTCTTGGGTCGGGATCTTCATTGCTCTTGCCTTTGTTGATTTGTCCATACCTATCATAGAGCACCCTTCATCCCCATCGCCCACCATGCGGATTTTGCCTAATCTCTCGGGCCCTTTTGCGTTGGACTCCTCCTCGGGTCCGGTTCCTCCCTTACTCGTGGGATAAGGGATTCCTCACCCCTCCTCCTCCTCAGGGTCGGACCTCTAGTTTCCTCGGTGGGGTTGTCTCTCCCACCACCCCAGCTCCTTAGGGGTATACTACGACCCCCGGCCTTTCCATCTTGGGCCTTGGGCCGGCCCAACTCCCCCCGCTGCGCTGCCCGCTACCCGGTAGTCCGCGGCGTGTGTGGCCCCACGGTAGTCCGGCGGACTACGTGGTAGGGTGGTCACCACTGAGGTAGGTGACCCCGAGGTGGGCTGTCCCTCTCCTTGCTCTCCGCCTTTTGCCTCCATCTCCGCGGGCGCGGTGGCTCCTTCACCTCGACTCCTCAGTTCCTCGAGTCCATTTCGATGGCCTCATCAAAATCGGAGGCCTCCGCATGTTGCGCTCCTTGTCATCATCATCATGAGGACCCAATGTCCTCCTTTGGCCAACCGTAAGACTTCGTTGTTGGCCTTCAAGATCTGTGGAGGTGAGCCCCAAGTTGTGATATTGCATTTGGAGATCATCAATCTCCGTGGGCCACTCTCCATCTTCACACCTACCTTGTAGGCATCTCTTGAGGTGGTTAATTCTCCCACCTTCACATGGAGGTTACATTCTCCTCCCTCACTTTGGCCAATTTTGCTCAAGGGCATAGTCCCAAAATCGCTTCCTCACTACCGATTCCATGCACCACCTTCTTGTGGCGCTCCTCCTCCTCGAGACCTCCTTTGTTCCAAGTCGCTAATTGGGCAAGCCCTCCTCTCCGCTTGCCAAGCATTCCTTCGCTCGCTCCGACTCGGTCTTGTGCTTCTCCTTCCCTTCCTCATCCACGAATTTGGCTTGAGGAGCTTCTCCTTCTCAACTCCTCTCCCATATCCGGATTTTGATGGCTTGAGTAGCCATCACTGCTCTCCCTTGCTTTTCCTTTCCTAGTGCCTCACCTTGCTTTTCCTTTCTTGCTCTAATTGGGCAAAATGCTCTCCGCCTTTTGCCTCCAAGAATCCTTTTGGGTTGTTGCCCGAATGGCTCTTTCTTGACCATGACAACCTCCAGACTTCTCCGCGCGTCATCCATGAGGTCGCTGGAGCTTCTCTGACCTTTTCCAATTTGGCTGCCTTTTCATCGGACTCCATGGCCTCCAATTGCCATTAGTCCTGCCTTTCCTCCGGCCATGTCTTGAGATTTCACTTCCTCTTGGCATGCCCACAAGGAGGCTGCTAGGTCCCTAGCCCCTTCAAATCCACGTGAGTGCTTCACAAGCTCCCAGAATTCTCCTAGGGGTCCTAATTCCACCTCGCCTTCTTGCTGGAAATTTCCAGCTCTCGCACTCTCGGGCCAGGCGGTCCCCTTCACGTCGCTCCATCCGCCTCCCACCCAGCGGAGATGGTGGTTCGGCGCACGTGCTTCTCCTTCCCTTGCCTTTCCTCCGGTCTTCCAGCCATTCTTGGCGTGGGGTGCCCGCCACTGCAGGGTGCTCCCCTCATGGTAGTGCCTACCTACCATGGTAGGTGACGCCTACCACGGTAGTGCCCACCCCTTGGGTAGACCGCCTCAGGGGTAGTCTGCGGGTGCCTCTCGTAGGCACAAAGGAGATGGTGGGGACTCCCCACTCTGGTCACACCTCCCTGTGGTCCTTCTCTCATAGACCACCATTCGGCCTTCCTCGGCCGCTCCTCTCCCTTGCTTGCCCCTGTGGGAAGAGATTCCCACTCCGGCAACCTTGTTGCCTCGCATCTTCTCCTCTTGCTTCTAGCATGCTTGTGGAGGTCGACCTCCCACCGTCTTCGCAATGCAAAGGCAAAGGCCTTTCCAACCTCGGAGGTGGATGACCTCAAAGGGATGCCATGCATCTTCAAGCTCCTTGCTTGTGAGGAGTCCCTCGGTTTCCCATAAATGCACCAAATAGGTGCTAAGGTAGGGCCTTGGCCTTCCTCATCCACCGAATTTGGCTTGAGGAGCTTCTCGATGGTGGATGTAGGCCTCATACATAGTCCCCAATCCGGCTTGGCTCCCATGGAAATCTTCCACAAATTGGAGGAAGTTGGTCTTTGAAAATAAGAAGTGCGTTGGTAATTTACCAACCCCAGCACAATCTTTGCGAAGAGCCTCCACTTGCCGAGTTGCTTCTCCTTTCCTAGTGCCTCTTGCTTTTCCTTTCTTGCTCTAATTGGGCAAAATGCTCTCCGCCTTTTGCCTCCATGAATTTTTGGGTTGTTGCCCGAATGGCTCTTTCTTGACTTGTGACAACTTCCCTCAGACCTTCTCCGCGTCATCCAATGCGGACATGCTGCCAGGGCGAGAGGTTCTCGAGGCGGGGCTCGGAGGTGTTGACACACGACTTCTGAGATAACCGTGTAGCAAGACGCACCTACTTAACCTCCAAGGTTTGTAACTACACACTTTGGTGTGCAGTTAGATGCTTAAGTACTTAGTGGAACTTGTGCATATTTAGTGTTACTTGTGCCCTAGCTTGTCGATATATGATTGGGCGGTTTTGAACTTCAATTTTACATTTGGATTTTGTTGTTTGATCTTGTCTCACGTTTAAGTTGAAGTCTCTAACTTTGTGATACTTGAGCCACGACTTTGTTGCAACCCTATTGTGGTTCTCTTCTGAAGCTCGTCGAACCACTAAGCCAAACAACCACTTGGATCTTGATGGCAAACCAATGACCATTGAGGCAATTGATATGCGAATGATAATACAAGCGGCAAACCAACGACCCCAAATGGGAGTGTGGCGGCACATGTTATAGGAAGAGGAGGTAGCCACCTCCGCCATAGTCAAAAGTGCGAGGTCTTGGATGCGGAGCTAGATGTGTACCATGGTCAAGTGATGCGAGATTGCATATCGCAAGACTTCATGTTAGCACAATTTAGTATGCAAATTTAAAGGTGGAAACAAGAAGGGCCGATATGTATGTAATATGGTTGTATGTTTCTTTGTTGTTGCAAAGAATAGCATACATAAATAATTAAATAAATATTTTTATTTACTATGCTAGTGAAAAATAATCACTATACTAAACATGTATACATACAATACCTAGAGGTGAAGAAGTTTCATAGTTTTCTAAATACAATTAATAACTTTAAGAAGAAGAAGAAGATGAAGAAGAAGAAGAAGAAGATGAAGAAGAAGAAGAAGAAGAAGAAGAAGAAGAAGAAGAAGAGAAGAAGAAGAGGAAGAAGAAGAAGAAGAAGAAGAAGAAGAAGAGGAGGAAGAAGAAGAACAACAAGAAGAAGAGAAGAAGATGAAGAAGATGAAGAAGATGAAGAGGAAGAAGAAGAAATTTATTCAAGTCCACTAAGGACGGATCTTCGTCATAGGATTGAAATATGGCAACTACATAGATTGCGGTAAAATGGTCTAGACATGCAAAGGTAAAATTCAAACAAGACAAATAATCTTCAATCAATCAATAATGTTAATGAAATGCATGAACGAGGGCTAAACACCACAAATTCATCCCCATGAAAGAAAGCCGTTGACTTGCGCACGACTCACAGCGGTAACTTCTCCTTCTTAATCTTCCATTGCAATGGTGTAAGATCGTATTGATATATACGAGTCGTCGTAACATAGACCTAGCCTTCATAACCGGCGATCATCCATGAGGTCGCTGGAGCTTCTCCACCTTTTCCAATTTGGCTGCCTTTTCATCGGACTCCATGGCCTCCAATTGCCATTAGTCCTGCCTTTCCTCCGGCCATGTCTTGAGATTTCACTTCCTCTTGGCATGCCCACAAGGAGGCTGCTAGGTCCCTAGCCCCTTCAAATCCACGCGGTGAGTGCTTCACAAGCTCCCAGAATTCTCCTAGGGGTCCTTCCACCCCCCTTCTTCTGGAAATTTCCAGCTCCCCGCACTTTCGGGCCATGGCGGCGGGGTCCTTCACTGTCGCTCCATCCGCCTCCCACCCGCGGAGATGGTGGCCTCGGCGCGCACGCCTGCTTCTCCTTCCCTTGCCTTTCCTCCGGTCTTCCAGCCATTCTTGGCGTGGGGTGCCCGCCTATGCGTGCTCCCCACGTGGTAGTCGCCTACCTACCATGGTAGGTGACGCCTACCACGGTAGGCTGCCCACCCCTTGGGTAGACCGCCTCCCACCGGGTAGTCTGGTGCCTCTCGTAGGCACAAAGGAGATGGTGGGGACTCCCCACTCTGGTCACACCCTCCTGGTCCTTCTCTCATAGACTACCATTCGGCCTTCCTCGGCCGGTTCCTGCTCCTCTCCCCTTGCTTGCTCCTGTGGGGGAAAAGATTCCCACTCCGGCAACCTTGTTGCCTCCGCATCTTCTCCTCTTGCTTCTAGCATGCTTGTGGAGGTCTGACCTCCCACTGTCTTCCGCAATGCAAAAGGCAAAGGCCTTTCCAAACTCGGCTGGAGGTGGATGACTTCAAAGGGATGCCACGCATCTTCAAGCTCCTTGCTTGTGAGAAGTCCCTCTGTTTCCCATAAATGCACCAAATAGGTGCTGAGGTAGCATGGCCTTGGCCCTTCCTCATCCACGAATTTGGCTTGAGGAGCTTCTCGATGGTGGATGTAGGCCTCATACATTATAGTCCCCAATCCGGCTTGGCTCCCATGGAAATCTTCCACAAATTGGAGGAAGTTGGTGCTGAAATAAGAAGTGCGTTGGTAATTTACCAACCCCAGCACAATCTTTGCGAAGAGCCTCCACTTGACTCCTTGATGCTCTCGGTCTTCCAGCCATTCTTGGCGTGGGCTTCACCTCCATCCATCATGTCAAGGAACTCCTGCGGGATGTCGAGAGGGTGTCCTCTTCCTCCATTCGACCTTTCGAGGAGAGCAATTCGAGCTCTCCTCCGGTCTTCCATACACTGTCGAATACTTCGCCCCGGTCCAGCGATCCGTTCTAGCATTCCTTCCGTGCGGGCGCTTCCGATTGATGGAGGTTGATGTAACACTCCTCAATCAATTCCAAATTGGTGTAGGCCCATTGGCGGCCATACACCCATCCTAGTTGGATGTTCTCCTCCATCCATCATGTCAAGGAACTCCTGCGGGATGTCGAGAGGGATGTCCTCTTCCCTCCATTCGACCTTTCGAGAGAGCATGCTCTTCCTCCGGTCTTCCATACACTGCCGAATGCTTCCACCCAACAGCGGGATCCGTTCTAGCATTCCTTCCGTGCGGCAGGGCGCTCGATTGATGGAGGTTGATGTAACACTCCTCAATCAATTCCAAATTGGTGTAGGCCCATTGGCGGCCATACACCCATCCCAATTGGATGTTCTCCTCCGCCACGCCGAAAATCAACCAAATCGGGGTTGAGCTGCCAAAGCAAGTGAATTGGCATTGAAGTTCACCTCCTCTCCCTTGCTTGCTCCTCTTGCTTCTAGCATTCCTTCCTCGCGAGGAAGAGCCTTGCTGGCGGCTCCTTCCCTTGCCTTCCTCCTCGAGGCATGGCTTCCTTTCCAAGTGTTTAAAGGAAGGAATTACTTCCCAAGCGGTGCTCCTGCTTCTCTCCAAACACTTCTCCTTCTTAATCTTCCATTGCAATGGTGTAAGATCGATTGATATATAAGTCGTCGTAACATAGACCTAGCCTTCATAACGAGGCGATCATCCATGGAGTGAAAAGTCATAATCAATATGCGGTCTACCGATCCTTTCCAAGCAAGGCTCGAGCAGCGACCACATCGACCTCTAGCCTATTGAGAAACTCCTTTGCAGCCACAAGTGGTGCAACAATGTCATTACCAAGACCATAAATTCTCAAGTTCAATGCACGGCGAGCATCGCGCCGATATTGTGTTACCACCAGACAAGAAGGAGCAAGGGGATCGATATCATTAACTCCCATGGGTTTCTAGATTAAAAGATCGGGTAGAAAGGTTTCTCAATTTTGTTGCTAAACCCCAAATTGCATGCTAAAAATCCGCACTAAAAGACCATTTTGAATAGTTTAGGTCTTGTTTACGTGTGCACAATGTCTTGATTCTCAATTTTATCCAATTTTGAGCCTTCCTAAAAGAAGGTCATTCTCACAATCATGTGTACAAACATTTAGAGTGTTTAGGGCTTTGTGATTTTGGTGTGCAAACTTGTTTTTGATCAAATCACTTGTCAATCCTAAGACTATACTCTCGCTATGGGAATCCTACAAGACTTTGTTTCTGGCGCTCGCCCCACTTCCCTTCCGTGGCGGCGCGTGAGAGCTCCTCTTCCTCTTGGCATGCTCCTCTTGCTTCTAGCATTCCTTCCTCTCCCTTGCTTCTAGCATGCTTGTGGAGGTCGACCTCCCACCGTCTTCGCAATGCAAAGGCAAAGGCCTTTCCAACCTCGGCCTTCCTCATCCACGAATTTGGCTTGAGGAGCTTCTCCTTCTTAATCTTCCACAAATTGGAGGAAGTTGGCCAACCGCACTTTGCCCTCCTTTGGATGTCGCCACCGGCGGCCACAACCCTAGATTGGATTCATCATTCCAAAATCCTAATTCTATCTAAACTACCTATTTTCCTATCCGCTATCCTAATTAACCGCTTCTAATTACTCTATATATTTATTCCCTATTGGTGAGCATATATAGTGGATATCCTCTATTCTAAATTTCCTTTTAGCGAGATTGTCGACCACGGTAGTCCGCCACACATGTAGTCCGCTTCCTTCTACGGGTGGTGGACCCTACGTAGTGCCACCTACCTTTCGACGCCCTCCCGCGTCGGGGTAACCGTTCTTCTTCCGGGATATCCTTTTGCCTTCCTAACAATATCCTACAACTCCGCTTCAAGATTCTCGAAAATTTCTTGGCATGCTCCTCTTCAATCGTTCTAGCCAAAAAAATCAAACTTGTTTGTCTTGCTCTTTTGGGCTGGTTGCCCAAACTTTCGTTCCACATACTCCCCACCTCACTGTTTGCGTCCTCGCAAACAACAGTACTGGTGGAGGTACTTCTTGACCTTCCACCCATTGACTCGGTGGTACCCGCCCGACCCGAGTTGCACGGATCCATTCTCGTATCTGCGACCACCTCGTAAGGTCCCATCCATCTTAGCCTGAGCTTCCTGGAAAGTCTAGGTACCGACTATCATATAGAAGAACCAAATCCCGTCCACGATAGTCTCTGCTTCCTCAACCTCCCATCATGCCGATCTTTTACGAGTTCACGAATCTGTTTCTTCTAAAGCATCCTCCCTATGCTCCTCTGCTATGAAAGCTTCTAACCTAGCTACGACTATCCTCTCCATCCGTTCATCCTCCATGATCAGTAGGTGGTACTTCAAATTCCACGGCATCACGGAGACATACCATATGTTAGATAATAAGGTGTCTTCTTGGTGGTTATCTTCTCCGCGGGTCTGTAGGCCCACAATGCGAATGCAACTTAGCATCCCAATCATACATGTGTGCCATTACCTTGGTGAGGATTGTGCGAGCAACCCATTCGTCTTCTCCACAATCCATTTGCCTTTGGGGTTGTAGGAGTCGTCTTCGATGCGGAATGTTGAAGTAGGTGGTTAGGGACGACCGAGTTGAGGAAATGTGTCCCCGGTCGTGACCAACTCTAAAGGACATCCACCTCGTTATGATGTTCTCGAATAAAAATTTGGCCACCTGCAGGCGTCATCCTTCCTCGCTGCTTCCACCATCTTTGTACAATCCGTAGCCACCAAAATGTACTGCTTCTTAGTCCATTGCGTTGGTGGTTTGATCGGTCCCACGTCGATTCCCCACTTCTCGAAGGTGCGTGGTAAGATGTAGGTAAGAGGCCATTGTGTCGACAACGTAGGCCGCCCAACCCTCGACACGCATCACACCTCGGTGAACTCCCACACATCCTTTTGCATCGTAGCCACCAATGCATTCAAAATCTTCTTAACGGTCACCTGTACCGAATAGTGTCCACCAGCCTCTTCTGCATGTAGTGCCTCCGTGACGAGTGCGGCTTCTTCAACCTCGAGGCATCTTCGAATTTTATCGTCCGGGCCTTGTTTGTACAGAACACCCGCCTTCAAGCAGTAGGGCGAGGCTTTATGGAGAAAGACGGCTCGCCCCTCCCTGGACAACCCCTCGGGCATGATTCCATGCTTCAGGAATTTGCGTACCTCACCATTCAACAGATATCTCGGGCATGAACGCCCCTCGCGTTCTAATCTCCTCCTCCGGCGTACGTCGCCTCCTCCTAGCCGCTCCGGCAGCCCCAAGTGGCGTGGATCTATCCGTAAATCCATCGCCTCCTTGCTTCTCCCTAGGTTCACATACTGCTGCGCCTCATCTGATCCTTCCGAATGGGCCGACTTCGCCTTCTTCGGCGGCCTCACGCCTTGGCCCGCTGCCCCCATGGTCGCCTCATGGGCGATTTCCCATGATCTGCCATTTCCTTCTCCCAGTTTTCTTCAAGCTTGTCATGGGATGCATCTCCTTCCTGTTGCCAACTCGTGGCCTCCACTTGCAGTGCTCCTGACTGCTCACCCTTGAGGAGCATTTCAGTCTCCTCCTCGCGCTCATGCTGGCGCCGTCCTATCCTCTCTCGGATTTCCAGATTGTCCTGCTGCAGCTTTTCCTGCACAACGCTCCCTTCTTGCTCACTTGGCCTCTCCTCTAGCAACAAGACTTGCTGATCACTTCTTCGGCCGTCTTCATTATGCTCGTGTCCTTCTCCTTCGACCCAGGTCGTGGCGACCAACTCCTCGTCAGGAAATCGGTCGTCTGTTGCCTCAAGTCGCTCTCCAGTTTTCAGACGAGAAATGAAATCAGCGTTCTGATGTTGCTTTCCTGGTCTGGTTTCGACGTCGTAGTCAAACTCTTGCAGCAGTAGTACCCACCTGGCAATCCTTCCTGACAAATCTGGCTTGTTGACAAGATACTTCAACGCAAAATGGTCAACATGAAACGTCACCTTGCAAGCAAGCAGATAGTGTCTAAACTTTTTACAGGAGTAAATGATACCAAGACCCTCCCGCTCCGTGGTTGAGTAGTTCTTTTCGTCGTCTGTGGCATAGAAAATCGGATGATCCCGCTTTCTTCTCGTCCTTCCTTGACCAGTCGTGGCGACCAACTCCTCGTCGAAATCGTGGCCTCAAGTCGCTCTCCGCCGACGAGAAATGAAATCAGCGTTCGATGTTGCTTCCTGCCTGGTTTCGTCGTAGTCAAACTCTTGCAGCGAGTACCCACGGCAATCCTTCACGAAACCGGCTTGTTGACAAGATACTTCAACGCAAAATGGTCAACATGAAGCGTCACCTTGCAAGCGGATAGTGTCTAAACTTCTTACGAGTAAATGATACCAAGACCCTCCCGCTCCGTGGTTGAGTAGTTCTTTCATCCGTGAGCATCTACCGCATAGAAAATCGGATGATCCCGCTTTCTTCTCCTTCCGGCTTAAGACGGTCCCAATGGCGGACACATCACGTATACATGAAACGGTTTTTCCCAATCGGTGGTTGTAACGTTGGCGCTCACCAAGTCCTTCAGCTGAAAAGCCTCGCCTCGCGTTGTCCATTCGAAGGTGTATCCTTCTTGGTCAATTGTGTCAACAAGGCTGCCTTCTTGGCGAAATCCTTGATGAACCTCTGTAATATCCTACCAGCCCTACAAAAGCACGCACTGCCTCACCGTTTGGGTGCGTCCATCTCGACTATATCGCTACCTTCTCCTTATCTACGCAATCCGCCCGAAACTCGATGTGCCAACAGATACCCTCTGTCATACCAAAATAACACTTCGGATGAAGTTTCATGTTCGATTCTGCATCTGAAACATTGCCTTAAATGATCTAGATGCGTTCCGCCTCCCAACACACGAAATCATCTAGGAATACCTCCATGAACTTCCGAAAAATCTCGGAATATAGCGTTCACCACTCGTTGAAAGTGGCGGGCGTTACACAACCCGAAGGGAGCTTGGAATAAGCGTAAGTTCCCCAATCGGAGAACGTTGTCTTGTCTGATCCTCCTTCCTCAACGAAATCGATTGTAACCAGTACCCATCCATCAGTACATTTCATGGCCAGCCATGTCAGCACGCTGTCCATGAAAGGCAAAGGGTGATGATCCTTCTTCGTTGCTTCATTAAGTTTCACGAAATCGACACACCGAACCTTTCCTGCTTCTTGGTACAATCACGATGGGAGCAACCCACTCACCGGTGAAGGATAAATCACCGCCCAAGTATTGGTCGTTGATCAACCATGGAATACTTGGGATTCAGTATTGCTTGATCCTCTGTGCGCCTCCTTCAAATCAATTCGATGTATCCCAGTTCTCGATGTCATGTCGGTAATCTTGAAGGCAAACACATCGACATACTCCCTAAGCACTACGAAACTCTTCTTTTCCACCGCCTAGATACCTAGAAACCTTGACTACCTTGCGGGTTCTAACTCTAAGTCCTCCACCGGGGATCTACATAGGTTCCTTCCCATGCTGCCTATATGGTTCGGATCCCTCTTGGAAAGTCTCGCTCATAAGCTTTGCCCTTCCAAAAGGCTACTCCTTCTATGGGCCTCATCTGATCCTTCCGAATGGGCCGACTTCGCCTTCTTCGGCGGCCTCACGCCTTGGCCCGCTGCCCCCATGGTCGCCTCATGGGCGATTTCCCATGATCTGCCATTTCCTTCTCCCAGTTTTCTTCAAGCTTGTCATGGGATGCATCTCCTTCCTGTTGCCAACTCGTGGCCTCCACTTGCAGCTCCCGACTGCTCACCCTTGAGGAGCATTTCAGCCTCCTCCTCGCGCCCATGCCCGCTATCCTCTCTCGGATTTCCAGTTGTCCTGCAGCCTTTCGCACAACGCTTCCCTTCTTGCTCACTTGGCCTCTTCTAGCAACAAGACTTGCTGATCAATTCTTAGGCCGTCTTCATTATGCTCGTCCTTCCTTGACCAGTCGTGGCGACCAACTCCTCGTCGAAATCGTGGCCTCAAGTCGCTCTCCGCCGACGAGAAATGAAATCAGCGTTCGATGTTGCTTCCTGCCTGGTTTCGTCGTAGTCAAACTCTTGCAGCGAGTACCCACGGCAATCCTTCACGAAACCGGCTTGTTGACAAGATACTTCAACGCAAAATGGTCAACATGAAGCGTCACCTTGCAAGCGGATAGTGTCTAAACTTCTTAGGGAGTAAATGATACCAAGACCCTCCCGCTCCGTGGTTGAGTAGTTCTTTTCGGATCCGTGAGTGTCTACCGCATAGAAAATCGGATGATCCCGCTTTCTTCTCCTTCGGCTTAAGACGGTCCCAATGGCGGACACATCACGTATACATGAAACGGTTTTTCCCAATCGGTTGCAAGTGTTGGCGCTCACCAAGTCCTTCAAGGGCCTCGTCGCGTTGTCCATTCGAACGGTGTATCCTTTTTGGTCAATTGTGTCAACAAGGCTGCCTTCTTGGCGAAATCCTTGATGAACCTCCTGTAATATCCTACCAGCCCTACAAAAGCACGCACCTGCCTCACCGTTTGTGGTGCGTCCATCTCAGCTATGACTGCTACCTTCTCCTTATCTACCTGCAATCCTCGCTCTGAAACTCGATGTGCCAACAGGATACCCTCTGTCATACCAAAATAACACTTCGGATGAAGTTTCATGTTCGATTCTGCATCTCGAAACATTGCTTAAATGATCTAGATGCGTTCCGCCTCCCAACACGAAATCATCTAGGAATACCTCCATGAACTTCTAAAAATCTCGGAATATAGCGTTCACCACTCGTTGAAAGTGGCGGGCGTTACACAACCCGAAGGGAGCTTGAATAGCGTAAGTTCCCCAATTGTGAGCGTTGTCTTGTCTGATCCTCCTTCCTCAACGAAATTTGATTGTACGAATACCCATCCAAAATCAGACATTTCATGGCCAGCCATGTCTACGCTGTCCATGAAAGGCAAAGGGTGATGATCCTTCTTCGTTGCTTCATTAAGTTTCACGAAATCGACACACCGAACCTTTCCTGCTTTGGGTACAATTACGATGGGAGCAACCCACTTTGGTAAGCCGGATAAATCACCGCTCCAAGTATTGGTCGTTGATCCTTAACGACCATGGAATACTTGGGATTCAGTATTGCTTGATCCTTACGGTGTCTTGCCTCCTTCAAATCAATTCGATGTATCCCAGTTCCTATTCATGTCGGTAATCTTGAAGGCAAACACATCGACATACTCCCTAAGCACTACGAAACTCTTCTTTTCCACCGCCTAGATACCTAGAAATCTTGACTACCTTGGGTTCTAACTCTAAGTCCTCACGGATCTACATATGTTCCTCCGGATGCTGCCTATCGGGTTCGGATCCCTCTTCCGGAAAGTCTCGCTCATAAGCTTTGCCCTTCCAAAAGGCTACTCCTTCTCTATGGGCCTCATCTTCTGATTCTTCTATGACTTCCTCTATATGTAAACAGGTATACACCAAATCACTCTTTATTTCGGCGACCTCGACTGAGGGACCCCGATATGCTCGGTCACTGCCCGAGGAGCTTACCCCCGTGCTACCTGAGGTGTACCCGTCAGACTGGGTTGCAGACTCCCCCTCATAAGGAGCCTTACTCCATGACACGAAAGCAATCGCCGCAGGTCCGTATCTACTGGACTTGAAGGTGATGCCACTACGACCAAAATCAAAAACACACGCAGTACCATACAACCAAGGCCTACCTATCAAAACCTTATAGCCTAGATCCGAAACCGGCCGCATCACAATGTAGGTAAGATGGAAGGTGAGTCCCCAATTCACGCACGTCCTTGACCCCTAGTGGCTTTCTCCTTGCAGTCGGCCATCCGTAAAAATACTCGGGCGGGTGAAACTCGGTGAACCCGAGTTGATGAGCCGTCTCCTCCGTCATCAAGTTGACTCGATCCGAATCTAATGGCACGTCGGGCACCAAACACCCGCAATTTCAACCTCAATCTCGGGTGCCCCAAAATCAATGAGTTCGACCACATTTACCTCCGCCGCCGCTTTCTCCTCCTACCGCTTGTGGATTCCCCGATCGCCTCCTTCACAATTTTGCGGGATCTCGGACTCACCGCATAGCAAGCTGTGACCACAAATTCGCGGTCAAGTAGCTTCGGAGATTTTATCGACAAGGTTTCCTCCCGCTTGCACTGAGTCGACTCCGACCTTATTGGTAAAGCTTCGATTCCATGATCCCTCCTATCGGTTGGGACCCAATGTCCTCCTCCTCGGGTCCGGTTCCTCCCTAACTCGGCGGACTCCCATTCCTCGGCCTTTCCATCGGGTGAGCTGTTTAGCTCATCTTCCGACGCTACTTCTCGGCGATGTCGGGAGGAAGCGTGGTTCGTTCCTCCTCTCCTTGGCCCCTTCGCCGCCCCACCGGGTGCGGAAGTCTACTTTGGGGTGGGCCTCCCTCCTCCTCCTCACGCGCTTGCGCCTCTGGAGGCCGGTGAGTCGTCCCTCACCTTCTCCGGGTCCTTCTTTCTTCTCCTCCTCCATCCGACGGACCGTCTTCCCTTCCTCGGCCTTTCTCCGCTTGATCCGGTGGTCACCTTGGCCACCATCAATCCTTCATCCGCACTCATCTCCTTCATACCCCTCTTCCACGATCCACGATGTCACTGGATCCGTCGAGGAATCATACTCCGCCTCCACCTTGACCGTGTCGTGGTCACGTGATCGCGGTTTGAGTTGGGCCTTGCCTCCGCCTCCACCAAACACCCGCAATTTCAACCTCAATCTCGGGTGCCACTCGCGCCACACCCGAGCACCTGGGATCCCCCATTTTATGTCCTAATTCCTTGCAGACTTGACAAAAGGGTACATAGCCCACTTGTTTTCGTGGTTCTGGACATTCATTTGAGTAGTGACCTGGTGCTCCGCAATTGTAACAACACCCCTGTGGAATCGCCATCGGCCTCTGCGATGGATCTGGTCTCCATGGTCCTGGCGATGTCGGTCGCGATCCATACCTCGAGGGGACTGGTGTAGTCGGTTGGTAAGTCGCCCTCATGGATTGAGGTGGCCGACTCCCAGTGACCGCTTGCACCTGATAAGCTTCATCCACATACCAATAGTCCCCCGGCATGACGGTTTCCACATGGTTTACCGCATGTCGTGGTGCGAATACATTCGGTTGGTGTGTCCCGCTTGATGACAAATTGAGCAATACACCAAGCTGCCGGTGAGGAGATCTTCGTGGAGCTTGATTCTTCACGCCTTTGACCTCTAACTCGGTCAATCTTGGTCAAAGCCTCCACTTGTCCGCAATCCTCCTCCGCTGCAGACGTTTCTCCTCCTCCATCCGACGGACCGTCTTCCCTTCCTCTCCTTCTCCGCTGCCCGCTTCCGCCTTCGTTTGACCTTCTCCAGGTCCTTCTTTATTCGCCGTTCGTAGGCCTTTTCTGATTCCTCATCCGATGTGGAGCTTTCTTGAGTTCCGCTATCCTCGCTTTCTGATGAGGACGAGGGTGACGAGCTGGAGGAGGTGGCGGAAGACGAGGAGCTAGATCTTCTCGTTCCTTTCCTCTTCTTATGACTTCGCCTCTTCTTTCTTCTCCTCCCTAACTCGGCGGACTCCCATTCCTCAGCCAAGCGGAGGGCCCCTGCCAACGTCTTCGTCCCACGTCTGCAGTGTACCTCCATTTTCCGAGACAAGCCGCTCACAAACCAATCCAGCGCTTGCTCTTGTGAGTACCCAGAGGTAGGTGGATCCCCTGGTCTCTCGGGTGCACATTTCGGAACTCGATCCAGATACCCGTAAAACCTCTCCACATAATCAAACAAAGATTCTCGTTTCTTCCTACGAAGGGTCCTCAGCTTTGCTAAAGTGTGGTGTGCATGAGCCCTCGAACCGATTCAATGCTTTGAGAGCTTCCCAATCCGGCGACACCGAATTATAGGTGCGACCACCGCAGTGCATGCCCTCTCAGCCCCGGAAAGATGCGAGTCGATCGGCTCCATCCTCCAAGTTAGCATGGGAGACATGCTCAAAGTTCTTAAACGCCTCGTCATCTCCCTTCTTCTTCTCGAATTTGACGGGCGACTATGAAGTTAGGTCCTCCTCCTCCACCAACTCCACTCATGTTGCTCGAGTGTCCACGCTGGACCAACACTCCTCGCCGGGGTAATGGAAACAAATCGGGATCCTTGAGGAGTAGCGACCTCCCTCTAGTTCGTCCCAAAGATCAATCGACCAGCGATTCGATCGAGTCGTTCCAAATCCTCCTCCTCCTCCTCCATCCGACGGACCGTCTTCCCTTCCTCGGCTTGGGAGATGAGGTGGTGTCACCGCTTTGAGAAGCAAAGCGTGGCGTTCGGCGTGGATTTAACTCGTGCTCGGAGGAGCGCGACCCTTCCTCGTCACTGGTCACCAGCTTCTCTTCTACGACCTCCTTCCTCTCGCTGTCGGTGATCTCCGCCTCTTCCTCCTCCACTTTTCAGTCTGTCGTTCCGCACCTCCGTCTCCGCCTTCCGAGGTCAAGGCGACTTCTTCCACGTCCGCTCGTAACTCTACTTCCTCCCGCTGCCCTCGAGTAGCGACAGCGGCGGTCTCTTCCCTGAGCTGATTTCTTCGCAAGGCTCGTAAATCTCTTGCAGTGACAGGCGGTGGTGACCTTCCGCGTGTATCCCCCCTAGATCGACCCCTGTCTGACATCTGCAACCATCCTCATGTCCTCCAACCCACAGTCGTTAAGAAGGAAGCAAACCACACCCCTCTAGTGTCTCAACCATTCACCCCGATGACAACTAAAGGTCGTGAAGCTCCTTCCTCACAACACATGGTCGACCCTCGGTCCCTTCTCCATCCTCACCTACCCTTGTAGGCATCTCTTGGTGGTTAATTCTCCCACCTTCACATGGAGGTTACATTCTCCTCCCTCACTTCCTTTGGTGGCCAATTTTGCACGAAGGGCATGCCAAAATCGCTTCCTCACTACCGGCATTCATGCACCACCTTCTTGTGGCGCTCCTCCTCCAGACCTCCTTTGTTCCAGTCCTAATTTTGGCAAGCCCTCCTTTCTTGCCAAGCATTCCTTTTCGCTCCGACTCCTGTCTTGTGCTTCTCTTCTCGACCTCCTTCCTCTCCTTCTCCGGGTCCTTCTCAACTCCTCTCCCATATCCGGATTTTGATGCTTGAGTAGCCATCACTGCTCATGTCGGCCACTTCTTTGAGTTGGGCCTTGCCTCCTCCCTCACTTCCTCTTCTTCCTTTCTTGCTCTAATTGGGCAAAATGCTCTTCCTTTTGCCTCCAAGAATCCTTTTGGGTTGTTGCCGAATGGCTCTTTCTTGACTTGTGACAACTTCCTCCTTGCTTCTCCTTCCTCATCCGATGTGGAGCTTCTCCTGACCTTTTCCAATTTGGCCTTTTCATCGGACTCCCATTCCTCGGCCTTCGCCTCTTCCTCCTCCTCCTCCTCTTGGCCATGTCTTGAGATTTCACTTCCTCTTGGCATGCCCACAAGGAGGCTGCTGGGTCCCTAGCCCCTTCAAATCCAGCAGTGAGTGCTTCACAAGCTCCAGCAATTCTCTAGGGGTCCTTCCTCCTCCTCCATCCGACGGACCGTCTTCCCTTCCTTCCTCTTCTTATGACTTCGCCTCTTCTTATGACTTCGCCTTCGTTTGACCTTCTCCGGGTCCTTCTTTATTCGCCGTTCGTAGGCCTTCCCTGATTCTTCATCCGATGTGGAGCTTTCCTGAGTTCCGCTATCCTCGCTTCCTGATGAGGACGAGGGTGACGAGCTGGAGGAGGTGGCGGAAGACGAGGAGCTAGATCTTCTCGATCCTTTCCTCTTCTTATGACTTCGCCTCTTCTTTCTTCTCCTCCCTAACTCGGCGGACTCCCATTCCTCAGCCAAGCGGAGGGCCCCTGCCAACGTCTTCGTCCCACGTCTGCAGTGTACCTCCATTTTCCGAGACAAGCCACTCACAAACCAATCCAGCGCTTGCTCTTGTGAGTACCAGGTGGTGGATCTCCGGGTCTCGGGTGCACATTTGAACTCGATCCGGATATCCGTAAAACCTCTCCACATAATCAAACAAAGATTCTCGTTTCTTCCTGAGGGTCTCAACTTTGCTAAAGTGTGGTGTGCATAGTGAGCCCTCGAACCGATTCAAGAAGGCGCTTTGAGAGCTTCCCAATCGCGACCGAATTATAGGTGCGACCATACCATGTGCATGCCCTCTCAGCCCGGAAAGATGCGAGTCGATCGGCTCCATCCTCCAAGTTAGCATGGGAGACATGCTCAAAGTTCTTAAAGCGCCTCGCGTCATCTCCCTTCTTCTTCTCGAATTTGGCGTATGGCGACTATGAAGTTGGCGGTCCTCCTCCTCCACCAACTCCACTCATGTTGCTCGAGTGTCCACTGGACCAACACTCCTCCGGGTAACAGGAAACAAATCGGGATCCTTGAGGAGTAGCGACCTCCCCTCTAGTTCGTCCCAAAAGATCAATCTGACCAGCGATTCGATCGAGTCGTTCCGCCAAATCCTCCGACCAAGCCTGAAATTCCCCGCTACTGACGACCTCGTCGTCACTGTCGGTCTCGCTGGGAGATGAGGTGGTGTCACCGCTTTGAGAAGCAAAACGTCGCGGGCGTTCCGCGACGGTCGTGGACGGTAACTCGTGCTCGGAGGAGCGCGACCCTTCCTCGTCACTGGTCACCAGCTTCTCTTCTACGACCTCCTTCCTCTGCGGTGATCTCGCCTCTTCCTCATCCTCTTCTTCTTCTCCTCCTCCTCCTCCTCCGACCACCGCGACTTCTTCCACGTCGCTCGTAACTCTACTTCCTCCCGCCTCGAGTAGCGGCAGCGGTCTCTTCCGATTTCTTAAGGCTCGTAAATCTCTTGCGGTGTGGTGGTGACCTTCGCGTGTATCCCCTAGATCGACCCCTGTCGGACATCTGCAACCATCCTCATGTCCTCCAACCCACAGTCGTTAAGAAGGAAGCAAACCACACCCCTCTAGTGTCTCAACCATTCACCCCGATGACAACTAAAGGTCGTGAAGCTCCTTCCTCACAACACATGGTCGACCCTCAAGCTTGCTACCCTAGCGATGGAAACCACAAAACTTCAACCTTTCAACAACAAGTCCCGACAGCGCCAAAAATGTGGTAGGGAGAATCCGGGGCACTCCCGGGTCCTCCCACTATAGCGGCCACACTTATCCCAGTCGCCAGACGTTGGGTTTCGTCCCATGAGACTTGTGTGAAAGTTCGAGGCCTTGTGATCACCAATCGCTTCCTCACAACACATGGTGACCCTCGGTCCCTTCTCAACAAGCAAGGCGCCTCTACTCTCCCTCTCACGTGCACCACTTGCACCGGCTTGAAAAATCGCCAACCTCGACCCAACGACACAACACAATTGCGGTCCCGCCTCGGAAGGAGCCTACCACGGGCGCCGGGGACCCCAGTTCACGATTTCGTCCCTACTTCTAAGACCAAACTTGACCTACAACGACACAACACAATTGCAGGTCCCGCCTCGAAGAGCCTACCACGGGCGCCGGGGACCCCAGTTCACACGATTCGTCCCTACTTCTAAGACCACTCTTCTCCACTCGGGAGCGCTCTTTACTTGCAGTTGGGATTCGTCCCTTAGGCTCTGCCTTCCTTCCACTAACACCTACACCTCTAATCCTCTACTCATCTTCTCATCTCCTCATCCTCTTCCTCCTATTCTAACCTCGATTCGGGCTTCTTGGTTTCGACTCGCCCCACGGCACAACCGCAGGTCCGCCTCCACCAGCAAGTTCTTCCTTGGGCGGTTGCTATGAGTTTGACACGGACGGCGAGAACCTCCGGGAGTCTTTCCTGTAGTCTACCCTCAAGCCGAGAGTTCTGGGCATTTGCCACACACCCAAAGCAAAGCAATTTCACGCAACCATTCACAAGGGGAGCAACTCGTTTAGGCACTTGCGAGCAAGTCCTCCACCAAGCACTCCGACCACCGCGACTTCCTCTCTACGAGAGTGTTGGCTCACAGACGAAATTCCTCTGTAATGGCAAAGGACTGAGCGTGCGCAAGACATGATACTTTACTTTGTGAAATCCTCCTCCTCTTATAGGAGGCCTTCCACATACAACCTCCCTTGGGTGACCCTCTGCAGTCACCTTTTCCAATATTCTATTATTTTCCTACAGATTTAATGTCCGGCACCTAAGTCTATTGTCCTTCTTGGTAAATTCTATTCTAGTAACTTCACCTAAGTCTATCCTCGAAGGATGTCGATTACATCACCGTCCTTCCTATTCTTCTACCTAGCATTTATGGCCCTTGACCATATCTAGTCTTCACCTAGGGACGTGTCCGTGGTGGATTGGCTCCCTCGCCCTCCTTTTGCTCTTGCCCTTCCCGCCTTGTCGCTTCCTAATGTGTGGGCAAGTACAATCTTGCCCTTCCTCCATCTCCGGGCGGCGATTCCTCGCCCTCCTTTTGCTCTTGCCCTTCCCGCCCGCACCTAGGCGCCTTCCTCCATCTCCGCCGCCTCGCGCCGTTTATTCGCACCTAGGCGGTAGGCACTGGGGTGACTACCATCGTGGTAGTCGGCCTCCACCAGCAAGTTCTTCCTTCCTCCTCCTCGGTGAGGGTTTCTTGGGTCGGGATCTTCATTGCTCTTGCCTTTTGATTTGTCCATACCTATCATAGAGCACCCTTCATCCCCATCGCCCACCATGCGGATTTTCCTACCCTCCGGGCCCTTTTGCGTTGGACTCCTCCTCGGGTCCGGTTCCTCCCTTACTGCTGCCTGGGTCCGCCTCCACCAGCAAGTTCTTCCTTGGGCGGTTGCTATGAGTTTGACACGACAATGAGAACCTCCGGAGTCTTTCCTGTAGTCTACCCTCAAGCCGAGAGTTCTGGGCATTTGCCACACACCCAAAGCAAAGCAATTTCACGCAACCATTCACAAGGGGAGCAACTCGTTTAGGCACTTGCGAGCAAGTCCTCCACACCACCACCGCGACTTCCTCTCTACCAGACGTGTTGGCTCACGGACACGAAATTCCTCTGTAATGGCAAAGGACTCGGTGGCGTGGGCGCAAGACATGATACTTTACTTTGTGAAATCCTCCTCCTCTTATAGGAGGCCTTCCACATACAACCTCCCTTGGGTGACCCTCTGCAGTCACCTTTTCCAATATTCTATTATTTTCCTACCGACATTTAATGTCCGGCACCTAAGTCTATTGTCCTTCTTGGTAAATTCTATTCTAGTAACTTCACCTAAG
This sequence comes from Anthoceros angustus, assembly GCA_010909165.1. NCBI lineage: Eukaryota > Viridiplantae > Streptophyta > Anthocerotopsida > Anthocerotales > Anthocerotaceae > Anthoceros > Anthoceros angustus. Next base: position 2,220,263 of record MU008169.1, on the reverse strand, counting down.
TCTATCCTCGAAGGATGTCGATTACATCACCGTCCTTCCTATTCTTCTACCTAGCATTTATGGCCCTTGACCATATCTAGTCACCTACTGGTGGTGACGTGTCCGTGGTGGATTGGCTCCCTCGCCCTCCTTTTGCTCTTGCCTTTCCCACTTGTCGCTTCCTAATGTGTGGGGCAAGTACAATCTTGCCCTTCCTCCATCTCCGGGCCCTTTTGCGTTGGACTCCTCCTCCTCCATCTCCGCCTCCACCAGCAAGTTCTTCCTTCCTCCATCTCGCGCCTTGTCGCGATCGTTTATTCGCACCTAGGTAGTCCGGCGACTCGGGGTAGGTGACTACCATCGTGGTAGTCGGCCCCTACTCTCTTCCTTCCTTTTGCGTTGGACTCCTCCTCGGTGAGGGTTTCTTGGGTCGGGATCTTCATTGCTCTTGCCTTTGGATTTGTCCATACCTATCATAGAGCACCCTTCATCCCCATCGCCCACCATGCGGATTTTCCTAATCTCCGGGCCCTTTTGCGTTGGACTCCTCCTCGGGTCCGGTTCCTCCCTTACTCGTGGGATAAGGGATTCCTCACCCTTCCCCCTCACGGGTCGGACCCGTCCTTAGTTTCCTCCGGTGGGGTTGTCTCTCCCACCACCCCTGCGCCTCCGGGGGTATTGCACCCCGGCCTTCCTCCATCTCGGCTTCGTCCCAACTCCCAACAAGCTCGTGCCGGGCCCAGCCCTACCGGTGATCAGCGGACTACGGTGTGGTTCCCCACGGTGTCTGGCGGACTACCGTGGTGGGGTGGTCACCTCTGGGGTAGGGTGACCCCGAGTGTCCCCTCTCCTTGCTCTCGCGCCGTCTCCCGATCACCGTCGCGGTGCTCCTTCACCTCGACTCCTCAGTTCCTCGGAGTCCATTTCGATGGCCTCATCAAAATCGGAGGCCTCTGCACTTGTTGCGGCTCCTTCATCATCATGAGGACCCAATGTCCTCCTCTTGGCCAACCGTAAGACTTCGTTGTTGGCCTTCAAGATCTGTGGAGGTGAGCCCCAAGTTGTGATATTGCATTTGGAGATCATCAATCTCCGTGGGCCACTCTCCATCCTCACCTACCTTGTAGGCATCTCTTGCGGTGGTTAATTCTCCCACCTTCACATGGAGGTTACATTCTCCTCCCTCACTTCCTTTAGTGGCTGGCCAATTTTGCACGAAGGGCATATGCCAAAATCGCTTCCTCTACCCGATTACACCACCTTCTTGTGGCGCTCCTCCTCTGAGACCTCCTTTGTTCCAGTCATGCTTGGCAAGCCCTCCTTCTCCGCTTGCCAAGCATTCCTTCGCTCCGACTCACACTGGTCTTGTGCTTCTCGCTGCGCTCCTCTTCAAATTGTGGGTCCTTCTCAACTCCTCTCCCATATCCGGATTTTGATAGCTTGAGTAGCCATCACTGCTCATGCGGCCACTTGCGAGTTGCTTCTCCTTTCCTAGTGCCTCGCCTTGCTTTTCCTTTCTTGCTGGGCAAAATGCTCTTCCGCCTTTTGCCTCCAAGAATCCTTTTGGGTTGTTGCCGAATGGCTCTTTCTTGACTTGTGACAACTTCCCTCGGGGCTTCTCCGTGCGCCCATCTGAGGTCGCGTTGGAGCTTCTCCTGACCTTTTCCAATTTGGCTGCCTTTTCATCGGACTCCATGGCCTCCAATTGCCACTTAGTCCTGCCTTTCTTAGGCCATGTCTTGAGATTTCACTTCCTCTTGGCATGCCCACAAGGAGGCTGCTAGGTCCCTAGCCCCTTCAAATCCACGGGGCTGAGTGCTTCACAAGCTCCCAGCAATTCTCCTAGGGGTCCTAATTCCACCCCTCCTGTCTTCTTGCTGGAAATTTCCAGCTCTCCCACTTCGCGGGCCATCGCGCGGCGGCGCGGGTCCCTTCACTGTCGCTCCATCCGCTCTCCCACCCAGCGGAGATGGTGGCCTCGCTCGCGGCACCTTCTTCTCCTTCCCTTCCTCCATCTCCGGGCCCTTTTGCGTTGGACTCCTCCTCTTGGCATGCCCACAAGGAGGCTGCTAGGTCCCTAGCCCCTTCAAATCCACGGTGATCGCCTACCTACCATGGTAGTGGCCTACGGTAGCTGCCCACCCTAGTCGGCGGACTACCGGAGGTGGGCCCCACGGTAGTCGGCGGACTACCGTGGTAGGGTGGTCACCTCAGGTAGGGTGACCCCGAGGGGGCTGTCCCTCTCCTTGCTCTCCGCCTCCCCATCCTGCGGTGCTCCTTCACCTCGACTCCTCATTCCTGAGTCCATTTCGATGGCCTCATCAAAATCGGAGGCCTCGCTGCACTTGTTGCGGCTCCTTCATCATCATCATGAGGACCCAATGTCCTCCTCTTGGCCAACCGTAAGACTTCATTGTTGGCCTTCAAGATCTGTGGAGGTGAGCCCCAAGTTGTGATATTGCATTTGGAGATCATCAATCTCCGTGGGCCACTCTCCATCCTCACCTACCTTGTAGGCATCTCTTGAGGTGGTTAATTCTCCCACCTTCACATGGAGGTTACATTCTCCTCCCTCACTTCCTTTAGTGGCTGGCCAATTTTGCACGAAGGGCATAATCGCCAAAATCGCTTCCTCACTACGCATTATGCACCACCTTCTTGTGGCGCTCCTCCTCTGAGACCTCCTTTGTTCGTGAGCAAGCTCTCCTTCTCCGCTTGCCAAGCATTCCTTCGCTCCGCTCTTGGTCTTGTGCTTCTCGGCGCTCTCTCTTAAATTAACCGGGTCCTTCTCAACTCCTCTCCATATCCGGATTTTGATGCTTGAGTAGCCATCACTGCTCATGGCGGCCATTCTGAGTTGCTGCTTCTCCTTCCTAGTGCCTCGCCTTGCTTTTCCTTTCTTGCTCTAATTGGGCAAAATGCTCTTCCGCCTTTTGCCTCCAAGAATCCTTTTGGGTTGTTGCGAATGGCTCTTTCTTGACGACAACCCCTCTAGGCCTTCTCCGCTTGTTCTATGAGGTCGTTGGAGCTTCCTGACCTTTTCCAATTTGGCTGCCTTTTCATCGGACTCCATGGCCTCCAATTGCCATTAGTCCTGCCTTTCCTCCGGCCATGTCTTGAGATTTCACTTCCTCTTGGCATGCCCACAAGGAGGCTGCTAGGTCCCTAGCCCCTTCAAATCCACGGTGAGTGCTTCACAAGCTCCCAATTCTCCTAGGGGTCCTAATTCACCCCTCTCTTCTTCTGGAAATTTCCAGCTCTCCCCACTCGGGCCATCGGGCCTGGTCCCTTCACTGTCGCTCCATCCGCCTCCCACCGGGCGGAGATGGTGGCCTCGGCGCCGCTCGCGGCACCTTCTTCTCCTTCCCTTCCCCGCCAGGGCTGCGGCGGGGTGGCCACCAGTGATGCTCCCCCTGTGTCGCCTACCTACCATGGTAGGTGCGCCTACCACGGTAGGCTGCCCACCCCTTGGGTGCGCCTCCCTACCGTAGTCAGGGGTGCCTCTCGTAGGCACAAAGGAGATGGTGGGGACTCCCCACTCTGGGTCACCCCCGTGGTCCTTCTCTCATAGACCACCATTCGGCCTTCCTCGGCTTCTTGCTCCTCTCCTTGCTTGCTCTGTGGGGAAGAGATTCCCACTCGCAACCTTGTTGCCTCGCATCTTCTCCTCTTGCTTCTAGCATGTTGTGGAGGTCGACCTCCCACCGTCTTGCGCAATGCAAAGGTAAAGGCCTTTTCCAACCTCGGTGGAGGTGGATGACCTCAAAGGGATGCCATGCATCTTCAAGCTCCTTGCTTGTGAGAGTCCCTCGGTTTCCCATAAATGCACCAAATAGGTGCTAAGCATGGCTTGGCCTTCCTCATCCACGAATTTGGCTTGAGGAGCTTCTCTGGTGGATGTAGGCCTCATACATGATAGTCCCCAATCCGGCTTGGCTCCCATGGAAATCTTCCACAAAATTGGAGGAAGTTGGTCTTTGAAATAAGAAGTGCGTAATTTACCAACCCCAGCACAATCTTTGCGAAGAGCCTCCACTTGACTCCTTGATGCTCTCCTTACCATTCTTGGCGTGGGCTTTCACTCCTCCATCCATCATGTCAAGGAACTCCTGCGGGATGTCGAGAGGGATGTCCTCTTCCTCCATTCGACCTTTCGAGAGAGCAATTCGAGCTCTCCTCCTCCGGTCTCCATACACCGTCGAATGCTTCTTGGTCCCAACTGGATCCGAGCATTCCTTCCGGCAAGGCGCTCGATTGATGGAGGTTGATGTAACACTCCTCAATCAATTCCAAATTGGTGTAGGCCCATTGGCCATACACCCATCCTAGTTGGATGTTCTCCTCCTCCGCCCACCGCCGAAAATCAACCAAATCTCGGGGTTGAGCTGCAAAGCAAGTGAATTGAGGCATTGAAGCTCCTCTCCGGCAGCCCGCTCCTTTTTTTCCTTCCTTCTCGCGAGGAAGAGCCTTTGCTGGCTCCTTCCCTTGCCTTTCCTCGAGGCATGGTGGCCTTCCTTTCAAGTGAAAGGAAGGAAATTCTTCCAAAGTGCTCACTTCTCTTCAAACACTTCTCCCTTGCTTGCTCCTGTGGGGGAAGAGATTCCCACTCCGGCAACCTTGTTGCTTCCGCATCTTCTCCTCTTGCTTCTAGCATGCTTGTGGAGGTCTGACCTCCCACCGTCTTGCACAATGCAAAAGGTAAAGGCCTTTCCAACCTCGGCTGGAGGTGGATGACCTCAAAGGGATGCCATGCATCTTCAAGTTCCTTGCTTGTGAGAAGTCCTTCGGTTTCCCACAAATGCACCAAATAGGTGCTAAGCATGGCTTGGCCCTTCCTCATCCACGAATTTGGCTTGAGGAGCTTCTCTGGTGGATGTAGGCCTCATACATGATAGTCCCCAATCCGGCTTGGCTCCCATGGAAATCTTCCACAAAATTGGAGGAAGTTGGTCTTTGAAATAAGAAGTGCGTTGGTAATTTACCAACCCCAGCACAATCTTTGCGAAGAGCCTCCACTTGACTCCTTGATGCTCCTTCCAGCCATTCTTGGCGTGGGCTTTCACTCCTCCATCCATCATGTCAAGGAACTCTGCGGATGTCGAGAGGATGTCCTCTTCCCTCCATTCGACCTTTCGAGAGAGCAATTCGAGCTCTCCTCCTCCGGTCCCATACACTGCCGAATGCTTCTTGTCCCAACAGCGATCCGTTCTAGCATTCCTCCTATGCGGCAGGCGCTTCCGATTGATGGAGGTTGATGTAACACTCCTCAATCAATTCCAAATTGGTGTAGGCCCATTGGCGGCCATACACCCATCCCATTGGATGTTCTCCTCCTCCTCGCCGAAAATCAACCAAATCTCGGGGTTGAGCTGCAAAGCAAGTGAATTGGGGCATTAAAGTTCACCTCCTCGGCGGTAGCTCACCTTCTTTCCTTCCTTCTCGCGAAGAGCCTTTGCTGGCTCCTTCCCTTGCCTTTCCTCGAGGCATGGTGCTTCCTTTCAAGTGAAAGGAAGGAATTTCCCAATCCAAGCAATCGGTGCTTGCTTTCTTCCAAACACTTCTCCTTGGGGTAGCAACCACACTTCACCGGCACACGTTAGCCTGCCCAAGTTTTTCCTGCGCCACCTCCTGTCTTCTTGTGGTGGCGCCACCGATTCTGCAAGCCTCCCCTTCAATTTCACCACAGTGTGTTGTTTCCTTGGCGCTCGCTCACACTTCCCTTCCGGTGCCCGGCGCGAGTTCTTCCTTGCGGCACTCCGCTTTTCCTTCCACCGGTCTCCGCCCGCTTGGGTCTCCTTCTCGGGGTCGCCTCCCCCCTTGCTCGTGGCGATGGCGCGTTCTCGCGATGGCGCTTCCTTCCTTTTGCTTGCTCCAACGCCAGCTCGCTCTGTTCTCTAATGGAGAAGCCCAAACCGCACTTTGCCCTCCTTTGGATGTCCGCCACGGCCGCAACCCTAGATTGGGTTCATCATTCCAAAATCCTAATTCTATCTAAACTACCTATTTTCCTATCTGCTATCCTAATTAACCGCTTCTAATTACTCTATATATTTATTCCCTATTGGTGAGCATATATAGTGGATATCCCCCTCTATTCTAAATTTCCTTTTTTGAGATTTGTTTACCACGGTAGTCCGCCACCACCGCGGTAGTCCCTTCCTTCTCGTACCCCGTGGGCCCTACGGGAGTACTACCACCTGACGCCTCCCGCCGCTGGGTCGTTTCGACCGTTTCTTCTGGGATATCCTTTTGCCTTCCTAACAATATCCTACAACTCCATTTCAAGATTCTCGGAAAATTTCTTGGCATGCTCCTCTTCAATCGTTCCTAGCCAAAAAAATCAAACTTGTTTGTCTTGGGCCTTTTGTTTGGTTGCCCAAACTTTATGCCCATGTTCAGGAGCAACCCTAAAACAATGCCGCATCGCCTTGCGTGGACAAGCATATGGAGACCATGTGATTAACCGGTCCACATGGGACTTGTTATTCGTGGCTGGTGCATGCTTTGAGTGACATCAGATTGCTTTGTGATATGAGCACTTTGTTTTGTGTCTCCGGGAAGGGTTTGTCTCAAAACCCCTTTTAGCAAGAAGCGTCAATTTTGCCAATTAAAGTGGATTAAGAGAACTAGACCCATACACTTGCCAGCGGATACAAAGAAGATCTGTTGGATGATGGCGCCTCATGCTCTAAGGCGGGAGTGCACAGACATGACTTCTTATACTCAAAATGGTGCCGGGTTTGGAAGGATTGCGCCGATATGCAGGGCAAACACTTTCGTTCCGTGCACACTTGCACCGCGCACCGACACTCACATCAATGTTCTTTTCAAACCCCATCATCACGAGAAATCCACGATGCGGGCACACTGTCTCGACCTGCCCCCTCCATGCAGACAAGCCACACTTGGGTTGCCGCTCTAGGCCCATGGTGAGAATCGAGCAAGGTCTTAAAGGATGGTCATGCGCTCAGCTTTGACCGAACTCGGGCTTTCCTTGTCTCACTCTTTTCAACCTTACTAGTCCACCCACGGCACATGGTGCAAGTTAGATCTTAAATTCAAAATCTCTTGGCGAGCTCGGCTATGGTTAGTCTCTCGAACACCATTTGCACGCACCACAGCCTTGGCGTCAATGGGTATAGAGCGGGTCCTCCTTCATAGCCTCACTAAAATCTGAGTCACCCATTTGGTCAAAATCCTCAGACCAACTCTCTTTCTTCACATACTCATTGGCTCTCACTGGGGCTCGTAGTGGCCGGGCATATGCTCTCTTACCTTGTGTTCGACAACATCCGACACGCTTTCATTCTTGAAGGCGGATCATCAATTATCTTTATTTTCTTACTTCTACGTAAAACATTGTGAAACATTGTCGTATTCAAAAGGTTGGCCATCGAAACCACCATTACACATGTCAAATTTTTGGAAAATGTAGCTCATCTAGAAACCAAGGCGCATGCATCTATACACGCATCAAACTCGGATTAGCGGACATTTTTAACAATAAAAGGTCTAGGCATAAGTCGTAGGTAGGGTCGAGGCATAGGAAGGCCGAAAAGGTTTTAAATGTGTATACAAAGCGAATGTATGAACATAACGTCAACCAACAAATGATTTTCAAACCAATATTCCATACTTTAAAACCTAGATAACGGGATGATTTACAAATTTTCAAACCACTAAAATCAACACCCCATCTTGAGTGATCCCCCAAGTTGCTTGTGTGGAGTTCTCACAAAGTTTTCAAACTACCAAAACAAACACCCCATCCTATCACAGTCCAACCCGGGGGGACTTTGGAGTTCTTATGTTAATCGGCTGTCTATCTACGCAAAAGCACATATTCTTCTATCGGATAGAAATAATACATATACAAATATGGCCGGACGTCTCCATCCACTCAACACTTCCATCGTTGACACCATGAAGATTGGGGTCTCGAATACACCACTTCCATCGCGTTGGATGCCCGGCAAGATTGGGGACTGGTGAAATCGCTCGAATCCGCTGCCGGCGGACACCTCGCGCCAATCGCGAAACCTCGAGCGCATTGCCCCATTTCCTTCCTGTTTTTTCACTCTAATAATGGAGATCCGATACGGTGTGTACTTACATTGCACTAGGCGTGTGATGCTTTGTTTTCTAGAGTCCTAGTTTGTCCCTCTCGAGATGGCCCCTGATCAGGTACATCGCTTGATGTCCTCTCACAATTCGCGGACGTCTGCAGTTTGTTTTGGGCTTGGGAGTTGCTTCTTTTGCATGTTGGTTGATTTGGACGTTCGGCGCATTTGGCTTATTGGACTGGTTTGGTTTGGTTTGCCCTCTCGGCTCAACCTGCTAGGAAGTAATTGCCGCCAGAAGAGGTGTTTAGAATTCCCAGCACGATATAAATCATGAAATCCCTTCCTTGTGAAGATGAAATTTGCGAACCTTCTTGACTTAAAACCTCGCCAGACGTGGTATTCGCGAAAATAACATGGTCAATGTCTTTTGTACATCTCTAAAGAGTGGTTTTACGAAGATGATGCGTTTTTGGCCCGTTTGAAGGTCGTTTTTGGCCTTTAGGAACTTAAACCCCTTTAATGGCGAATAACCCCTTTGAGAGAACCAAGTTAGCTCCATACGGGATTAGAATCAACAAAGAGATCACGACCATTTAAAACCTTTAAATGAAAAACATTTTCATTTATAATCGGATGAGAACTCCTACTACTTTAAAGTAGATCCCAACATCAAAGTTCCATGGCAAGAATACCCACGTCAACTCTTTTTCCTTCCTCTACCCAACAAGCTACATCCGCTACATACAACCAAATCACTTAGAACTACGCATTGAACATCTATCCAGCAGATCCAACTATTAGGACCAAAGTGCACCTCAACATAAAAAGCTCCATGGCAAGAGTGCTCGTGTCAACTTTTTAAGTCCACTCGTCTTCAACAATGTTGAGCTTCGTCAAAATTGCAACCGGATGTAATCATACATCAGTTAGTCCTGAATTAATTTGTCATAACTTGGCACATTGCTGGGTCCCAACCAACATAAATATGAACAACAACGGCGGTTGGATAAGGTGAAATATTTGATCGGATCAGTACACACCATACCACATTCGCATCGAGGCGAGAACTCATAGTCCACGTGCAAGTCCTTGGTAGTAGCACCTCCAAACATTGCCGTGGCCTCAAAGCAAGAGAAAGACCATCATGAGCAAAATCGTCTTCAACATGATGGACATTTTCACAAAGCCATGGTAGCGGGAAAGCCTAACAACCCAAGATGTAGTGAGACACGGAGATGTAAAACCCACAACAAGGCAAGCACAATTTTGTTCAAGATTGCAACAACGACCCCCACATATAGGCCTCAAGGCAATCTATCGCGATAACGTATCAAAAAGCTCATGATAACTCTCGATCATCATCAAATAAGATTGTTCACTAAAAGATGGTGATATCCAGTTTCTTTTCTTGTTCTTAAAGACATTTTGACATTACCTTTTAAGTTTTAATAAAAATAAAAATTATTATCCTTGTTATTTATATCAAGCTATTTATTTATAGTTTTTCCGTTTCATTGTGGTTTTGTGCTAGTCAATGAATAACCAAGTCTTCCAAAATGTTTTTTGTGCGAGTCAAGCGATGAGTAACCCATCTTCAGCCTAGCAAAAGAACACCTACAAACATCGTTGAACAACACGAATTGAACCCGGATGTGCCGCATCACTTTCCGTAGATGCTCGAGCATCCGGTGGATCGATTAGCTGGCGGGTATTGAAGAAGCATTTGATCCGCCAAAAGTCGAGTGTGGTATAGGGTTGGAACTCCAGCTATGCAATCAAAACCAAATTCCCTAAAAGAGAATCCACAATCTTATTGTTTTGGGTGGAAAACATATATATTAATCATGCTTTAAGAAAATTGATCTCGATGGTGGCGAGCCTATAGTAATTTCTCTATGCAAGTCTTGGATTTGTTCTAGAGTAAGTACTACATAAAGACCAATAGCTCAACCTTAAATAACCTTGATGGTTTCTCCGTTGTGCTACTTGATTCGCTTTGTCAAACTTCATTCTAGGTGTCTTGAGCTTTTCATCCACTCATATGGCTCATGTGCTCATGGCGATTCTCAATCTTCTTTTAGGGTTAGGAGATGGGATAATAACACCAATCTTTCCAAGCCCACTAGCATCGATTATAAGTTGAGCGAAGCCACGTAATCCCAAGCTATGACGGATCACGCACACAACGAGACTTGGTCAACTACCATCTCATATATTATTATGTCTTGGCGCCTCACTCCTGGCATAATTTGGTCTTGCAGAAGCACACACTACGTAGAGGACAATGAGGAATGTGTTGATGCAAATGTGGCGGGTCAATGCACATAATACAATCAAATGTGTGCGCCGTTCGATTACTAGCCATTGTGTCTATAATTTGTATCATGTGAAGAGCAAATGTATGAGCGTGCCAAAGTTATAACATGCCAACATAGTTCCCTTGACCCGGATGTATGACTTAGAGGAATAAGAGTTAGATGAATCGCAAGATTGTTGGAGAGTGGGCGGAAAAAAGTTGATCGACATTCATATCATAGAACTTTATGTTATGATAGCATCTCGGTGTAAATAACCGTCTTTTAAGAAAATTGCCCAAAAAACTTAAGCAAGACCACCTAGTGTAAAAGATGTGATGTTCTTAATTTTCTCTATCAAGCATTTCCTATTCTTAATTTTCTCTATTCAAGCATTTTTCTATTCTTAATTTTCTCTATCAAGCATTTTCGATTCAATTTTCTTCATCTCTCTCGTCACATTCCTCATCCGTTGTCTTGTATTATGTGTGTGGCAATATACCTGCATGAAGGCCTTGGGGCTACATGTTCGTTCATGTTCGTTTGTATACTAGTAGGGAACCTTCCCTCTTTAAATGTCCTTGAGGCGGGCAAGGGACATGTTATCCAGAATCTTGTGGCGAGTCTTCTCTCCTTTGGGACCTTCGTCACCCGTGGCCACGTGGTCAAGTGGCAGGTGCTACCACTCACGCCCTAGCTGGCGTTACATTCTTGTATGCTTTTCTCGACAAGCTTGAGGTTGGTGGATGCGTGACGTCAACTCTTGTGCGTTTGGCATGACATCCCCTACCTTTGAACTTGTAATCGATCAGCGTGCCGTGTGAATAGCCTTGTGGAAGCTTGGGGTCACGGAACCGTGCTCCTTGTGCTAGTCCGACTCCTCACCGGGTTTCCGGTTGGAATGGGTTTTGCATCACGAAGGCGCAAAGGGCCACATTTACCCTCTATGTCGTTATAGTCCTAGGATTCGATCCCAAGGGAATGGTGTTAAAGCGCATAGGCGGCAGTGAGTTTGGTTAGGATCTTGCACAACAAGCCATTTGCCTTTTCCGTCAGCCCATTGGCTTTTGGGTTATAAGGCGTGGACTTCCTGTGAGCGACGTTGAAGTGGCTGGTCATGTTGGAGATTACCTGATTGACGAAATGTGTTCCTCTGTCACTGACCAGCTCCAGCGGGCAGCCATATCGGGTGATGATTTGCTCGAACAGGAATCTGGCTACGACGTGCGCCGAATCTACCGGCAGTGCCTGTGCTTCTACCATCCGCGTACAGTAATCTGTGGCCACCAGGATGTATTGGTTTTGGCGAGCCTTGGTTTTGGGCTGGATAGGACCGACAAAATCGATTCCCCATTTCTCGAATGGTGCCAGTGCAAGTATGGGGACAAGGGGCCATTGGGTTGTTCTTGTTGGCTTGCCGACCCTTTGGCAAGCGTCACGCTTCACGAACTCCACAGCATCCTTGTACATTGTAGGCCACCAATAGCCGACCTCAAAATTTTCCGCATGTGACATGGGCGGCATAATGACCTCCCGCCTCTTCTTCGTGTAAAGAGCTCAGGACTCCGCTCACCTGCTTGGTACGTACCCATAACCGCTCCCTGCCGTCGGGACTGACTCGGTATAAATTCATGTTGTGCCGTGTGAATGGTCTGGAGTAGTGGACAAACGCTTGAATCTGTGTCTTGGATAGCTGTGGAGGAATTTGGCCTGTGCCAAGATAATCGTATATCTCCTGATATGTTGGTCTTCCGAAGCCACCCTCCCTTCTCAATCGATCTTGGCTCCTCCTTCCAGGCTTCACTTGGTTGGTTTGCAACTCCTGCGGCAGTCTCATCGGGAAAGTCGTCTTCTCGTTTCCACCTTTCCCTTTCAATCGAGATATGAAGTCGGCATTGATATGCTTCACCCTCTCTCGTTTCCCTGTGAAGGTAAACTCACAGCGGCAAGATCCAGTGCTATCGTCCCGAAAGGTCGAGTTTATTCACAAGGTGTTTCAAGGCAAAGTGGTCAACATGGAACACAAATTCATACGAGAGGTAGTGTCTGACCGAGTAAACCATTCCGGTGCTTGGCGCTCCGTGGTGGTATACTTTCGCTCGCGTCCGTTAGTTGTCTCGGCATAGTAGATCGGAAAATCCTTCTTCTTCTCATCCGTGGCTAAGACGGTTGCAAATGCTTTGAAACATCAGCAGCGTGGAACTTCTTACTCCGATCCGGTCCTTTTAGCGTGGGAGTAGCGATGTGGTGCGTAAGTCACGAAATGCTTCCTCCGTTCGTCGTCCACTCCACTCGATCCTTCCTTAACAAGCTCGTTAGTGGGGCAGCCGCTTGGCGAAATTTGGAGCAAGCGTCTATAATACGACCATCCCGGGAACCGCGGAGTTCCTTTAGCGTTATTGGTGCTCTAAGGGTGGCGATGACCTTTACCTTGTCCGGATCTACTTCTATACCTCGGCTTGAAATTGATGCTAGCGAATTCCTCGACATGCCGTAGCACTTTTGCGGATGCGGGCATAATTGCGTTGCTCGGCGCTCCGAGCACTTCGGTGCGACGGATGGTCGCCAGCGGCCCGAATCGCGTCGTCGGAAAACTTCCATAAAGTCGCGAAGGAAGTCTTTGAAAATTTTGTGATGGCTCGCATGAAGGACCCGGTGCTCCGTCAACCGTCTGCGCTTGTAAGCATATGTCCCCGATCGGTTGTAAAAGCGGTCGAGGCCAATCGCTCTCCCTAAGGTGCGGTGATTATACCAGTACCCGTCTAGGAATGAATACGCCATTACTGCGACGGATCCGAGGATATTATCGATGAAGGGTAGCAGTGATCCTTCTTGGTGACCTTATTCAACCTTCTCCAATCGACAAACTCGGATTTTGCACAGCGCCTCTTAGGTACTACCACTATTGGAGCCACCCATTCGGTATTGACTATAGGATAGATCACGTCCGCCTTGAGGTACATCTCCAAGCGATCCTTTACCTTGAGGAGTACTTGGTTAACTTGTCTTGTGGAATCCTTGGATTGCTCACGGTTCCAAGTCAATCCTGCTGCCCCATTCTTTTGGGGATCCCTTCATGTACATTAGGCGAAAACATCGATAATTCGCAGCGGTTGCTTCCTTCCTCCAACGCCGCATCCATTGTTCGAGAATTTGAGCACCTTCGGAAGAACCTCAACGTCCTTGACTTCATCGGCTGTACCCACTCGCGCTCTGAGTGCGGTGCTAACCCCGAATCCTTCTTCGGCTCCCGGTTCCTCTTCTCTCATGCCCCATTCCTAAACAAATCCTCCGACGTGAAGCTGCGTGGCGCCTCCTCCGGCTTTCTCCACTGCTGTTAGAATCCGCGGACCCCTTCCGCGGAGCATTGATTACCCGTAACGACCTCTTGGGTTAATTGTATATGGGATATCTGCGGTAGTCCCGCTCCTCATCGGACCATGAGATGTGTGACGGAACCTATCTTCCTCTTCCATCTCCCGGACGTGTCCTCTGCCGAGGTGTACCTACATTTGATTGGAGTTTCACGCATACATGTCCTTACTCCACGATAGGCACATCCCCTCCTTGGTCTTGGGATCCCATTCCAGCGGTTTAAAAACTTCCTTCCCACTTGGCGTGCATTCGCGTACATCCATGTTGTTCGGCCAATTAGGGGCGTCGTACACTGGCGATTTTCTTTGGATGACTACATAATCCATCAAGTAGGGGATGGTTCCAATGGTCGTTAGCACCACCTGTCGGTTCCCCACCGGCACCATTACGGACATGTATTCTAACCAAAACCTTGGTAGTATGTTCAATATCCAAGCCCAATTTCCTAGCCGTGTCTTGTCATAATATTTACCCGTGTCGAGAGGCACTCCTTTAATGACACATCCCGAAATTTCCACAGAGTTGGTGGGCCTTGATCCACCATGGATACCAAGTTCACATGACTGGTATAGGAACATTGCGCCTCTTTTGGGTTGCGCCTCTTTTAACGCCCTCGATCATTGCCTATACGCGGATTGTCTCGGAGGAGTTGTCCGAATGTGATCATGAAATGTTGGTCCATGATGGCCTCGGCGAGATTGAAAAAGCGGTGGCCTGACCTCTACCATCCGGATTTGGTTGGTGGGTTCCCGGTTCGTCATGACTTGAAATGCGGTGGCCCTTCGGTTGGAGTTTCACGCATACATGTCCTTACTCCACGATAGGCACATCCTTCCCTCCTTGGTCTTGGGATCCCATTCCAGCGGTTTAAAACCGACTTCCTTCTGCCCCACTTGGCGTGCATTGCGATCGTACATCCATGTTCGGCCAATTAGGACGTCACTGCGATTTTCTTTGGATGACTACATAATCCATCAAGTAGGGGATGGTTCCAATGGTCGTTAGCACCTCGGTTCCCCACCGCACCATTACGGACATGTCGGCTAGCCGCAAAACCTTGGTAGTATGTTCAATATCCAAGCCCAATTTCCTAGCCGTGTCTTGTCATAATATTTACAGAGTGTCGAGAGGCACTCCTTTGATGACACATCCCGAAATTTCCACAGTTGGTGGGCCTTGATCCACCATGGATACCAAGTTCACGCGAGCTGGGGGTATAGGAACATTGCGCCTCTTTTGGGTTGCGCCTCTTTTAACGCCCTCCTGATCAGTTGCCTATACCGCGGATTGTCTCGGAGGAGTTGTCCGAATGTGATCATGAAATGTTGGTCCATGATGGCCTCGGCGAGATTGAAAGAAGCGGTGGCCCGCAGCCTTCTGCCATCCAGGATTTGGTTGGCTGTGGGTTCCCGGTTCGTCATGACTTGGGGTACGGTGGCCCTTCCAGGTGGGGTGGTGGACTCCCCTGGGGTGGTGGAAATCGACACCCCCGCCTTTTCCCCCGTAGCCTCCCTTGCCAATTAGGACGTGCCACAGCGATTTTCTTTGGATGACTACATAATCCATCAAGTAGGGGATGGTTCCAATGGTCGTTAGCACCCTGTCGTTCCCCACCGCACCATTACGGACATGTCGGCTCAAAACCTTGGTAGTATGTTCAATATCCAAGCCCAATTTCCTAGCCGTGTCTTGTCATAATATTTACACCGACCCGTGTCGAGGCACTCCTTTGATGACACATCCCAAAATTTCCACAGAGTTGGTGGGCCTTGATCCACCATGGATACCAAGTTCACGCGCGGGTGGTATAGGAACATTGCGCCTCTTTTGGGTTGCGCCTCTTTTCGCCCTCGATCATTGCCTATACGCGGATTGTCTCGGAGGTTGTCCGAATGTGATCATGAAATGTTGGTCCATGATGGCCTCGGCGAGATTGAAAAAGCGGTGGCAGACCTCTACCATCCGGATTTGGTTGGTGTGGGTTCCCGGTTCGTCATGACTTGAGTACGGTGGCCCTTCGGTGGGGTGGTGGACTCCCACAGGGTGGTGGAAATCGACACCCCGCCTTTTCCCGTAGCCTCCCTTGCCAATTCTTCTTGTATCATATCCATGACTTCCGTCGTCCGGTGGAAACCCTAACTCAGTTGTAACTTCTCGAAATCGGTGGGTTCCACCCCTTGACGGCTTCTCGTGACCCCTTCATTCACCTTTTCCGCTGGAACACTCAATGTCTCAATTGCATCACTCTTTTGCACATATGGTCCATCCGCCAAGTCACTGCGGGACTTGTTTTTTTCTCGTAGCGTTCCGGTGTTGGTATTTCCGCCCCAGTGGTGGCGACACTCTCTCCCTCATCGATCCGTGGTCGTATCCGCCTCCTTTCTTCTTTTTCCCCACGTCGCCTCTCTTTTGCTTTTGTGCTCCTTGTTCTATGACCATGGCGGAGGCTTCCCCATAATAATCGCTTCCTCTGCGTCTAATCCCTCAAGCTCCTCGGGGTTCCAATCTCGGCATCCTCCCATACCGCCATAAGCATCCTCAACATGCATGGCGGACCGGACTTGGGTTTTGGGTGTGAACTCCGTTCGGGTGGCTGCGATCCTCACCGTCTTCTGGGGCTTTGGCGAGCACACTTCACCGCCAAATGCCCTGCTTCAATCTTGACATAGTTTATCAAAATCTCCATTGCCTTGACGAGTTGGATAAGGCAATGCGCATAGTGTCAAGGTTGCGACAATTATAGCACAAGACGGTGCCCATTGGATTGTTACCCGCCTTGATTCTGACGCCTACCCCGTGGAATTCGTAGGTTGGCGGGTACATGGTCTTTTGGGTACACTTGGGTTGGTGAACCTCCACGGATCGGTATGTATCTTCCACCGGACCCTCTTCCTCCTCTTCCTCATATCCCAGGTGTACCCTTGTCGTCGGACAATTAGCTTTGGAGTGTCCTGCTGCCCACGTTGAGCAGAGGTTGGCTCGTGGGTTCGTGTGACTCTCCGCCTCTCATGTTCCTTGACCGCATTAAGATGGAATTTCTCGAATTTTGCCATCATCTCCTCCATCTTGTTCCCTGTTGTTCTACTTTCTTGCCTCGGCCTCCTCTCCTTGTTCGCGTCCTTTTTTGCGTACATCGCCTCTGTTTTGCCCTTGCCGACTCCTTGTTGTCCGTGCGACCCTTCATTTTCTTTTTCCATTTGGCGCTCCTCATCGATGGCCTTCCTCAGCTGTCACTCGTTTCCTCCTCCAGGAACTTTCATGGAATCTTGTGGAGCTTTCTTCACCGATGAACTTTCCTTCGAGGAGGATGAGAATCCCTTCTTTTTCGATCACGGCTTCTTCTCCTTCTTAGCCTTCCTCCTCCCTTGCGGGTTGGATTCCTCATAGTTTAGCGCCTTGTGATAGCCTTGCCCAAATTCTTCTCCGCTTGTAACCTTCGTGTCTCCCCATCTTAGAACCACCTTTAGCGAACCACCGTTGCAACTCAGTGAGGCCACTTGATCGCGTGGCATGAAACCTCTCCACATACGCTGCAAGGTTTCCTTCTTTCCTCTCTGCAGCTTTTCAAGCTTGGACAACACGTATCCCTCATTCCCTGAACCTTTCACAGGCGGTTTTAATTCTTCATAGGTTCTTTGGAGGTGTGGGCGACTTGAGGTATTCGCTGGACCCCGAAGAACTCCATAGAACAATGAATCTGGCTGCATCTCCGCTTCTGGTTTGCAAATGTCATTGCTCAAAACGCTCAACAAATTCATCGGGTCTTCATACCCTTCCCTCTCCATACAGGGTAAGGTTGCTTGGTGGTGACCACCACCGGCGTGGTGGTGGTCATGACTATCGTTCTTGATTCGGTAGTGGTTGGTCCAACAACGGTTCCTGCGAGTCGATTGATCTCCAGCGATGCACACTTTTGGAAGAGGTCGTGGATGGAATTGGTCCGAGGTTCCTTGGCGGTGGTACCTCGTCCAAGTCGGTTGGGGATCTTGCTCCAACAAGATCGGACCCCGTCCCTGGTTGCTTCCTTACCTCCTTCTCCTTCCAGCGTGCGTCTTCTGGATCCTCCTCAACTCGCGGTTTGCAACCCTTTTAACCTTTCCGTGCTTGGCGTTGTCGCTTCTCGTGTGGCCTTCGTCCGACTTGACTCGAACCCTCGACTCAACCGTGGCATCCATCTACCTAACTAGATACACTCCAAAACTAGACACCTAAGCTATGGTTAGTCCCCTATAACCTTGATTTCATTCCCAACAGCCAAAATGTGGAATGGGTTTTGCATCCGAAGGCGCAAGAGGCCACATTTACCCTCTATGTCGTTATAGTCCTAGGATTCGATCCCAAGGAATGGTGTTGTGTCAAGGTGTGCTAAATCTATGGATTCTAGACCTACCGCTCGCTACCCCACCTTCTCCGGCTACCTTGCCCAAACCCACCACCGTGGTAGACTCACCGCGGTGGCGGTTCGGCCAGTGGCGCCCCTCACCTGGCGCGCCGCCTTCGCGGAGTCTAAAATCACGGCTTCTCTAACACGGACCTAGGGATGGTCGGACACCTATATCGCACCTTACTTCAGGAATTTGCGATCCTACCACGCTTCACTCCCTCGCGTTTAGATTTTCCTCTCGCTCTCACAATCCCTCGGCGCTTTTACTCCTCAGAACCTTTCCCTTCCCAATGAACTCTCTCTCGTCTCACGGGCCACAGACCCCTCCTTGGGCCACAGACCCACCACGGACCCCTCCTTGGGCCACAGACCCCTCCTTGGGCCACAGACCCCTCCTCATGGAATCCTACCTCTTTTTTGCCTTCCGTTACCGGGCGTGGAGCTTGGCCACTCCGCTCTCGACCATCCGAGATCTTCCGGCCTTCTTGTGACGAAGGCGGTCGCCCCGTTTGATCTTGACGGACGCGTCTCAATCAACCCTCGGCGGTTCGATACGGAAGTTCACACACGAAATGCCACGAGAGACACCCAAAGGGTCTCTTATACATCGGTGGTCCAACCGACTCACTTCTCTTTAGTGTCTAAAATTGTAGCTCCTACCACGGCGCCCCTTACCAATCTAAACAGCTCTGGTGATGGAACTCCCTATCCTCTACGAAAAACCCGGTCCTAGGCTATCGCGACTCCCTAAAATCAGCGCTGCCGCCTCGCGATTCTTTGCCTCGCCTCGGCCCATGGGGACCCCTCTCTCCGGGCCACAGACCCCTCCTTGGGCCACAGACCCCTCCTTGGGCCACAGACCCCTCCCTCATGGAATGAACACACCTCTTTTAAAGAGCTGCCTTGATTACCCAGCGTGGAGCTTGGCCACTCCGCTCTCGACCATCCGAGATCTTCCGGCCTTCTTGTGACGAAGGCGGTGCGCGAACCGTTTGATCTTGACGGACGCGTCTCAATCAACTCGGTTCGATACGGAAGTTCACACGAAATAAATGCCTTTGAGAGACACCCAAAGGGTCTCTTATACATCTGGTGGTCCAACACGGCTCACTTCTCTTTAGTGTCTAAAATTGTAGCTCCTACCACGGCGCCCCTTACCAATCTAAGCAACACGGCTCTCGGTGATGGAACTCCCTATCCTCTACGAAAAACCCGGTCCTAGGCTATCGCGACTCCCTAAAATCAGTACTGCCGCCTCGCGATTCTTTGCCTCGCCTCGGCCCATGGGGACCCCTCTCGCTCTTGACCTCGCCTCGATCCGAGCGATTTTCCCCACAACCTCCACCTCGCTCTCCTGCACGTTTCCCTCGCGCCTTCCAGCGGGCGTTGCCTTTGTCCTCTATGTCCATTGTCCCTCCTCCTCATTTGGACAACCATCTGTGCTCCTCCCTCCATGCTCGCTGCGCCTCGCTCATCTCTTCCGGCCTTCTCCTTACCCAGGCGTGGAGCTTGGCCACTCCGCTCTCGACCATCCGAGATCTTCCGGCCTTCTTGTGACCGGAGGCGTGACCCGTTTGATCTTGACGTCTCCAATCAACCCCTCGGCGGTTCGATACGGAAGTTCACACGAAATCGTCGCCTTGAGAGACACCCAAAGGGTCTCTTATACATCGGTGGTCCAACACTCACTTCTCTTTAGTGTCTAAAATTGTAGCTCCTACCACGGCGCCTTACCAATCTAAGCAACAACTCTACGGTGATGGAACTCCCTATCCTCGCGAAAAACCCGGTCCTAGGCTATCGCGACTCCCTAAAATCAGCGCTGCCGCCTCGCGATTCTTTGCCTCGCCTCGGCCCATGGGGACCCCTCTCGCTCTTGACCTCGCCTCGATCCGGCGATTTTCCCCACAACCTCCACCTCGCTCTCCTTTGCTGAATTTCCCTCGCGCCTTCCCGGACGTTGCGCCTGTGACCTCTATGTCCATTGTCCTCCTCCTCATTTGGACAACCATACGTGTGCTCCTCCCTCCATGCTCTGCGCCTCGCTCATCTCTTCCGGCACCACTTGCGGAGGATAGGCGCCCGCTCCTACTCGAAGGAACCAGTAGCCTGTGGCGGTCAAGATGTCTGACCGGTGGTTTACGCCCCTCCTGTCCCAACAACCACATACACGTTTAGGTGAGCACGCTCACCATGCGGCGGCCGGACATGAGCATCCTCATCCGGACGCCGTGCACAATCGCCCTTCGAGGTCCTTACCCTCTCCTCCGTGGACAATCACAGGCGGTGCTGTTGATTCTCCGGATCATCCTCCATCTGCGACACTCCGGTGACTTCCCCACCTCGGTTCCCGTTCCACGGCGGTGGCTGGTTTAGCCACCGTGGTGGTTACTTCCACGGTGGTTGTTTGGCTCCTGCGGTGGTTGCTCGGCCTTTCTTGGTTTGGCCACCTCTCTCTTGACTCGGCCCTAGCGTCTCTTCCGCTTGTACCTCTCATGATTTCTTGAATTTCTCCAAGGCGCCATCGCTTCCACACCTGGACTCGCGAGACCTCATCCAGCTCTTCAATTGTAGCATCGCCCCTTGACTGATTTACTAAAGCTTCTGCGAGTGGACATGTGCCTTGCTCCTGTGCCTTGCATAAGGCCGCACTCCGTCTGCGCTCCTCGGCCGCCTTGCTCTCGCCTTCGGCTCCAACTTCTCCTTGAGCAACTTCTCCTGGCCTTGCACACTCGGCCAAGTGAGAGCCATGGGCTTGATCGAGGAGATCCGCTGCGTCACGCCATGGCAAGTCAAACCACCGCAAATCCCCAAATTGGGCTGTCCCTTGCCCATCCGCCTCCACAACAATTCGTGTCGGCGGTGTCTCTATCCCCACCTCGGGGACGGTTCGGTGAAATGTCGCCAAAATGTCCGGAGCTCCGTTGCGGTCTCGGCTGAAGTTAACCCCTCCTCTCCTAGGGGTTGGTGCCTTGCCTCTTCCCGCTTCATTCTCCCTAGCGGCGATTCATCCCCTGCACAGGGAGCAACTTGCCATTTCCCTTTACTTTCTCCTCCTTTACCCGCGTTCTGTCTTGACACAGTGACCACAGGTGTGGCTGTGGGTTCCTCCTCTGCTGGCTGCCTCCTTCTTCGATCCCGTTCGACCGTTCGCCTTCGCTTCTTACCCTTGGAAACTTCCCCACCCTCTTAGAACCTTCCGAGCGCACTCCCAGCTTGGAATCCTTGCCCGAATCCTCCTTCAATTCCTCCTCTTCTACCTTGAGTTCACGGCTTCCAACCATGCGGGGACACGACTTCAACTCGTTAAACACCGGAATGCGCAAATACATGAATCGGAAAAGGCGAAATCAAGGAGGGCCGAGGAAGAAATAATTCGCCTTCTCCTCAGGCTCTTTCGAAAATCATCCTCCCCAATCAATTTGTGTACCCTTGACCACCTCGTGAAGAAAAACCAAGAAGTGATCCGCCATATGATCCGGCTTCAGGAAACACAAAATCCATTTGGCCAATCCCCACCATTTATGAACACGAGTTGGCGAGTCACCCGACCATTGTTCACTCTCACTTCCCAGGCTTCATGGAGCGGCCTGCGGCTTTCAAGGTCTTCTTCTGGGGTCAATCACCAAGCTCCCATCCTCGATGCTTCTCGCCCTTTGCTCGAAGAGGCCAAATCCAGTTCTGCGGCCTTTTCCTCGCGTCACCCTCTTGCGACTTGGTCCTTAATTGCGGGCGCACTCTTGCACCAATGCGGTGTAGCACCATTTCTTCTCCATGAACTTGACCCGGCTCACGCACGGTGCCGGCTCTCACTTTCCGATGGTCCATGTTGGGCCCGTGAGTGGGGAGACTCGGGCGCCATCTCCTTCTCGTTGTCTCCCAAAACAAAACCTCGACTACCTGCAGATCACGGTCGGAAGAGAAAAAAAAAAATCGAGCCGCCCTCGCGCTCCTTCCACGCCTCCTCGCGAACTTGCCGGCGCCCGATTTCTCTCCTCCGCCCGCGCCGCCTGTCACGTCGTGTGCGCCTTTTCCTCTGCCGCTGAGGCGGTGATTTGGCTGGCGTGGTGCTGTGCGCGCCCCTCTTCTGCTGACTCGCTCGCGCCCCTCACGGAAAGTCGCGACCTCATGATCTTTGGGTGTGCCCTTCTCCCGATTGCGCTCCGTGGTAGTCCGCTCCGCCACTAGGGTTGTAAATTCCCCACAGTGCATGCGTCCGTTTCTCCGTGGTGGAACTAGCCACCACCCACTTGACTACCTGCGTGGCATATTGTGAGCATCCCTAGCATATATAGACACCTTTTATTCTAAAATTCCCAATACCCAAGGACTCTATTTCTACCCCACCCTCCGGGGTCAAACCTAAGGGTCGAAAAATTATTATTATCTCCAAGGGCCAAGGACCATTCCGTATAAAAGACGACTCGACGATTCTCAAAGCACTCTATTCTAACACAAAAAAAAAAATCGTTCACCACGACACTTGAGAGGGTTAGTGCACATGTGGTCTTCCACATACTCCCTTCTCATTTGTTGGCGTCCTCGCCAACTTATTGGTAATATTTCTTGACCCGCCAACCGTTGGCGTTGGCAAGGGTGAGCCACTAAAATCTTGAGTTGAATTGATCCGTTGTCGAAAACTTCGAAACTACGAAGGGCCCCATCCATCGAGATGTAATTTACGGAAAGTGCATGTATCGGTTATCGTATAGTAAAGCGGATCCCGGGAACAACGTATTCTTGGCCTTCAATCTCTTGTCGTGCCACTCCTTCCTCCTGTCTTTGGACATCCGCATAACTTGGAGGGCTTGTTCTCTGTCCTCCGTGTGTCGTCTGAAACCCACCAACCTTTCCAATGACTTTCCTCCACGGCATTCGACTTGGTTCCTGTATTCTCGGTGGGAACTTGAATTCTATTGGCATGAGAATGCCGTAAGTAAGATAATCTGGGGTTTCTGCGTTGTCACCTTTTCCATGCGGTCCGTCGCCGTCTTGAATGCGATTTCATATCGATCATACGCATAGGCGGTGAGTTTGGTTAGGATCTTGCACAACAAGCCATTTGCCTTTTCCGGCCCATTGGCTTTTGGGTTATAAAGTGGACTTCACATGGCGGCGTTGAAGTGGTTGGTCATGTTGGAGATTACGATTGGAAATGTGTTCCTCATCGGCCAGCTCCGGTAGCCATATCGGGTGATGATTTGCTCGAGCGAATCGCTCGGCGTGCGCCCGAATCTACGGCGATGCATGCTTCTACCATCCAGCGTCGATGTCTGTGGCCACGGGATGTATTGGTTTTGGCGAGCCTTGGTTTTGGGTGGATAGGACCGACAAAATCGATTCCCCATTTCTCGAATGGTGCGGTGCAAGTATGGGGACAAGGGGCCATTGGGTTGTTCTTTGTTGGCTTGCCGACCCTTTGGCAAGCGTCCGCTTCACGAACTCCACGGCATCCTTGTACATTGTAGGCCACCAATAGCCTCAAAATTTTCGCATGTGACATGCGGCATAATGACCTCCGCCTCTTCTTCGTGTAAAGAGCTCGGGACTCCGCTCACACTTGGTGCGTGCCATAACCGCTCCGTCCGGATGACTCGGTATAAATTCATATTGTGCCGTGTAGATGGTGCGGAGTAGTGGACAACGCTTTGAATCGTGTCTTGGATAGTGTGGAGGAATTTGGCCTGTGCCAAGATAATCGTATATCTCGATATGTTGGTCTTGAAGCCACCCTCCCTTCTCAATCGATGGCTCCCTCCTTCCGAAGGCTTCACTGGTTGGTTTGCAACTCCTGACAGTGTCTCATCGGGAAAGTCGTCTTCACTGGTTTTCCACCTTCCTGTTTTCAATCGAGATATGAAGTCGGCATTGATATGCTTCCTACCCTCTCGTTTCCTTTGTGAAGGTAAACTCACAGCGGCAAGATCCGGCTGCTCGTCCGAAAGGTCGGGTTTATTCACAAGGTGTTTCAAGGCAAAGTGGTCAACATGGAACACAAATTCATACGAGAGGAGGTAGTGTCGAATTTCGACCGAGTAAACCATTCCCGATTGCTTGGCTCCGTGGTGGTATACTTTCGCTCGCGTCCGTTAGTTGTCTCCGGCATAGTAGATCGGAAAATCCTTCTTCTTCTCATCCCGCGCTGACCCAATTGCAAATCTGAAACATCAGCAAACTTCTTACTCGATCCGGTCCTTTTAGCGTGGGTGTGGTGCGTAAGTCTGAAATGCTTCCTCCGTTGCGTCCACTCCCACTCCGATCCTTCCTTAACAAGCTCGTTAGTGGGGCGGCCGCTTGGCGAAATTTGGAGCAAGCGTCTATAATACCCACCATCCCGGGAACCGCGGAGTTCCTTTAGCGTTGTTATGCTCTAAGGGTGGCGATGACCTTTACCTTGTCCGGATCTACTTCTATACCTCGGCTTGAAATTGATGCCCCAGAATTCCTCGACATGCAGTAGCACTTTTACGGATGCGAGCATAATTGCGTTGCTCGGCAGCGCTCCGAGCGCCGGAGGTGCGGATGGTCCTTGGCGGCCGAATCTGGTCGTCGGAAAACTTCCATAAAGTCGCGAGGAAGTCCTTGAAAATTTTGACGATGGCTCGCATGAAGGACCCGGTGCTCCGTCAACCCTGCTGCGCTTGTAAGCATATGTCCCCGATCGGTTGTAAAAGCGGTCGAGGCCAATCGCTCTCCCTAAGGTGCGGTGATTATACAGTACCGTCTAGGAATGAATCGCCATTACACTGCGACGGATCCGAGGATATTATCGATGAAGGGTAGAAAGTGATCCTTCTTGGTGACCTTATTCAACCTTCTCCGATCGACAAACTCGGATTTGCTGCGCCTCTTAGGTACTACCACTATTGGAGCCACCCATTCGGTATTGACTATAGGATAGATCACGTCCGCCTTGAGGTACATCTCCAAGCGATCCTTTACCTTGAGGAGTACTTGGTTAACTTGTCTTGTGGAATCCTTCGGATTGCTCACGGTTCCAGTCAATCCTATGCTCGCCCCATTCTTTGGGGATCCCTTCATGTCGTTACCTCGGCGAAAACATCGATAAATTACGCAGCGGTTGCTTCATTCCTTCCTCCAACGCCGCATCCATTGTTGAGAATTTGAGCACCTTCCTGGAAGAACCTCAACGTCCTTGACTTCATCTGTACCCACTCGCGCTCTCGGTGCGGTGCTAACCCGAATCCTTCTTGGCTCCCGGTTCCTCTTCTCTCATGCCCCATTCCTAAACAAATCCTCCGGCGTGAAGCTGCGTGGCGCCTCCTCCGGCTTTCTCCACTGCTGTTAGAATCCGCCGGACCCCTTCCGGAGCATTCGGCGGTTACCCATGACCCTCGGGTTAATTGTATATGGATATCTGCGGTAGTCCTGCTCCTCATCGAGACCATGAGATGTGTGCGAAGAACCTATCTTCCTCTTGCATCTCCCGGACGTGTCCTCTGCCGAGGTGTACCCTTGGAGTTTCACACATACATGTCCTTACTCCACGATAGGCACATCCTTCCTCCTTGGTCTTGGGATCCCATTCCAGCGGTTTAAAACCGACTTCCTTCCCCCACTTGGCGTGCATTGCGATCGTACATCCATGTTCGAATTAGGACGTCGTGCCACAGCGATTTTCTTTGGATGACTACATAATCCATCAAGTAGGGATGGTTCCAATGGTCGTTAGCACCCTGTCGGTTCCCCACCATTACGGACATGGCTAGCCTCAAAACCTTGGTAGTATGTTCAATATCCAAGCCCAATTTCCTAGCCGTGTCTTACGTCATAATATTTACACACCCGTGTCGAGAGGCACTCCTTTGATGACACATCCCAAATTTCCACAGGTTGGTGGGCCTTGATCCACCATGGATACCAAGTTCACATGGCGGCTGGTATAGGAACATTGCGCCTCTTTTGGGTTGCGCCTCTTTTAACGCCCTCACGATGTTGCCTATACCGCGGATTGTCTCGGAGGAGTTGTCGAATGTGATCATGAAATGTTGGTCCATGATGGCCTCGGCGAGATTGAAAGAAGCGGTGGCCCATGACCTCTACCATCCGAGTTTGGTTGGTTGGGTTCCGGTTCGTCATGACTTGTGCGGTGGCCCTTCCGGTGGGGTGGTGGACTCCCACAGGGTGGTGGAAATCGACACCCCGCCTTTTCCCCGTAGCCTCCCTTGCCAATTCTTCTTGTATCATATCCATGACTTCACCGTCGTCCGGTGGAAACCCTAACTCCGGTTCGGTAACTCTCTGAAATCGGTAGGGTTCCACCCCTTCGGACTTGTCGTGACCTTCATTCACCTTTCCGCCCTGGAACACTCCGGTCTCGGCATCACTCTTTTGCACATATGGTCCATCCGCCAAGTCACTGCGGGACTTGTTTTTCTCTGCGTTCCGGTGTTGGTATTTCCTTGGTGGTGGCGACACTCTCTCCCTCATCGATCCGTGGTCGTATCCGCCTCCTTCTTCTTTTTCCCCCCGTCGCCTCTCTTTTGCTTTTGTGCTCCTTGTTCTATGACCATGGCGAGGCTTCCCCATAATAATCGCTTCCTCTCGTCTAATCCCTCCAAGCTCCTCGGGGTTCCAATCTCGGCATCCTCCCATACCGCCATAAGTGCGTCCTCAACATGCATGGCGGACCGGACTTGGGTTTGGGTGAACTCCGTTCGGGTGGCGATCCTCACCGTCTTTGGGGCTTTGGCGAGCACACTTCCGCCAAATGCCCTGCTTGCAATCTTGACATAGTTTATCAAAATCTCCATTGCCTTGACGAGTTGGATAAGGCATTTGCGCATAGTGTCCAAGGTTGCGACAATTATAGCACAAGGCGGTGCCCATTGGATTGTTACCTTGATTCTGACGCCTACCCGTGGAATTCGAGGTTGGCGGGTACATGGTCTTTGGGTACACTTGGGTTGGTGAACCTCCGGATCGTATGTATCTTCCACGGACCCTCTTCCTCCTCTTCCTCATATCCCGGGTGTACCCTTGTCGTCGGACAATTAGCTTTGGAGTGTCCTGCTGCCCACACGTTGAGCAGAAGAAGAGGTTGGCTCGTGGGTTCGTGACGACTCTCCGCCTCTCATGTTCCTTGACCGCATTAAGATGGAATTTCTCGAATTTTGCCATCATCTCCTCCATCTTGTTCCCTGTTGTTCTACTTTCTTGGCTTTACCTCGGCCTCCCTCCTCGCTTCGCGTCCTTTTTGCGTACATCGCCTCTGTTTTGCCCTTGACTCCTTGTTGTCCGTGCACGACCCTTCATTTTCTTTTTCCATTTGGCGCTCCTCATCGATGGGCCTTCCTCCCGATCACTCGTTTCCTCCTCAGGAACTTTACGTGGAATCTTCCGTGGAGCTTTCTTCACCGATGAACTTCCTTAGGAGGATGAGGATCCCTTCTTTTTCCATCACAGGCTTCTTCTTCTCCTTCTTAGCCTTCCTCCTCCCTTGCGGGTTGGATTCCTCATAGTTTAGCGCCGCCTTGATAGCCTTGCCCAAATTCTTCTCCGCTTGTAACCTTCGTGTCTCCCCATCTTAGAACCCGGGCCTTTAGCGAACCACCGTGTGCACTGCAACTCAGTGAGGGCCACTTGATCGCGTGGTGAAACCTCTCCACATCGCTGCAAGGTTTCCTTCTTTCCTCTGCGGTTTTCAAGCTTGGACAACACGTATCCCTCGTCAAGCCCCCAGACCTTTCACAGGCGGTTTTAATTCTTCATAGGTTCTTTGGAGGTGTGGTGACTTGAGGTATTCGCCTATACCACTTTTGGACCCCGAAGAACTCCATAGAACAATGAATCTGTGCATCTCCGCTTCTGGTTTGCAAATGTCGGTGCTCAAAGCGCTCAACAAATTCATCGGTCTTCATACCCCTTCCCTCTCCATCTGAGGATAAGGTTGCTTGGTGGTGACCACCACCGTGGTGGTGGTCATGACTATCGTTCTGATTCGGTGGTTGGTCCAACAACGGTTCTGCGGAGTCGATTGATCTCCAGCGATGCACACTTTTGGAAGAGAGGTCGGTGGATGGAATTGGTCGAGGTTCCTTGGCGGTGGTACCTCGTCCAAGTCCGAGGTTGGGGATCTTGCTCCAACAAGATCGGACCCCGTCCCTGGTTGCTTCCTTACCTCCTTCTCCTTCCAGCGGGTGCGTCTTCCTGGACCTCCTCAACTCGCGGTTTTGCAACCCTTTTAACCTTTCCGGTGCTTGGCGTTGTCGCTTCGTGTGGCCTTCCGTCCGACTTGACTCAACCCTCGACTCAACCGTGGCATCCATCTACCTAACTAGATACACTCCAAAACTAGACACCTAAGCTATGGTTAGTCCCCTATAACCTTGAGTTTCATTCCCGGCAGCGCAAAATGTGGAATGGGTTTTGCATCGAAGGCAAAGAGGCCACATTTACCCTCTATGTCGTTATAGTCCTAGGATTCGATCCCAAGGGAATGGTGTTGTGTCAAGGTGTGCTAAATCTATGGATTCTAGACCTACCGCTCGCTACCCCACCTTCTCCAGCTACCTGCCCAAACCCACCACCGTGGTAGACTCGGCCACCGTGGCGGTTCGTGGCGGTCCCACCACCGCGCCGCCCAGTCTATCGTCGCGGCTTCTCTAACACGGACCTAGGGGCTATGGGTACGGATACCTATATCGCCTCACCTTACAATTTAGATTCACCTCGCTTCCACTCCCCTCGCGTTTGATTTTCCTCACGCTCTCCCTCAATCCCTCCGGACTTCTCCTCAGGAACCTTTCCCTTCCAATGAACTCTCTCTCGTCTCACAGGCCACCACAGACCCCTCCCCCAGGCCACCAGACCCCTCCTTGGGCCACACAGACCCCTCCTTGGGCCCCAGACCCCTCCTCATGGAATCCTACCTCTTTTTCGGCGCGGCTTCCCCGTACCCAGGCGTGGAGCTTGGCCACTCCGCTCTCGACCATCGAGATCTTCCGGCCTTCTTGTGACGAAGGCGGTGCGCGGGCGCCCGTTTGATCTTGACGGGCGTCTCCAATCAACCCCACTCGGTTCGATACACGGAAGTTCACACGAAATCGTCGCCTTGAGAGACAAAGGGTCTCTTATACATCTGGTGGTCCAACACGCTCACTTCTCTTTAGTGTCTAAAATTGTAGCTCCTACCACGGCGCCTTACCAATCTAAGCAACAACTCTACGGTGATGGAACTCCCTATCCTCTACGAAAAAACCCGGTCCTAGGCTATCGCGACTCCCCTAAAATCAGCTGCCGCCTCGCGATTCTTTGCCTCGCCCTCGGCCCATGGGGACCCCTCTCGCTCTTGGCCTCGCCTCGATCCGGCGATTTTCCCCACAACCTCCACCTCGCTCTCGACCATCCGAGATCTTCCGGCCTTCTTGTGACGAAGGCGGTGCGCGAACCCGTTTGATCTTGACGGGCGTCTCCAATCAACCCCTCGGCGGTTCGATACGGAAGTTCACACGAAATCGCCTTGAGAGACACCCAAAGGGTCTCTTATACATCTGGTGGTCCAACACGCTCACTTCTCTTTAGTGTCTAAAATTGTAGCTCCTACCACGGCGCCTTACCAATCTAAGCAACAACTCTACTGATGGAACTCCCTATCCTCTACGAAAAACCCGGTCCTAGGCTATCGCGACTCCCCTAAAATCAGCGCTGCCGCCTCGCGATTCTTTGCCTCGCCCTCGGCCCATGGGGACCCCTCTCGCTCTTGGCCTCGCCTCGATCCGGCGATTTTCCCCACAACCTCCACCTCGCTCTCCTTTGCCGAATTTCCCTCGCGCCTTCCAGCGGACGTTGCCTTTGTGACCTCTATGTCCATTGTCCGCTCCTCCTCATTTGGACAACCATCGTGCTCCTCCCTCCATGCTCGCTGCGCCTCGCTCATCTCTTCCGGCACCACTTGCGGAGGATAGGCGCCCGCTCCTACTCGAAGGAACCAGTAGCGCTGTGGCGGTCAAGATCTGACCCGGTGGTTTACGCCCCTCTGTCCCAACAACCACATACGTTTAGTGAGCACCGCTCACCATGCGAGCGCGAGGACATGAGCATCCTCATCCGGGCCTAGCTGTCGCCCTTCGATCTGAGGTCCTTACCCTCTCCTCCGTGGACAATCACGGGCTGCTGTTGATTCTCCGGGATCATCCCTCCATCTGCGACACTCCGTCGGTGACTTCCCCACCTCGGTTCCCGTTCCACGGTGGCTGGTTTAGCCACCGTGGTGGTTACTTCCCAGTTGTTTGGCTCTGCGGTGGTTGTTGCTCGGCCTTTCTTGGTTTGGCCACCTCTCTCTTGACTCGGCCCTAAGCCGTCTCTTCCGCTTGTACCTCTCCGCTTCTTGAATTTCTCCAAGGCGCCATCGCTTCCACCTCTGGACTCGCGAGACCTCATCACAAGCTCTTCAATTGTAGCATCGCCCCTTGACTGATTTACTAAAGCTTCTGCTGAGTGGACATGCCTCGCTCCTGTGCCTTGCATAAGGCGCCGCACTCCGTCTGCGCTCCTCGGCCGCCTTGCTCTCGCCTTCCAGCTTTCCAACTTCTCCTTGAGCAACTTCTCCTGTTGGCCTTGCACACTCACCAAGTGAGAGCCATGGCTTGATCGAGGAGATCCGCTGCGTCGTGCCATGGCGAAGTCAAACCACCAAATCCCCAAATTGGGCTGTCCCTTGCCCATCCGCCTCCACAACAATTCTCGTGTCGGTGTCTCCTATCCCCACCTCGGTAGGACGGTTCGGTGAAATGTCGCCAAAAATGTCCGGAGCTCCGTTGCGGTCTCGGCGTGAAGTTAACCCTCCTCTCCTAGGGGTTGGTGCCTTGCCTCTTCCCGCTTCATTCTCCCCTAGCGGCGATTCATCCTGCACAGGAGGAGCAACTTGCCATTTCCCTTTACTTTTCCTCCTTTACAGCGTTCTGCTGCCGTCTTGACTGGTGACCACAGGTGTGTGTGGGTTCCTCCTCTGCGGCCCTCCCTTCTTCGCCGATCCCCGTCGACTGCCGCCCTTCGCTTCTTACCCTTGGAAACTTCCCCACCCTCTTCCGAACCTTCGAGCGCACTCCCAAGCTACTGGAATCCTTGCCCGAATCCTCCTTCAATTCCTCCTCTTCTACCTTGAGTTCACGGCCGGCTTCCAACCATGCGGGGACCACGACTTCAACTCCGTTAAACACCGGAATGCAAATACATGAATCGGAAAAGGCGAAATCAAGGAGGGCCGAGGGAAGAAGAGTAATTCGCCTTCTCCTCACAGGCTCTTTGAAAATCATCCTCCCCAATCAATTTGTGTACCCTTGACCACCTCGTGAAGAAAAACCAAGAAGTGATCCGCCATATGATCCTTCCGGTTACAGGAAACACAAAATCCATTTGGCCAATCCCACTGCTGAACCACGAGTTGGCGAGTCACCCGACCATTGTTCACTCTCACTTCCCAGGCTTCATGGCGCGGCTGCGGCTTTCAAGGTCTTCTTTATTTGGGGTCAATCACCAAGCTCCCATCCTCGATGCTTCTCGCCCATGCTTTGCTCGAAAGAGGCCAAATCCAGATTCTGCGGCCTTTTCCTCGCGTCACCCTCTTGCGACTTGGTCCTTAATTGCGGGCGCACTCTTGCACCAATGCGGTCACGTAGCACCATTTCTTCTCCATGAACTTGAGACCCGGCTCACGCGCAGTGCCGGCTCTCACTTTCCGATGGTCCATGTTGGGCCGCTGCGTGAGTGAGATTTCGCGGCTCGGGCGCCATCTCCTTCTCGTTGTCTCCCAAAACAAAACCTCGACTACCCTGCGGATCACGGTCGGAAGAGAAAAAATCGGCCGCCCTCGCTCCTTCCACGCCTCCTCGCACTTCGGCCGATTTCTCTCCTCCGCCGCCGCCGCTCTCACGATCGTCGCGCCTTCCTCCTGCAGTGAGGCGGTGATTTGGCTCGCGTGTGCAGCGCGCCCCTCTTCTTGCGGCTCCGCTCCGTGCCCCTCACGGAAAGTCGCGACCTCGCGTCTTTGGGTGTGCCCTTCTCCCGATTGCGCTCCGGTGGTAGTCCCGCTCCGCCACTAGGGTTGTAAATTCCCCACAGTGCATGCGTCCGTTTCTCGGCCACCGTGGTGGAACTAGCCACCACCCCACTTGACTACCTGGCTGGCATATTGTGAGCATCCCTAGCATATATAGACACCTTTTATTCTAAAAATTCCCAATACCCAAGGACTCTATTTCTACCCCACCCTCGGGTCAAACCTAAGGGTCGAAAAATTATTATTATCTCCAAGGGCCAAGGACCATTCCGTATAAAAGACGACTCGAGACGATTCTCAAAGCACTCTGCTATTCTAACACACCCAAAACAAAAAAAATCGTTCACCACGACACTTGAGAGGGGGTTAGTGCACATGTGGTCTTCCACCAAGGCGTCACAGGACACGGTATGGGAGCAACCCTAAAACAATGCCGCATCGCCTTGCGTGGACAAGCATATGGCCGAGACCGGATTATCACATGGGACTTGTTATTCGTGGCTGGTGCATGCTTTGGAGTCGTTCTACCCATTGCTTTGTGACATGAGCACTCTGCTTTGTGTCTCTCCGGAAGGGTTTGTCTCAAAACCCCTTTGTAAGCAAAGCCGTCAAATTTTGCCAATTAAAGTGGATTAAAGAGAACTAGACCCATACACTTGCCAGCGGATACAAAAGAAGATCTGTTGGATGGTGGCGCACTCATGCTCTAAGGCGGGAGTGCAGGACGTTAGGCGCACTTATACTCCAAAGAGGCATGTAGTGCACGGGTTTGGAGAGGATTGCGCCGATACTTGTCTTGAGGCAAACACTTTCGTTCGGTTGCACATGCACACTTGCCACGCATGTAACTCACATCAATGTTCTTTTCAAACCCCATCATCACGAAATCCACGATGCGGGCACACCACCACTGCCCCTCCATGCGAGACAAGCCACACTTGGAGTTCTTGCTCTAGGCCTGAGGCGAGAATCGGGCAAGGTCTTAAGGATGGTCATGCCTCCTCAGCAGCTTCTTGACCCGAACTCTTGGGCTTACATTTCTCCTTGTCGTACCGCTTTCAACCTTACTAGTCCACCACGGCGGCACATGGTGCAAGTTAGATCTTAAATTCAAAATCTCTTGGCGGCTTCGGCTATGGTTCGTCTCGAACACCTACATTTTCCACAGTGCGATGGGCGTCACAATGGGTATAGACGGGTCCTCCTTCATAGCCTCACTAAAATCTGAGTGACCATTTGGTCAAAATCCTCGACTAGGGCGACCAACTCTCTTTCTTCACATACTCGCTGGCTCTCACTAGGGCTCGTAGTGGCCGGGTGTGGCGCGACTTTCGCTGATGGCCAGCCGGGCGCGCACAATCCCGTGTCGTTGTAGGAAGAGTCCGTTCCCAAGGGAATGGTCTCGTGCTTATTCTGCTGAGCTCTGACCTATCGCTGAGCGGACTTCATCGGGTTGGGTCGTGGCTCCACAACCTAAGTGTGTGCCTCCACAACTCGTCGGACGGTAGCGCAGCCACGGACCTTCCACAAACCCGCGGTTTCTCCGGTACTCGGAGCGGGTTTTAGCAGCGTTCGCCGTCGATCTCGTACTCTAAGCGCCCGGCGGCCTCAAGGATGGCTTCCGCCACAACTCCACCTCAACACACGCCTTGTGTGACCCTTCTCCCTTATCCATTTCAGCTAGTAGTCACACACCTGCGATGTATTCACACGGGCCGCCTTTGCCCCTTCGGTGCTTCACGTTACGAATAGCTTTGCGACTGCAACCTGACCTCCGTTCCGGACCTCAAGGATGGCTTCCGCCCGGCCAGGTCACCCCAGCGCCTCTAATCCCTCGGCCCACGTTCGTGAATGACTTGATGCATCCCCGACCTCCGTTCCGGCCTCAAGGATGGCTTCCGCCCAGTGATCGCCCCAAGCGCCTCCTAATCCCTCCATTCACGTTACAGAAGTGACAGACACCGCATCCCCGACCTCCGTTCGGCGGCCTCAAGGATGGCTTCCGCCCAGTCGCCCCAAGCGCCTCCTAATCCCTCCGGGCACTTCACGTTGAGCTTGACTGCATCCCCTGACCTCGTTCGGCGGCCTCCAAGGTTAGTCTCGCGGAAATCACCGCGAGCACCTCGAGCTCAGTCCGACCCATCGCACCCATCAAGCGTGTTGGCGGAGCTCGTCACCGAGCTCTAAACACATCCCTCTACCACCAATTAATCACCTTGCGGTGGCGAGAACTCTCACTCCTCGAGCCGCAGGCAAACACAGGCTGAAGATGGTACCGGGATAGTCTGCGTCTTGGGCCTTGAGCCTTCCTATATACTCCCATACCTAACCTAACCCGCCTATGTATGTATCCTAACCACTATGTATGTACCTAACCACAGGTAGTAATGCTTCGGGGCGTAGCTCATCAACTGCCTTGGACTTCTTTGCTTCCACCTTAAGCAGTAGATCCATGCCCGGTGCCCACCAAACTAAACCACCGGCGACCACTCGGTCGGACTTCGCTGGCCACGTAGCGCCCCCCTCAACTCGTCCGCCACAACTCCACCTCAACACACACGCCTGTACGACCCTTCTCCCTTATCCATTCCCATAGTAGTCACAACACCAACACGCCGATGTATTCACACCAGCCGCCTTTGCCCCTTCCTACCGCTTCACTGCTCATGGAGAAGTAGCTTTGCCGAACCCCACGCCTCCGCTCCAGCCTCCAAGGATGGCTTCCGCCACAGTCACCCCAAGCGCCTCCTAATCCCTCCCGCCGCTTCACGCTCAGGGAGAAGTTCACACCTGCATCCCCACAAATTGCTCCAAGAGCCTCCAAGGATGGCTTCCGCCCAGCAGTCCCCGCCTCCTAATCCTCCGCTTCACGCTCATGGAGAAGTGGCTTCACTGCATCCCCACGACCTCCGTTCCGGCCTCAAGGATGGCTTCCGCCCAGAGTCGCCCCAAGCGCCTCCTAATCCCTCCGCCGCACGCTCATGGAGAAGTGGCTTCACTGCATCCCCACGCCTCCGCTCCAGCAGCCTCCAAGGTTAGTCTCGCACCCGAGAAATCACCGCGAGCACCTCGAGCTCAGTCCGACCCCGTCCGCACCCATCAAGCGTGTTGGCGGAGCTCGTCACCGAGCTCTAAACACATCCTCTACCACCAATTAATCCCCGCACGGTGACGCAGAACTCACTCCGCCTCGAGCACCCCAAGGCAAGAGCACACGGAGCGCCAAGATGGTACCGGGATAGTCTGCCTTGACGCCAGCCTTCCTATATACTCCCATACCTAACCTAACCCGCCTATGTATGTATCCTAACCCGCTATGTATGTACCCTAACCTGGTCGTGGTAACCGGACGTAGCTCATCAGGACTTTTTGCACCACCGCCTCGCCAAACAAGAGATCCATGCCAGCGATGCCCACCAAACTAAACCACCCGGCGACCACTCCGGACCTCGCCCGGACGGACCACTCAAGGACGGACACCTGACCGCCGACGGACCACTGGTCGACCTCGCCCGACGGACCACCGGACCTCGCCCGGACGGACCACACCGCCGACGGACCACTCCGGACCTCGCCGACGGACCACCGTCGACCTCGCCCGGACGGACCACTCCGTCGGACCTCACCCGGACGGACCACCCACGGACCTCGCCGACGGACCACTCCGGACCTCGCCCGGACGACCACCCGCCTGACCGCCCGACGGACCACTCCGCCGGACCGCCCGGACGGACCGAGGGTCTAGGGATTGCACCGTAGTGCAATCGCAAAATGGCCTTATTGGCTAACTCCTCCCTATCCCTCTTAACAAGAACGACCAAAAAGCAAAACAAGCCGCCAAGAGTACGGATGACGGCACTCCACATACTCCCTTCTCATCCGCTGGGCCTCCGCCAACACCCTGTGCAATACTCCGCTCTTTCCGTGGACTCTCCCTTCTCATCTTTTACTCGTCCTCGGTGTCTAAGTCCCAAGCGGCATTGGGAACCTTTTGCAAGATTCATCCTCCGTTGAGGATGAGTCGCCCTCCTCCTCCGAGGTTGATGTCGTCCTCCCAGCGTGCCCATCTTCTTTCTCCCTTTGAGCATCTGGGCCTCCCGCTAGATTCGCACCCTCGTCGATCTGTGCATCCTCCCTATACATATACTCCCCAAGCGCAGGCTATACACCCATCCATAGCAAATCGGCCGTCCTACCTACTAACTCACAGTCCCCACAACAATACCATTCCCGGCAGCGCCAAAAAATGGCGACTTTCGTGATGGCGGTAGGGCGCACAATCCGTGTCGTTGTAGGAAGAGTCCGTTCCCAAGGAATGGTCTCGTGCTTATGCACAGGCTCTCTGACCCTGTCGCTGAGCGGACTTCATCGAGGTTGGGTCGTGAGCTCCACAACCCTAAGTGTGTGCCCTCCACAACTCGTCGGACGGTAGCGCGTGCCGGACCTTCCACAAACCCGCGGTTCTCGATCTACGGAGCGGGTTTAACGGCCGCGTTCGCCGTCGGTCTCGTACTCTAGCGTAGCTCCTCAACTGTCCGGCCACAACTCCACCTCAACACACGTAACCGACCCTTCTCCCTTATCCATTCCAGCTAGTAGTCGCCTGCTGCGCCGATGTATTCACGGGCCCTTTGCCTTCCGGTGCTTCACGTTCTGAGAAGTAGCTGCGACTGCAACCCGGCCTCCGTTCGGCCTCCAGGATGGCTTCAGCGGTGAGTCACCCCAGCCTCTAATCCCTCGGGCTTCCGCGTTGAGTAACCATGACTGCATCTGACCTCGTTCCGGCCTCAAGGATGGCTTCCGCCCGGGTGCTTCGCGCCTCTAATCCCCTCAGTGCTTCACGTTACTGTGGAGTGACCGCGGCCTGCATCCCCGACCTCCGTTCAGCCTCAAGGATGGCTTCCGCCCATGAGTCGCCCCAAGCGCCTCCTAATCCCCTCAGGCACTTCACGTTCGGAGAGTGGCGACTGCATCCCCGACCTCCGTTCAGCCTCAAGGTTAGTCTACGCCGAAATCACCCATGAGCACCTCACGAGCTCGAGTCCGGCCAGTCTGCACCCATCAAGCGTGTTGGCGGGCTCGTCGCTGAGCTCTAAACACATCCCTCTACCACCAATTAATCCTTGCGGTGGCGAGAACTCACTCGCTCCTCGAGCAGGCGAAGACACAGGGCCGAAGATGGTACCCGGATAGTCACCGTCTTGGGCCTGGGCCTTCCTATATACTCCCATACCCTAACCTAACTTCTTTATGTGTATCCTAACCACCTATGTATGTACCTAACCTGGTCGTATGGAGAGCATGCTCATCCGGACTTCTTGCACCTGCTTCCGCCTTAACAGTGATCCATACCGGCGATACTGCAAAACTAAACCACCCGGCAGACCCTCCGTCAGACCTCGCCGGGCAGACCCTCGCCGGACCTCTCAGGCAGACCACCGTCGGACCTCGCCGGGCAGACCACTCCGTCAGACCTCGCCGAGCAGACCCTCGCCGGACCTCGCCGGGCAGACCACTCCGGACCTCGCCCGGGCAGACCCTCGCCGGACCTCGCCCGACGGACCACTCCGTCAGACCTCGCCGGGCAGACCTCCCGTCGGACCTCGCCCGGGCAGACCACTCGCCGGACCTCGCCGAGCAGACCCTCCGTCGGACCTCGCGGGCAGACCACTCCGTCGGACCTCGCCCGGACGGACCACTCCGTCGGACCTCGCCCGGGCAGACCCTCCATCGGACCTCGACCGGGGTCTAAAGTTACCGCAAGTGCAACCTCGGCGAAAAATGGCCTTATTGGCTAAGTCCTCCCTATCCCTCTTATGATGTGACCGAAAAAGCAAAACAAGCGCCAAGAGTACTACGGACATCGATTTGGCACTCCACAGGGCATATGCTCTCTTACGCTTGTGTTCGACAACATCCGACACGCTTTCATTCTTGAAGGCGGATCATCAATTATCTTTATTTTCTTACTTCTCTGTAAAACATTGTGAAACATTGTCGTATTCAAAAGGTTGGCCATCGAAACCACCATTACACATGTCAAATTTTGGAAAATGTAGCTCATCTAGAAACCAAGGCGCATGCATCTATACACGCATCAAACTCGGATTAGCTTTGACATTTGGCGCATTAACAAAAAAGGTCTAGCGCAAGTCGTAGGTAGGGTCGGGCACATAGAGTAAGGCGAAAAGGTTTTAAATGTGTATACAAAGCGAATGTATGAACATAACGTCAACCAACAAATGATTTTCAAACCAATATTCCATACTTTAAAACCTAGATACCGGATGATTTACAAATTTTTCAAACCACTAAAATCAACACCCCATCTCGGTATTGATCCCCAAGTTGCTTGGTGGAGTTCTCACAAAGTTTTCAAACTACCAAAACAAACACCCCATCCTATCGATCCAACCCGTGCTGGACTTTGGAGTTCTTATGTTAATCGGTCTATCTACGCCAAAGCACATATTCTTCTATCGATAGAAATAATACATATACAACGCCGGACGTCCGCGCATCCACTCAACACTTCCATCGCTGGACACCCGGCAAGATTGGGGTCTCGAATACACCACTTCCATCGCGTTGGATGCCCGGCAAGATTGGGGACTCTCGGCAGCAGTCAACGTCCGCTGCAAGCCATTATTCCGCCCAACGTTCTAAATTGTGCATTGCCCCATTTCCTTCCTCTTTTCACTCTAATAATGGAGATCCTGTGGCTGTACTTACATTGCACTAGGCGTGTGGTGCTGTTTTCTAGAGTCCTAGTTTGTCCCTCTGAGATGCTCCCGATCAGCCGCTTGATGTCCTCTCACAATTGCGCCGGACGTCCGTAGCGGTTGCTATTTTGGGCTTGGGAGTTGCTTCTTTTGCATGTTGCGCTGGACGTTCGGTACTTTGGCTTGTTGGACTGGTTTGGTTTGGTTTGCCCACTGCTCAACTTGCTAGGGAAGCACTGTTGTATGAAAGAATTCCCAAGACACGATATAAATCCTTGAAATCCTTCCTTGTGAAGATGAAATTTGCGAACCTTCTTGCCAGAACCCCAGTAAGTGTTCGCGAGAAAATAACATGGTCAATGTCTTTTTGGACATCTCTAAAGAGTGGTTTTCAAGATGATGCGCTGGTTGTCAAGAAGTCGCTTTTTGGCCTTTAGAACCCAAACCCCTTTAATGGCGAATAACCCCTTTCCGAGAGACATTGGCAGCTCCATACGGATTAGAATCAACAAAGAGATCACGACCATTTAAAACCTTTAAATGAAAACATTTTCATTTATAATCGGGATGAGAACTCCTACTACTTTAAAAGTAGATCCCAACATCAAAGTTCCATGGCAGAATACCCACGCCAACTCTTTTTCCTTCCTCTACCCAACAAGCTACATCCGCTACATACAACCAAATCACTTAGAACTACGCATTGAACATCTATCCAATGATCCAACTATTAGGACCAAAAGTGCACCTCAACATAAAAGCTCCATGGCAAGAGTGCTCGTGTCAACTTTTTCCGTCCACTCGTCTTCAACAATGTTGAGCTTAATCAAAATTGCAACCAGGATGTAATCATACATCCTGCGCGGGTCACAACGTAACCTTGGCACATGACCTGGGTCCCAACCAGCCGCAAATATGAACAACAACCGGCGGTTGGATAAGGTGGAAATATATGATCGGATCCAACAGACATAGCCACCATATGACCGATGAGCGTAATCATAGTCCACGTGCAAGTCCTTGGTAGTAGCACCTCAACATTGCATTGGCCCTCCAAAGCCCAAGAGAAAGACCATCATGAGCAAATGCCTTCAACATGATGGACATTTTCACAAGAGCCATGGTATGGGAAAGCCTAACAACCCAAGATGTAGTGAGACACGGAGATGTAAAACCCACAACAAGGCAAGCACAATTTTGTTCAAGATTGCAACATCGACCCC
Organism: Anthoceros angustus; assembly: GCA_010909165.1. NCBI lineage: Eukaryota > Viridiplantae > Streptophyta > Anthocerotopsida > Anthocerotales > Anthocerotaceae > Anthoceros > Anthoceros angustus. The sequence continues at coordinate 2,180,203 of MU008169.1, read as the reverse complement.
ACATATATAGGCCTCCAAGGCAATCTATCGCGATAACGTATCAAAAGCTCATGATAACTCTCGATCATCATCAAATAAGATTGTTCACTAAAAGATGGTGATATCCAGGTTTCTTTTCTTGTTCTTAAAGACATTTTGACATTCTGCTTTTAAGTTTTAATAAAAATAAAAATTATTATCCTTGTTATTTATATCAAGCTATTTATTTATAGTTTTTCCGTTTCATTGTGGTTTTGTGCTAGTCAATGAATAACCAAGTCTTCCAAAATGTTTTTTGGTCAAGTCAATGAGTAACCCATCTTCACTAGCAAAAGAACACCTACAAACATGCGTTGAACAACGAATTGAACGGATGTGCACGCATCACTTTCAGAGCATCGAGCATCCGGTGGATCGATTGGCTGGCGGGTATTGAAGAAGCATTTGATCCAAAGGTCATTGATTTTATAGGGTTGGAACTCCAGCTATGCAATCGAAAACCAAATTCCTAAAAGAGAATCCACAATCTTATTGTTTTTGGGTGGAAAACATATATATTAATCATGCTTTAAGAAAATTGATCTCGATGGTGGCGAGCCTATAGTAATTTTCTCTATGCAAGTCTTGGATTTGTTCTAGAGTAAGTACTACATACGTCAGACCAATAGCTCAACCTTAAATAACCTTGATGGTTTCTCCGTTGTGCTACTTGATTCGCTTTGTCAAACTTCATTCTAGGTGTCTTGAGCTTTTCATCCACTCATATGGCTCATGTGCTCATGACGATTCTCAATCTTCTTTTAGGGTTAGGAGATGGGATAATAACACCAATCTTTCCAAGCCCACTAGCATCGATTATAAGTTGAGCGAAGCCCACGTAATCCCAAGCTATGAGATGCACACAACATGTCCTCGACTTGGTCAACTACCATCTCATATATTATGTGGTACCTCACCACTCACATAATTTGGTCTGCAAGAAGCACACACTACGTGAGGACAATGAGGAATGTGTTGATGCAAATGTGGCGGGTCAATGCACATAATACAATCAAATGTGTGCACTTGTTCGACTACTAGCCATTGTGTCTATAATTTGTATCATGTGAAGAGCAAATGTATGACGTACAAAGTTATAACATGCCAACATAGTTCCCTTGACCGGATGTATGACTTAGAGGAATAAGAGTTAGATGAATCGCAAGATTGTTGGAGAGTATGGCGGAAAAAGTTGATGCGGCATTCATATCATAGAACTTTATGTTATGATAGCATCTCGGTGTAAATAACCGTCTTTTAAGAAAATTGCCCAAAAAACTTAAACGCAAGACCACCTAGTGTAAAAGATGTGATGTTCTTAATTTTCTCTATCAAGCATTTTTCTATTCTTAATTTTCTCTATTCAAGCATTTTTCTATTCTTAATTTTCTATCAAGCATTTTCGATTCAATTTTCTTCATCTCTCACACATTCCTCATCCGTTGTCTTGTATTTATGTGTGTGGCAATATACCTCTGTGAAGGCCTTGGGGCTACATGTTCGTTCATGTTCGTTTGTATACTAGTAGGGAACCTTCCTCTTTAAATGTCCTTGAGGCGTGCAAGGGACATGTTATCGCAGATCTGTGGCGGTCTTCTCTCCTTTCGGGACCTTCGTCACCGATGGCCACGTGGTCAAGTGGCGGTGCTACACCACTCCGCCTAGCTAGCGCTCGCTGTTGTATGCTTTTCTCGACAAGCTTGAGGTTGGTGGATGCGTGAACGCCAACTCTTGTGCGTTTGAGCATGACATCCCTACCTTTGAACTTGTAATCGATCAACGTAATTGCTGTGAATAGCCTTGTGGAAGCTTGGGGTCCTGGAACTTAAATGCTCCTTGTGCTAGTCCGACTCCTCACGGGTTTCACCAGGCGTCAGGACAAGGTATGGGAGCAACCCTAAAACAATGCCGCATCGCGGCGTGGACAAGCATATGCATGTACCAGATTATCACATGGGACTTGTTATTCGTGGTGGTGCATGCTTTGATCTACGCTTCACCGTATTGCTTTGTGACATGAGCACTTTGCTTTGTGTCTCTCGGAAGGGTTTGTCTCAAAACCCTTTTGGCTTGAAGAAACACGTCAAATTTTGCCAATTAAAGTGGATTAAGAGAACTAGACCCATACACTTGCCAACGGATACAAAAGAAGATACGTACTGATGACGCCATGCGACTTCATGCTCAAAGAGCGGGAGTGCACGGACGTTGGCGACTTATACTCAAAGAGTCAGAGTGCACGGGTTTGGAGAGGATTGCGCCGATACTTGTGTGCAGAACTTGCTCCAGTTGATTGCACACTTGCAGCACTCATGCCACTGCCACACCGACACTCACATCAATGTTCTTTTCAAACCCCATCATCCCGAGAAATCACGATGCCAGCACACCTCGACTGACCCCTCCATGCGAGACAAGCCACACTTGAGTTGCTGCTCTAGGCTGGGCGAGAATCGGGCAAGGTCTTAAGGATGGTCATGCCTCCTCAACGCTTCTTGACCGAACTCTTGGGCTTACATTTCTCCTTGTCCGCACTGCTTTCAACCTTACTAGTCCACCCACGGCCGCATGGTGCAAGTTAGATCTTAAATTCAAAATCTCTTGGCGAAGCTCGGCTATGGTTCGTCTCGAACACCTAGCCGCACCACAGCAGGGCGCACAATGGGTATAGAGGTCCTCCTTCATAGCCTCACTAAAATCTGAGTCACCATTTGGTCAAAATCCTCCTAGGGCGACCAACTCTCTTTCTAAACCCCATCATCACGAGAAACTCCCACGCATGCACACTGGCCTCGACACCGCCTCCATGCCGTAGACAAGCCACACTTGAGTTGTCATTTAGGCCCCTGGGCGAGAATCGGGCAAGGTCTTAAAGGATGGCCATGCCTCCTCAACGCTTCTTGACCGAACTCTTGGGGCTTACATTTCTCCTTGTCCGCACTGCTTTCAACCTTACTAGTCCACCCACGGCCGCACATGGTGCAAGTTAGATCTTAAATTCAAAATCTCTTGGCGAAGCTCGGCTATGGTTCGCCTCTCCTCACTTCCGGAATGCACTACCACCGCAGGGCGCTACAATGGGTATAGACAGTCCTCCTTCATAGCCTCACTAAAATCGAGTCACCATTTGGTCAAAATCCTCATTAGGCGACCAACTCTCTTTCTTCACATACTCTCTCACTAGGGCTCGTGGTGGCGGGCATATGCTCTCTTACTTGTGTTCGACAACATCCGACACGCTTTCATTCAAGGCGGATCATCAATTATCTTTATTTTCTTACTTCTGTAAAACATTGTGAAACATTGTCGATTCAAAAGGTTGGCCATCGAAACCACCATTACACATGTCAAATTTTGGAAAATGTAGCTCATCTAGAAACCAAGGCGCATGCATCTATACACGCATCAAACTCGGATTAGCGGACATTTGGCGCACACCAATAAAAAGGTCTAGCTGCAAGTCGTAGGTAGGGTCGGGGCACATAGAGTAAGAAAGGTTTTAAATGTGTATACAAAGCGAATGTATGAACATAACGTCAACCAACAAATGATTTTCAAAACCAATATTCCATACTTTAAACCTAGATCGGATGATTTACAAATTTTTCAAACCACTAAAATCAACACCCCATCTCGGTGATCCCCCAAGTTGCTTGGTGGAGTTCTTACAAAGTTTTCAAACTACCAAAACAAACACCCCATCCTATCGATCCAACCCGGCTGGACTTTGGAGTTCTTATGTTAATCGGTCTATCTACGCCAAAGCACATATTCTTCTATCGGATAGAAATACATATACAAATACCGGACGTCCGCATCCACTCCAACACTTCCATCGCTGGACACCCAAGATTGGGGTCTCGAATACACCACTTCCATCGCGTTGGATGCCCGGCAAGATTGGGGACTCAGAAATGCGCCCGAGCGTCCTTGGCGGCTTCGCGCCAATGCGCCGAACCTCGGGCGCATTGCCCCATTTCCTTCCTCTTTTCACTCTAATAATGGAGATCCACTGTGTACTTACATTGCACTAGGCGTGTGTGGTGCTGTTTTCTAGAGTCCTAGTTTGTCCCTCTCGAGATGGCCACATCAGCCGCTTGATGTCCTCCTTCATAGCCTCACTAAAATCGAGTCACCATTTGGTCAAAATCCCTGCTTAGGCGACCAACTCTCTTTCTTCACATACTCACCGGCTCACTAGGGCTCGTGGTGGCGGGCATATGCTCTCTTACGCTTGTGTTCGACAACATCCGACACGCTTATTATCAAGGCGATCATCAATTATCTTTATTTTCATTTCCTCTCAGAAAACATTGTGAAACATTGTCGATTCAAAAGGTTGGCCATCGAAACCACCATTACACATGTCAAATTTTGGAAAATGTAGCTCATCTAGAAACCAAGGCGCATGCATCTATACGCATCAAACTCGGATTAGCCGGACATTTGGCGACTACAAAAAAGGTCTAGTGCAAGTCGTAGGTAGGGTCAGTAACATAGAGTAAGGCCGAAAAGGTTTTAAATGTGTATACAAAGCGAATGTATGAACATAACGTCAACCAACAAATGATTTTCAAAACCAATATTCCATACTTTAAACCTAGATATGTGGATGATTTACAAATTTTTCAAACCACTAAAATCAACACCCCATCTCTATTGATCCCCCAAGTTGCTTGACGGTGGAGTTCTTACAAAGTTTTCAAACTACCAAAACAAACACCCCATCCTATCGATCCAACCCGGCTGGACTTTGGAGTTCTTATGTTAATCGGTCTATCTGCACGCCCCGCCAAAGCACATATTCTTCTATCGGATAGAAATAATACATATACAAATACGCTCCTACAGATCCACTCCAACACTTCCATCGCTACCGACACCCGGCAAGATTGGGGTCTCGAATACACCACTTCCATCGCGTTGGATGCCCGGCAAGATTGGGGACTCAGAAATGCGCCAACGTCTGCTGCAGTTTTCAAGACACTCGCGCCAATGCGCCGAACCTCAGCGCATTGCCCCATTTCCTTCCTCTTTTCACTCTAATAATGGAGATCCTGTGTACTTACATTGCACTAGGCGTGGTGCTGTTTTCTAGAGTCCTAGTTTGTCCCTCTCGAGATGGCCACATCAGCCGCTTGATGTCCTCACACCTTGCGCCGGACGTCGCGTTGCTTTTGGGCTTGGGAGTTGCTTCTTGCATGTTGGTTGCGCCGGAGATGTGGCTTGTTGGACTGGTTTGGTTTGGTTTTTGCTTCATGCTCAACTGCTAGGAAGTATCGCTATAAAGAGGTGTTTAGAATTCCCAAGACCGATATAAATCCTTGAAATCCTTCCTTGTGAAGATGAAATTTGCGAACCTTCTTGGCTTAAACCCATAAGTGTTCGAGAAAATAACATGGTCAATGTCTTTTGTACATCTCTAAAGAGTGGTTTTCAAGATGATGCGTTTGGCCCGTTTTGAAGGTCGTTGGCCTTTAGAACCCAAACCCTTTAATGGCGAATAACCCTTCCGAGAGACACATTGGCAGCTCCATACGGGATTAGAATCAACAAAGAGATCACGACCATTTAAAACCTTTAAATGAAAAACATTTTCATTTATAATCGGGATGAGAACTCCTACTACTTTAAAAGTAGATCCCAACATCAAAGTTCCATGGCAAGAATACCCACGTCAACTCTTTTTCCTTCCTCTACCCAACAAGCTACATCCGCTACATACAACCAAATCACTTAGAACTACGCATTGAACATCTATCCAGATCCAACTATTAGGACCAAAAGTGCACCTCAACATAAAAAGCTCCATGGCAAGAGTGCTCGTGTCAACTTTTTCCGTCCACTCGTCTTCAACAATGTTGAGCTTCCAAAATTGCAACCCGGGATGTAATCATACATCCGTTGCGGTCACAATTGTGAGTCATAACTTGGCACATGCACCGGGTCCCAACCAGCCGCAAATATGAACAACAACCGGCGGTTGGATAAGGTGGAAATATTTGATCCAACACATAGCCACCACATTCGCATCGAGCGAACTCATAGTCCACGTGCAAGTCCTTGGTAGTAGCACCTCCAAACATTGGTGGCCTCAAAGCGACTGCTTCTCTACTCTTCCTCCTGCTTTCACTCTAATAATGGAGATCCACTGTGTACTTACATTGCACTAGGCGTGGTGCTGTTTTCTAGAGTCCTAGTTTGTCCCTCTCGAGATGGCCACATCAGCCGCTTGATGTCCTTCACAATTGCGCACGTCCGACAGGTCTGCTTGTTTTGGGCTTGGGAGTTGCTTTGTATGTTGCGCCGGACGCTCGGCGCATTTTTGGCTTGTTGGACTGGTTTGGTTTGGTTTGCCCTCTTGTTCAACCTGAATCTTTGCTTACGAAAGAGGTGTTTAGAATTCCCGATATAAATCCTTGAAATCCTTCCTTGTGAAGATGAAATTTGCGAACCTTCTTGGCTTAAAACCTCGCGTAAGTGTTCGAGAAAATAACATGGTCAATGTCTTTTTGTACATCTCTAAAGAGTGGTTTTCAAGATGATGCGTTTGGCCCGTTTTGAAGGTCATTTTGGCCTTTAGGAACCCAAACCCTTTAATGGCGAATAACCCTTCCGGAGACACATTGGCAGCTCCATACGGGATTAGAATCAACAAAGAGATCATTTATATTTAAAACCTTTAAATGAAAAACATTTTCATTTATAATCGGATGAGAACTCCCTACTACTTTAAAAGTAGATCCCAACATCAAAGTTCCATGGCAAGAATACCCACGTCAACTCTTTTTCCTTCCTCTACCCAACAAGCTACATCCGCTACATACAACCAAATCACTTAGAACTACGCATTGAACATCTATCCAACAGATCCAACTATTAGGACCAAAAGTGCACCTCAACATAAAAAGTTCCATGGCAAGAGTGTTGTCCTGTCAACTTTTTCCGTCCACTGTCTTCAACAATGTTGAGTCATTAAAATTGCAACCCGTGATGTAATCATACATCCGCATTACACCAGCTGTCATAACTTGGCACATGCACCGGGTCCCAACCACCGCAAATATGAACAACAACCGGCGGTTGGATAAGGTGGAAATATTTGATCGGATCCAGCATAGCCACCACATTCGCATCGAGCGAACTCATAGTCCACGTGCAAGTCCTTGGTAGTAGCACCTCCAAACATTGCCGTGGCCCTCCAAAGCCCAAGAGAAAGACCATCATGAGCAAAATCGTCTTCAACATGATGGACATTTTCACAAGAGCCATGGTAGCGGAAAGCCTAACAACCCAAGATGTAGTGAGACACGGAGATGTAAAACCCACAACAAGGCAAGCACAATTTTGTTCAAGATTGCAACATGACCCCACATATATAGGCCTCCAAGGCAATCTATCGCGATAACGTATCAAAAGCTCATGATAACTCTCGATCATCATCAAATAAGATTGTTCACTAAAAGATGGTGATATCCATTTTTCTTTTCTTGTTCTTAAAGACATTTTGACATTCTGCTTTTAAGTTTTAATAAAAATAAAAATAAAAATTATTATCCTTGTTATTTATATCAAGCTATTTATTTATAGTTTTTCCGTTTCATTGTGGTTTTTGTGCAGTCAATGAATAACCAAGTCTTCCAAAATGTTTTTGTGCCAACCGATGAGTAACCCATCTTCACTAGCAAAAGAACACCTACAAACATGCGTTGAACAACACGAATTGAACCGTATGCACGCATCACTTCTCAGACGCCGAGCATCCGTGGATCGATTAGCTGGCCGGTATTGAAGAAGCATTTGATCCGCCAAAGGTCCGACGGTGTGGTATAGGTTGGAACTCCAGCTATGCAATCGAAAACCAAATTCTAAAAGAGAATCCACAATCTTATTGTTTTGGGTGGAAATATATATATTAATCATGCTTTAAGAAAATTGATCTCGATGGTATGCAGCCTATAGTAATTTTCTCTATGCAAGTCTTGGATTTGTTCTAGAGTAAGTACTATACACGCCGGGCCAATAGCTCAACCTTAAATAACCTTGGTTTCTCCGTTGTGCTACTTGATTCGCTTTGTCAAACTTCATTCTAGGTGTCTTGAGCTTTTCATCCACTCATATGGCTCATGTGCTCATGATTTATCTCAATCTTCTTTTAGGGTTAGGAGATGGGATAATAACACCAATCTTTCCAAGCCCACTAGCATCGATTATAAGTTCGAGCCGCCCACGTAATCCCAAGCTGGCGACAGAAGGCGACACAACATGTCCGAGACTTGGTCAACTACTATCTCATATATTATTATGTGCCGAGCTCACCAAGCATAATTTGGTCTGCAAGAAGCACACACTACGAGAGGACAATGAGGAATGTGTTGATGCAAATGTGGCGGGTCAATGCACATAATACAATCAAATGTGTGCACTTGCTCGACTACTAGCCATTGTGTCTATAATTTGTATCATGTGAAGAGCAAATGTATGACGTGCCAAAGTTATAACATGCCAACATAGTTCCCTTGACCGGATGTATGACTTAGAGGAATAAGAGTTAGATGAATCGCAAGATTGTTGGAGAGTGGAAAAAGTTGATGCGGCATTCATATCATAGAACTTTATGTTATGATAGCATCCAAACAGAATAACCGTTTTTAAGAAAATTGCCCAAAAACTTAAACGCAAGACCACCTAGTGTAAAAGATGTGATGTTCTTAATTTTCTCTATCAAAGCATTTCCTATTCTTAATTTTCTCTATTCAAGCATTTTTCTATTCTTAATTTTCTATCAAGCATTTTCGATTCAATTTTCTTCATCTCTCTCGTCACATTCCTCATCCGTTGTCTTGTATTTATGTGTGGCAATATACCTCGTGAAGGCCTTGGGGGCTACATGTTCGTTCATGTTCGTTTGTATACTAGTAGGGAACCTTCCTCTTTAAATGTCCTTGAGGCAAGGGACATGTTATCGCAGATGCGCCGCAGTCTTCTCTCCTTTCGGGACCTTCGTCACCGATGGCCACGTGGTCAAGTGGCGGTGCTACACCACTCCGCCCTAGCTAGCGCTTGTTGTATGCTTTTCTCGACAAGCTTGAGGTTGGTGGATGCGTGAGCGTCAACTCTTGTGCGTTTGAGCATGACATCCCTACCTTTGAACTTGTAATCGATCAACGTACCGGTGAATAGCCTTGTGGAAGCTTGGGGTCCCGGAACTTAAATGCTCCTTGTGCTAGTCCGACTCCTCACCGAGTTTCACGGCCAAGGCGTCGGGACACGGTATGGGAGCAACCCTAAAACAATGCCGCATCGCCTTGCGTGGACAAGCATATGGCGACCAGCGGATTATCACATGGGACTTGTTGTGATGTGCATGCTTTGGAGTACGTTCTACCGTATTGCTTTGTGACACTTTGCTTTGTGTCTCTCCGGAAGGGTTTGTCTCAAAACCCTTTTGGCAACACGTCAAATTTTGCCAATTAAAGTGGATTAAGAGAACTAGACCCATACACTTGCCAATACAAAAGAAGATCTGGATGATGGCGCACTCATGCTCAAAGAGCGGGAGTGCAGGACGTTGGCGCACTTATACTCAAAGAGTCAGTGCACGGGTTTGGAGATTGCGCCGATACTTGTGTGCAAACACTTTCGTTCCAGTTGCTGTACACTTGCCACCGCGCACCGACACTCACATCAATGTTCTTTTCAAACCCCATCACGAAATCACGATGCGAGCACACCATCGACCGACCCCCTCCATGCCGAGACAAGCCACACTTGAGTTCTTTGCTCTAGGCCTTGAGCGAGAATCGGGCAAGGTCTTAAAGGATGGTCATGCCTCCTCAACGCTTCTTGACCGAACTCTTGGGCTTACATTTCTCCTTGTCCGTACCGCTTTCAACCTTACTAGTCCACCCACGGCGGCACATGGTGCAAGTTAGATCTTAAATTCAAAATCTCTTGGCTCGGCTATGGTTCGTCTCGAACTACACCAATGCGATGCGTCACAATGGGTATAGCAGGTCCTCCTTCATAGCCTCACTAAAATCTTAGTCGACCATTTGGTCAAAATCCTCATTAGGGCGACCAACTCTCTTTCTTCACATACTCGGCTCTCACTAGGGCTCGTAGTGGCCGGGCATATGCTCTCTTACCTTGTGTTCGACAACATCCGACACGCTTTTCATTCAAGGCGGATCATCAATTATCTTTATTTTCTTACTTCGTAAAACATTGTGAAACATTGTCGTATTCAAAAGGTTGGCCATCGAAACCACCATTACACATGTCAAATTTTGGAAAATGTAGCTCATCTAGAAACCAAGGCGCACGGGACATGTATGGGAGCAACCCTAAAACAATGCCGCATCGCCTTGCGTGGACAAGCATATGGCGGACCAGCGGATTATCACATGGGACTTGTTATTCGTGGATCGGTGCATGCTTTGGAGTACGTTCTACCGTATTGCTTTGTGACATGAGCACTTTGCTTTGTGTCTCTCCGGAAGGGTTTGTCTCAAAACCCTTTTGGCTTGAAGAAACGCACACAAATTTTGCCAATTAAAGTGGATTAAGAGAACTAGACCCATACACTTGCCAACGGATACAAAAGAAGATCTGGATGATGGCGCACTCATGCTCAAAGAGCGGGAGTGCATCGGGACGCAAGACTTATACTCCAAAGAGTCAGTGCACGGGTTTGGAGAGGATTGCGCCGATACTTGTGCAGCAAACACTGCTCCAGCTGTTCGTGCACACTTGCCACCGCGCACCGACACTCACATCAATGTTCTTTTCAAACCCCATCATCCCGAGAAATCCTCGATGCTGTGCACACCCTGGCTCGACCGCCTCCATGCCGAGACAAGCCACACTTGAGTTGTCGCTTTCAGGCTGCTGGCGAATCGGGCAAGGTCTTAAAGGATGGTCATGCCTCCTCAACGCTTCTTGACCGAACTCTTGGGCTTACATTTCTCCTTGTCCGTACTGGGCTTTCAACCTTACTAGTCCACCACGGCGGCACATGGTGCAAGTTAGATCTTAAATTCAAAATCTCTTGGGCTCGGCTATGGTTCGTCTCGAACACCTAGCCTGCACTACACCGCAAGTTGGCCACAATGGTATAGATGTGTCCTCCTTCATAGCCTCACTAAAATCGAGTCGACCATTTGGTCAAAATCCTCATTAGGGCGACCAACTCTCTTTCTTCACATACTCGGCTCTCACTAGGGCTCGTAGTGGCCGGGCATATGCTCTCTCGCTTGTGTTCGACAACATCCGGTTAATTTTTCATTAATCGAAGGGCGATCATCAATTATCTTTATTTTCTTACTCTGCTCAGAAAACATTGTGAAACATTGTCGTATTCAAAAGGTTACACATCGAAACCACCATTACACATGTCAAATTTTGGAAAATGTAGCTCATCTAGAAACCAAGGCGCATGCATCTATACACGCATCAAACTCGGATTAGCGGACATTTGGCGCACCAATAAAAAGGTCTAGGCGCAAGTCGTAGGTAGGGTCGGGGCACATAGAGTAAGGCCGGGGTTTTAAATGTGTATACAAAGCGAATGTATGAACATAACGTCAACCAACAAATGATTTTCAAACCAATATTCCATACTTTAAACCTAGATACCGGATGATTTACAAATTTTTCAAACCACTAAAAATCAACACCTATCTCGGTATTGATCCCCTCTGTTGCTTCAGCATGGGAGTTCTTACAAAGTTTTCAAACTACCAAAACAAACACCCCATCCTATATCGATCCAACCCGGCTGGACTTTGGAGTTCTTATGTTAATCGGTCTATCTACGCCCGCCAAAGCACATATTCTTCTATCGATAGAAAATAATACATATATATAAACACGACATCCGGCATCCACTCCAACACTTCCATCGCGTTGATGCCCGGCAAGATTGGGGTCTCGAATACACCACTTCCATCGCGTTGATGCCCGGCAAGATTGGGGACTCTGTGAAATGCGCCGAACGTCCGGCGAAGACACTCGCGCCAATGCGCCGAACCTCGGCGCATTGCCCCATTTCCTTCCTCCTGCTTTTCACTCTAATAATGGAGATCCTGTGGTCTGTGTACTTACATTGCACTAGACGTGTGCTGTTTTCTAGAGTCCTAGTTTGTCCCTCTCGAGATGGCCGATCAGTGTCGCTTGATGTCCTCTCGAGATGGCTCCGATCAGTCCTTGACGGCCCTTCACAATTCGCCGGACGTCCGGTGTTGCTTGTTTTGGGCTTGGGAGTTGCTTCTTTTGCATGTTGGTTGCTGGACGTTGCGTACTTTGGCTTGTTGGACTGGTTTGGTTTGGTTTGCCCTCGCTCAACTGCTAGGAATCGTAAACACGAAGAGGTGTTTAGAATTAGACCGATATAAATCCTTGAAATCCCTTCCTTGTGAAGATGAAATTTGCGAACCTTCTTGGCTTAAAACCTCGCGTAAGTGTTCGCGAGAAAATAACATGGTCAATGTCTTTTTGTACATCTCTAAAGAGTGGTTTTTCAAGATGATGCGTTTTGGCCCGTTTTGAAGGTCATTTTGGCTTGTTGGACTGGTTTGGTTTGGTTTGTATCACCAACTCGCTGGGGAAGTAATCGCTTGCGAAAAGAGGTGTTTAATTCTGACCGATATAAATCCTTGAAATCCCTTCCTTGTGAAGATGAAATTTGCGAACCTTCTTGGCTTAAACCCGTAAGGTATGTTCATGGTGAGAAAATAACATGGTCAATGTCTTTTTGGACATCTCTAAAGAGTGGTTTCAAGATGATGCTTTCTGCTGGCGTTTGAAGGTCATTTTGGCCTTTAGAACCCAAACCCCTTTAATGGCGAATAACCCCTTCCGAGAGACACATTGGCAGCTCCATACGGGATTAGAATCAACAAAGAGATCACGACCATTTAAAACCTTTAAATGAAAAACATTTTCATTTATAATCGGATGAGAACTCCCTACTACTTTAAAAGTAGATCCCAACATCAAAGTTCCATGGCAAGAATACCCACGTCAACTCTTTTTCCTTCCTCTACCCAACAAGCTACATCCGCTACATACAACCAAATCACTTAGAACTACGCATTGAACATCTATCCAATGATCCAACTATTAGGACCAAAAGTGCACCTCAACATAAAAGCTCCATGGCAAGAGTGCTCATACAACTTTTTCCGTCCACTCGTCTTCAACAATGTTGAGTCATTAAAATTGCAACCCGTGATGTAATCATACATCCGTTGCGGTCACAATTGCGAAATACATAACTTGGCACATGCGGGTCCCAACCATTAAGAATATGAACAACAACCGGCGGTTGGATAAGGTGGAAATATATGATCGGATCCACGCACATAGCCACCACATTCGTGACGTGTAGTAACTCATAGTCCACGTGCAAGTCCTTGGTAGTAGCACCTCCAAACATTGCTGCACCCCCTCCAAAGCCCAAGAGAAAGACCATCATGAGCAAAATCGTCTTCAACATGATGGACATTTTCACAAGAGCCATGGTAGCGGAAAGCCTAACAACCCAAGATGTAGTGAGACACGGAGATGTAAAACCCACAACAAGGCAAGCACAATTTTGTTCAAGATTGCAACATCAACTACATATATAGGTGTGGAGCAAAAGTTTGGGCAAGCCAGTCAAAGAGTTCAAGACAAACAAGTTTGATTTTTTTTGGCTAGGAACGATTGAAGAGGAGCATGCCAAGAAATTTTCGAGAATCTTGAAGTGGAGTTGTAGGATATTGTTAGGAAGAAAGAGGATATCCCAGAGGAAAAGAACGGGTCGAAACGACCCCGAGGCGTGGCGGGTCCGAAAGGTTGGTAGGTCGGTATCACCGTAGGTCGACCACCACGTAGGTCGAGAAGGAAGCGGACTACCGCGTAAGTCGCGACCTGGTAGGTCGACAAATCTCGCTAAAAAGGAAATTTAGAATAGAGGGGGATATCCACTATATATGCTCACCAATAGGGAATAAATATATAGAGTAATTAGAAGCGGTTAATTAGGATAGCGAGCAAGATAGGAAAATAGGTAGTTTAGATAGAATTAGGATTTTGGAATGATGAATCCAATCTAGGGTTGGCCGCCAGTGCATCCAAAAGGAGGCAAAGTGCGCTGGCGCGCCAACTCTCTTGAACGAGCTTCACTCAAGAAGGACCGAGCCGGAGCGAAGAGAAGGAAGGAGGAGAATCACCATCGCCGCCGCCATCCAAGCGGGCGAGGAGGAAGGAGCCGCCAAGGCTCCTCGCGAGGAGGAGACCCAAAAGGAGCGAAGAGAAGGAAGGAGGAGAAGAAGCAACGCGGCGCCACCAGGAGGGAAGCCAGAAAGCATTGAAGGAGCGAAGAGAAGGAAGGAGGAGGAAAGGCAGCCAAATTGGAAAAGGCAAGGGAAGGGAAGGAGCCGCAAAGGCTCCTCGCGAGGAGGAAGAGAGAATCAGGAAAATTGGCAGCAGCTGAGAAGCCTAACGTGGTTGTGCGTGAGGGTTTGCTACGCAGAAGGAGGAGGAAGGAGAAGCTCCTCAAGCCAAATTGGAGTAATTCCTTCCTTGAAGCTTTGGGAACGCACCATGCCTCGAGCTGGAAAAGGCAAGGGAAGGAGCCGCCAAGGCTCCTCGCGAGGAGGAGGAAAAGAAGGCAGCTCGCGCCGCTGTGGGGAGGTGAACTTGTGATGCCCCAATTCACTTGCTTTGCCGGGCAGCTCAACCCCGAGATTTGGTTGATTTTCGCAAGGCGAAGGAGAACATCCACTGGGATGGGTGTATGGCCGCCAATGGGCCTACACCAATTTGGAATTGATTGAGGAGTGTTACATCAACCTCCATCAATCGGCGCCTGCCGCACGGAGGAATGCTAGAACGGATCCCCGCTGGACCGAAGTATTCGACAGTGTATGGAAGACCGGAGGAAGAGAGCTCGAATTGCTCTCTCGAAAGGTCGAATGGAGGGAAGAGGACATCCCTCCGACATCCCGCAGAGTTCCTCGACATGATGGATGGAGGAAAGCCCACGCCAAGAATGGCGGAAGACCGAGAGCATCAAGGAGTCAAGTGGAGGCTCTTCGCAAAGATTGTGCCGGGTTGGTAAATTACCAACGACTTTATTTCAAAGACCAACTTCCTCCAATTTTGTGGAAGATTTCCATGGGAGCCAAGCCGATTGGGGACTATCATGTATGAGGCCTACATCCACCATCGAGAAGCTCCTCAAGCCAAATTCGTGGATGAGGAAGGGCCAAGGCTACCTTAGCACCTATTTGGTGCATTTATGGGAAACCGAGGACTCTCACAAGCAAGGAGCTTGAAGATGCATGGCATCCCTTTGAGGTCATCCACCTCCGAGGTTGGAAAGGCCTTTACCTTTGCATTGCAAGACGGTGGGAGGTCGACCTCCACAAGCATGCTAGAAGCAAGAGGAGAAGATGCGAGGCAACAAGGTTGCCGGAGTGGGAATCTCTTCCCCAGGGGAAGCAAGGGAGAGGAGCAAGGCGGCCGAGGAAGGCCGAATGGTGGTCTATGAGAGAAGGACCACGGGAGGGGTGGACCAGAGTGGGGAGTCCCCACCATCTCCTTGTGCCTGAGGCACCCTGAGACTACCCGGTGAGGCGGTCTACCCAAGGGGTGGGCACCTCTGGTGGTAGGCGGTCGACCATGGTAGGTAGGCACTACCACAGTAGGGAGCACTACGGTAGGCACCCCACGCCAAGAATGGCGGAAGACCGGAGGAAGAGGAGCAAGAAGGCCGAGGCCACCATCTCCGCTACCGGTGGGAGAGCGGATGGAGCGACAGTGAAGGGACCCGCCGCGATGGCCCCAGTCGGAGAGCTGGAAATTTCCAGCAAGAAGGAGGGGTGGAATTAGGACCCCTAGGAGAATTGCTGAGCTTGTGAAGCACTCACCGTGGATTTGAAGGGGCTAGGGACCTAGCAGCCTCCTTGTGGGCATGCCAAGAGGAAGTGAAATCTCAAGACATGGCCGGAAGAAAGGCAGGACTAAGTGGCAATTGGAAGCCATGGAGTCGATGAAAAGGCAGCCAAATTGGAAAAGGTCAGGAGAAGCTCCAACGACCTCATAGAAATGGGGAAGGCCGGAGGGAAGTTGTCACAAGTCAAGAAAGAGCCATTCGGCAACAACCCAAAAGGATTCTTGGAGGCAAAAGGCGGAAGAGCATTTTGCCCAACTGGAGCAAGAGAGGAAAAGCAAGGCTGAGGCACTAGGAAGGAGAAGCAAGCAACTCGAAGTGGCCGCATGAGCAGTGATGGCTACTCAAGCTATCAAAATCCGGATATGGGAGAGGAGTTGAGAAGGACCCGACAATTTGGAAGAGGAGCGCGAAGAAGCACAAGACCCGGAGGCTGGGCGAAGGAATGCTTGGCAAGCGGAGAAGGAGGGGCTTGCGAATTAGAGACTGGAACAAAGGAGGTCTCAGGAGGAGGAGCGCCACAAGAAGGTGGTGCATGAATCGGTAGTGAGGAAGCGGCGATTTTGGGCAGACTATGCCCTTCAGGCAAAATTGGCCAGCCAGCTAAAGGAAGTGAGGGAGGAGAATGTAACCCTCCATGTGAAGGTGGGAGAATTAACCACCGCAAGAGATGCCTACAAGGGTAGGTGCGAGGATGGAGAGTGGCCCACGGAGATTGATGATCTCCAAATGCAGTATCACAACTTGGGGGCTCACCTCCACAACAGGATCTTGAAGGCCAACAACGAAGTCTTACGGTTGGCCAAAAGGAGGACATTGGGTCCTCATGATGATGATGAAGGAGCGCAACAAGTGCAGAGGCCTCCGATTTTGATGAGGCCATCGAAATGGACTCGAGGAACTGAGGAGTCGAGGTGAAGGAGCCACCGCGACGCCGGGATCGGGAGGCGCGAGAGCAAGGAGAGGGGGCCCGCCTCGGGGTCACCCTCAGGTGACCACCCTACCACGTAGTCCGCCGACTACCGCGGGTGGGAGAGACAACCCCACCCCGAGTCCGGGACGGTAGGCAGGCCGCGCAGGTTGTTGGGGAGTTGGGACGCCCAATCAAGATGGAAAGGCCGGGGTCAGATACCACCTAAAGGAGCTGGGGTGGTGGAGAGACAACCCCACCGGAGGAAACTAAGGACGGGTCCGACCCGGAGGAAGGAGGGGTGAGGAATCCCTTATCCCACGAGTAAGGGAGGAACCGGACCCGAGGAGGAGTCCAACGCAAAAGGGCCCGAGAGATTAGGCGAGAAAATCCGCATGGTGGGCGATGGGGATGAAGGGTGCTCTATGATAGGTATGGACAACCGACAAGGCAAAGAGCAATGAAGATCGACCCAAGAAACCCTCACGCGGGAGCGGGAAAGAAGGAGTTAGGGGCCGACTACCACGATGGTAGTCACCTACCCGTAGTCCGCCGACTACCGCGGTAGGGTGCGAATAACAGTCGCGACGAGGCGACGGAGATGGAGGAAGGCGCCTAGGTGCGCGGAAGCGCGATTGCCGGAGGCCGAGGAATCCAGGCCGCGGAGATGGAGGAAGGGGCAAGATTGTACTTGCCCCACACATTAGGAAGCGGACAAAGGCTGGGAAGGGGCAAGAGCAAAAGGAGGGCGAGGGAGCCAATCCACCACGGACACGTCCCTACCCCAGCAGGGTGAAGACTAGATATGGTCAAGGGCCATAAATGCTAGGTAGAAGAATAGGAAGGACAGGTGATGTAATCTGACATCCTTCGAGGATAGACTTAGGTGAAGTTGCTAGAATAGGATTTACCAAGAACAGACAATAGACTTAGGTGCCAGACATTAAATGCTGGCGGTAGGAAATAATAGAATATTGGAAAAGGTGACCTGCAGTAGGGTCACCCAAGGGAGGTTGTATGTGGAAGGCCTCCTATAAGAGGAGGAGGTTTTCACAAAGTAAAGTATCATGTCTTGCGCTTCCACGCTCACCGAGTCCTTTGAGGAATTTCGTGCGTGAGCCAACACATCATTCTAGAGAGGAAGTCGCGGTGGTCGAGTGCTTGGTGGAGGACTTGCTCGCTTTGCCTAAACGAGTTGCTCCCTTGTGAATGGTTGTGAAATTGCTTTGCTTTGGGTGTGTGGCAAATGCCCAGAACTCTCGGCTTGAGGGTAGACTACAGGAAAGACTCCTGGAGGTTCTCTGTCACAGTGTCAAACTCATAGCAACCGCCCAAGGAAGAACTTGCTGGTGGAGGCGGACCCAGGCCGGTGCCAGTGTCGAAACCAAGAAGCCCGAATCGAGGTTAGACTAGGAGGAAGAGGATGAGGAGATGAGAAGATGAGTAGAGGATTAGAGGTGTAGGTGTTAGTGGAAGGCCACAGGCGAGCCTAAGGGACGAATCCCAACTGCAAGTAAAGAGCGCTCCCGAGTGGAGAAGAGTAGTCTTAGAAGTAGGGACGAAATCGCGGTGTGAACCGGGGTCCTGGTGTAGGCTTCTTCGGTGAGACCTTGTGTTGTGTCGTTGTAGGTCAAGTTTGGTCTTAGAAGTAGGGAAAATCGCGGTGTGAACTGGGGGTCCCCGGCGCCGTGGTAGGCTCCTTGTCCGAGGCGTGACCCGCAATTGTTTTGTGTCGTTGTAGGTCGAGGATTGGCGATTTTCCGAAGCAGTGCAAGTGGTGCAGCTGCTGTGAGAGGGAGAGTAGTGGGCGCCTTGCTTGTTGAGAAGGCTGAGAGTTGTGCAGGTAGCGATTGGTGACCACAAGGCCTCGAACTTTCACACAAGTCTCATGGGACGAAACCCAACGTACGAAGCGACAGTGGGATAAGTGTGGCCGCTATAGTGGGAGGACCTGGGAGTGCCCCGGATTCTCCCTACCACATTTTTGGCGCCGTTGCCGGGGATTTGTTGTTGAAAGGTTGAAGTTTTGTGGTTTCCATCGCTAGGTCGGCATGCTTGAGAAGGGACCGAGGGGTCGACCATGTGTTGTGAGGAAGAAGCTTCACGACCTTTAGTTGTCATCGGGTGAATGGTTGAGACACTAGAGGGTGTGGTTTGCTTCCTTCTTAACGATCGTGGGTTGGAGGACATGAGGATGGTTGCGGATGTCGGAGGGGTCGATCTAGGGGGAT
Organism: Anthoceros angustus; assembly: GCA_010909165.1. NCBI lineage: Eukaryota > Viridiplantae > Streptophyta > Anthocerotopsida > Anthocerotales > Anthocerotaceae > Anthoceros > Anthoceros angustus. The sequence goes on along the minus strand of MU008169.1, from coordinate 2,161,104 downwards.
ACACGGAAGGTCACCACCACCACCGCAAGAGATTTACGAGCCTTGCGAAGAAATCACTGGGAAGAGACCTGCCGCTACTCGAGCGGGGGAGGAAGTAGAGTTACGAGACGTGGAAGAAGTCGCCTTGACCTCAAGGCGGCGGAGGTGCGGAAGCAGCATGAAAGTGGAGGAGGAAGAGGCGAGATCACCGACAGCGAGAGGAAGGAGGTCGTAGAAGAGAAGCGGTGACCAGTGACGAGGAAGGGTCGCGCTCCTCCGAGCACGAGTTCGCACCACGCCGCGAACGCCCGCGACGTTTTGCTTCTCAAAGCGGTGACACCACCTCATCTCCCAGACGAAGCGGTGGACGAGGTCGCCGAGCGGGAGTTTGCTTGGTCGGAGGATTTGGCGGAACGACTCGATCGAATCGCTGGTCGATTGATCTTTGGGACGAACTAGAGGGAGGTCGCTACTCCTCAAGGATCCCGATTTGTTTCCTACCGGCGAGAGGAGTGTTGGTCCGTGGACACTCGACCGAGCAACATGAGTGGAGTTGGTGGAGGAGGAGGACCGCCCAACTTCATAGTCGCCGCAATTCAAATTCGGCGAAGAAGAAGGGAGATGACGCCAGGCTTGTAAGAACTTTGAGCATGTCTCCCATGCTAACTTGGAGGATGGAGATCGACTACGCATCTTTCCGGGACTGAGAGGGCATGCATATGGTACGTCGCTATAATTTGTCGCCGGATTGGGAAGCTCTAAGGCCCTTCTTGAATCGGTTCGAGGGCTCATATGCACACCACACTTTAGCAAAGCCGAGGACCCTTCGAGAAACGAGAATCTTTGTTTGATTATGTGGAGAGGTTTTACGATATCCGGATCGAGTTCAAATGTGCACCCGAGAGGAGGATCACCTCACTGGTACTCACAAGAGCAAGCGCTGGATTGGTTTGTGAGTGGCTTGTCTCGAAAATGGAGGTACACTGCACGTGGGACAAGGTTGGCGGGCCTCCGCTTTGAGGAATGGGAGTCCGCCGAGTTAGGGAGGAGAAGAAGAAGAGGCGAAGTCATAAGAAGAGGAAAGGATCGAGAGATCTAGCTCCTCGTCTTCCGCCACCTCCTCCAGCTCGTCACCCTCGTCCTCATCGAAGCGAGGATAGCGAACTCAAGAAAGCTCCACATCGGATGAGGAATCGAAAAGGCCTACGAACGAATAAAGAAGGACCGGAGAAGGTCAAACGAAGGCGAAGAAGCGGAACGCCGGAGAAGGAGAGGAAGGGAAGACGGTCCGTCGGATGGAGGAGGGAGAAACGTCTGCAGCGGAGGAATTGGACAAGTGGAGGCTTTGACCAAGATTGACCGAGTTAGAGGTCAAACTGAAGAATCAAGCTCCACGAAGATCTAGCTCCTCGCCTTCCGCCACCTCCTCCAGCTCGTCACCCCTCGTCCTCATCGAAGCGAGGATAGCGGAACTCAAGAAAGCTCCACATCGGATGAGGAATCGAAAAGGCCTACGAACGGCGAATAAAGAAGGACCGGAGAAGGTCAAACGAGGCGAAGAAGCGGAACGCCGGAGAAGGAGAGGAAGGGAAGACGGTCCGTCGGATGGAGGAGGGAGAAACGTCTGTGAGGAGGAGGAATTGGACAAGTGGAGGCTTTGACCAAAAGATTGACCGAGTTAGAGGTCAAAGCGTGAAGAATCAAGCTCCACGAAGGTCTCCTCACGCAAGGCGCTTGGTGTATTGCTCAATTTGTCATCAAGGACACACCAACCGGAATGTATTCGCACCACGCGTAAACCATGTGGACACCGCCATGCCGGGGACTATTGGTATGTGGATGAAGCTTATCGTGCAAGCGGTCACCGAGTCGGCCACCTCAATCCATGAGGGCGACTTACCAACCGACTACACCAGTCCCCTCGAGGTATGGATCGCGACCGACATCGCCAGACCATGGAGACCGATCCATCGCAGGCCGATGGCAATTCCACAGGGGTGTTGTTACAATTGCGGAGCACCATGTCACTACTCAAATGAATGTCCAGAACCACGAAAACAAGTGGGCTATGTACCCTTTTGTCAAGTCTGCAAGGAATTAGGACATAAAATGGGGGATCCCAGGTGCTCGGGCGTGGCGCGAGTGGCACCAGCTCGACCAGGGGTCAGATTTGCGGAACCAGTGGTAGAGGAGGCAAGGCCCAACTCTGAAACCGCGATCACTGTGACCACGACACCGGTGCTGAAGGTGGAGGCGGAGTATGATTCCCTCGACGGATCCAGTGTGACATCAGGGATCGTGGAAGAGGGGTATGAAGGAGAGATGAGTGCGGATGAAGGATTGATGGTGGCCAAGGTGACCACCAGATCGAAGCGGCGGGAGAAAGGCCGAGGTACGGAAAACGCGGAACATGAGGAAAGGAAGGAGAAGGTGAGGGACGACTCACCCGGCCTCCGGTGGCGCAAGCCGCGAGGAGGAGGGAGGCCCACCCCAAAGTAGACTTGCCGGTGGGCAGCGGCCGGGCGAGAGGAGGAACGAACCACGTTTCCTCCCGACATCAGCCGAGAAGTAGCGGCGATGCTGGAAGATGAGCTAAACAGGCTCACCCGGCATGGGAAGACGAATGTGGCGGAAATTATTGATCCGCCGGGTATTGGGTCCCAACCGATAGGAGGGATCATGGAATCGGAAGCTTTACCAATAAGGTCGGAGTCGACCAGCGTCAGGGCTGCAAGCGGGGAGGAAACCTTGTCAGATAAAATCTCCAGTTTCGCTGACGCGTTACTTGACCGCGAATTTGTGGTCAGTCTGAGACAGTTGCTTGCGGTGAGTCCGAGATCCCGCAAAATTGTGAAGGAGGCGATCAGGGGAATCCCTGAAGTAGTAGGAGGGAGAAAGCGGCCGGTGGAGGTAAATGTGGTCGAACTCATTGATTTGGGGCACCCGAGATTGAGGTTGAAATTGCGGGTGTTTGGTGCCCGACGTGCCATTAGATTCGGATCGAGTCAACTTGATGACGGAGGAGACGGCTCATCAACTCGGGTTCACCGAGTTTCACCCGCCCGAGTATTTTTACGGATGGCCGACTGCATAAGGAGAAAGCCACTAGGGGTCAAGGACGTGCCCACAGAATTGGGGACTCACCTTCCATCTTACCTACATTGTGATGCGCCGGTTTCGGATCTAGGCTATAAGGTTTTGATAGGTAGGCCTTGGTTGTATGGTACGCGTGTGTTTTTGATTTTGGTCGAGTGGCATCACCTTCAAGTCCAGTGACCGGACTGCGATTGCTTTGTGTCATGGAGTAAGGCTCCTTATGAGGAGTCAGCCGCCACGGGCACACCTCGTAGCACGGGGTAAGCTCCTGCAAAGGATCGAGCATATCGGGGTCCTCACGAGGTCAAATAAAGAGTGATTTGGTGTATACTGTTACATATAGAGGAAGTCATAGAAGAATCAAGATGAGGCCCATAGAGAAGGAGTAGCCTTTTGGAAGGGCAAAGCTTATGAGCGAGACTTTCCTGAAGAGGGATCCGGAACTAGATAAAGTCGGAAGGAACTATGTAGATCCGGTGGAGGATTTAGAGTTAGAACCTGGCAAGGTAGTCAAGGTTTCTAGGTATCTAGGGCAGGTGGAAAAGGAAGAGTTCCGTAGCATGCTTAGGGAGTATGTCGATGTGTTTGCCTTCAAGATTACTGACATGACAGGAATTCCGGAGGAATTGGGGATACATCGAATTGATTTGAAGGAGGGCAGCACACCTGTAAGGATCAAGCAATACCGGCTGAATCCCAAGTATTCCATGGTCGTCAAGGATCAACTGGACCAATACTTGGAAGGGGTGATTTATCCAAGCTTACCGGTGGGTTGCTCCATCGTAATTGTACCAAGAAGCAGGAAAGGTTCGTGTGTCGATTTCGTGAAACTTAATGAAGCAACGAAGAAGGACCACCACCTTGCCTTTCATGGACAGATGCTAGACATGGCCATGAAATGTCTGATTTCGATGGGTACTGTTACAATCGATTTCTGAGGAAGGAGGATCAGATAAGACTACGCTCACAACGATTGGGGCACTTATTCCAAGCTGCCCTTCGGGTTGTGTAACGCCCCGCCACCTTCAACGAGTGGTGAACGCTATATTCCGAGATTTCGGAAGTTCATGGAAGTATTCCTAGATGATTTCGTGTTGGGAGGAACCCATCTAGATCATTTAAGACAGTGTTTCCAGAGATGCAGAGAATCGAACATGAAACTCCATCCAGGGAAGTGTTATTTCGGTATGACAGAGGGTATCCTGTTGGCACATCGAGTTTCAGAGCGAGGGTTGCAGGTAGATAAGGAGAAGGTAGCAGTCATAGCTGAGATGGACGCACCACAAACGGTGAGGCAGGTGCGTGCTTTTGTAGGGCTGGTAGGATATTACAGGAGGTTCATCAAGGATTTCGCCAAGAAGGCAGCCTTGTTGACACAATTGACCAAGAAGGATACACCGTTCGAATGGACGAACGCGAGGCAGGAGGCTTTTCAGCAGTTGAAGGACAGTTTGGTGAGCGCGCCAACGTTGCAACCACCAGATTGGGAAAAACCGTTTCATGTATACGTAGATGTGTCCGCTTACGCCATTGGGACCGTCTTAAGCCAGAAGGACGAGAAGAAGCGGGACCATCCGATTTTCTATGCCGGTAGACAGCTCACAGACGCTGAAAAGAACTACTCAACTACGGAGCGGGAGGGTCTTGGTATCATTTACTCCTGTAAGAAGTTTAGACACTATCTGCTTGCTTGCAAGGTGACGTTTCATGTTGACCATTTTGCGTTGAAGTATCTTGTCAACAAGCCGATTTGTCGTGAAGGATTGCCGTGGGTACTACGCTGCAAGAGTTTGACTACGACGTCGAAAACCGGCGAAAGCAACATCGAGCTGATTTCATTTCTAAAACCGGAGAGCGACTTGAGGCAGACGACCGATTTCGACGAGGAGTTGGTCGCCACGACTTGGGTCGAAGGAGAAGGACACGAGCATAATGAAGACGGCCTAAGAAGTGATCAGCAAGTCTTGTTGCTAGAAGAGAGGCCAAGTGAGCAAGAAGGGAACGCCAGTGTGAAAAGCCGCAGCAGACAACTGGAAATCCGAGAGGAGGGGCGCCAGATGGGCGCGAGGAGGAGGCTGAAATGCTCCTCAAGGGTGAGCAGTCGATGCAAGTGGAGGCCACGAGTTGGCAGGAAGGAGATGCATCCCATGACAAGCTTGAAGAAAACCCAGGAGGAAATGGCGGGATCATGGGAAATCATGAGGCGACCATGGGGGAGGGCCAAGCCAAGGCGTGAGGCCAGGCCGTGAGCGAAGTCGGCCCATTGCCGGAAAAGGTATGCATGAGCGCGGCAAGTATGTGAACCTAGGGAGAAGCAAGGAGGCGATGGATTTACGGATAGATCCACGCCACTTGGGGCTGCGCCACGGCGAGCTAGCAGGAGGCGACGTGGTACGCCTGGGAGGAGGAGATTGGAACGCGAGGGGCGTTCGTGTCCGAGATATCTGTTGAATGGGGAGGTACGCAAATTTCTGGAGCATGGAACCATGCCCGAAGGGTTGTCCAGGGAGGGGCGAGCTGTCTTTCTCCATAAAGCCTCGCCCTACTGCTTGAGGGCGGGTGTCCTGTACAAACAAGGTCCGGACGATAAAATTCGGAGATGCCTCGACGTTGAAGAAGCTTCACTCGTCACGGAGGCATTACATGCAGAAGAGGCTGGTGGACACTATTCGGTACAGGTGACCGTTAAGAAGATTTTGAATGCAGGATTCTGGTGGGCTACGATGCAAAAGGATGTGTGGGAGTTCACTCGGAGGTGTGACGCGTGTCGAGGTTGGACGGCCTCGTTGTCGACACAATGGCCTCTTACCTACATCTTACCACCGCACCTTCGAGAAGTGGGGATCGATCAGAGGACCGATCAAACCACCAACGCAATGGACTAAGAAGCGACATTTTGGTGGCCACGGACTATTGTACAAAGATGGTGGAAGCAAGCAAAGGAAGGATGACGCCCGTAGCCAAATTTTTATTCGAGAACATCATAACGAGGTACGGATGTCCTTTAGAGTTGGTCAGCGACCGGGGGACACATTTCCTCAACTCGGTCGTCGAGTCCCTAACCACCTACTTCAACATCCGGCATCGGAAGACGACTCCTTACAACCCAAAGGCAAACGGACTGACGGAGAAGACGAATGGGTTGCTCTGCACAATCCTCACCAAGGTAACTGTGACGCACATGTATGATTGGGATGCTAAGTTGCACTCAGCATTGTGGGCCTACAGGACCGCGGAGAAGATAACCACAAAGAAGACACCATATTACTTAACATATGGTATGTCTCCTGTGATGCCCGTGGAATTTGAAGTACCTACCTACAGGATCATGGAGGATGAACGGATGACTGTAGAGGATAGTCAGGTAGCTAGGTTAGAAGCTTTCATAGCACAGGAGGAGCATAGGGAGGATGCTTTAGAAGAAACACAGCGGATTCAGGAACTCAGAAAAGATCGGCATGATGGGAAGTTAAGGAAGCAAGAGACTATCGTGGACGGGGATTTGGTTCTTCTATATGATAGTCGGTACCTAGACTTTCCAGGGAAGCTCAGGCTGAGATGGATGGGACCTTACGAGGTGGTCGCAGTATACGAGAATGGATCTGTGCAACTCCGGGTATTGGGCGGCGAATTACTGCCGACCAGAGTCAATGGGTGGAAGGTCAAGAAGTACCTCCAGCCCGAGGTACCTGTTGTTTGCGAGGACGCAAACAGGTGAGGTGGGGAGTATGTGGAGCAAAAGTTTGGGCAACCAGCCCAAAAGAGCCCGAAGACGAACAAGTTTGATTTTTTTTGGCTAGAACGATTGAAGAGGAGCATGCCAGAAAATTTTCTGAGAATCTTGAAGTCGGAGTTGTAGGATATTGTTAGGAAGGCAAAAGGATATCCCGAAGAAGAACGGGTCAAAACGACCCCAGACGGGCGGGTGGGTCAAAGGTTGGTAGGTGGACTACGCCGTGGGCTGCCACACCGGTAGGTGAGAAGGAAGCGGACTCACATGTGGCGGACTACCGTGGTAGGGAATCTCGGCTAAAAGGAAATTTAGAATAGAGGGGATATCCACTATATATGCTCACCAATAGGGAATAAATATATAGAGTAATTAGAAGCGGTTAATTAGGATAGCGGAGATAGGAAAATAGGTAGTTTAGATAGAATTAGGATTTTGGAATGATGAATCCAATCTAGGGTTGTGCCGTGTGCATCAAGCAAAGTGCGGAGGCAACTTCTCTTGAGCGCTCTCACTTCGCAAGAGCTGGAGTGGGCGTGCGAAGGAGAAGGAAGGATCACCGCATCGCCATCGCGAGCCGAGGAGGAGGAGGAGGAGGAGGAGGAGAAGCAAGAGGAGAAGGAGGAGGAGGAGGAGGAGGAGGAGGAGGAAGCTCCTCAAGCCAAATTCGTGGATGAGGAAGGGAAGGAGAAGGAAGGAGGAGGAGAGCTCGAATTGCTCTCGAAAGGTCGAATGGAGGGAAGAGGAGGAGGCGACCACTGCCCCACGAGAAGGAAGCAAGAGGAGGAGAACATCCAATTAGGATGGGTGTATGGCCGCCAATGGGCCTACACCAATTTGGAAGAGGAGAAGCTCCTCAAGCCAAATTGAGAGTAATTCCTTCCTTTGAGCTTAGGAAGGAAGGCACCATGCCTCGAGTGGAAAAGGCAAGGGAAGGAGCCGCAAGGGCTCTCCTCGCGAGGAGGAAAAGAAGGCAGAGCTGCGCCCGAGGGGTGAGATGCCCCAATTCACTTGCTTTGCAGCTAACCCCGAGATTTGGTTGATTTTTGGTGGGCGGAGGAGAACATCCAATTAGGATGGGTGTATGGCCGCCAATGGGCCTACACCAATTTGGAATTGATTGAGGAGTGTTACATCAACCTCCATCAATCGGCCCTGCCGCACTAGGAAGGAATGCTAGCGGATCCCATTTAAAAAGCATTCGGCAGTGTATGGAAGACCGGAGGAGAGAGCTCGAATTGCTCTCGAAAGGTCGAATGGAGGAAGAGGACATCCCTCTCGACATCCCGCAGGAGTTCCTTGACATGATGGATGGAGGAGTGAAAGCCCACGCCAAGAATGGTGGAAGACCGAGAGCATCAAGGAGTCAAGTGGAGGCTCTTCGCAAAGATTGTGCTGGGGTTGGTAAATTACCAACGCACTCTTATTTCAAAGACCAACTTCCTCCAATTTTGTGGAAGATTTCCATGGGAGCCAAGCCGGATTGGGGACTATCATGTATGAGGCCTACATCCACCAGAGAAGCTCCTCAAGCCAAATTCGTGGATGAGGAAGGGCCAAGGCCTGCTACCTTAGCACCTATTTGGTGCATTTATGGGAAACCGAGGGACTCCACAAGCAAGGAGCTTGAAGATGCATGGCATCCCTTTGAGGTCATCCACCTCCGGCCGGTTGGAAAGGCCTTTGCCTTTGCATTGCAAGACGGTGGGAGGTCGACCTCCACAAGCATGCTAGAAGCAAGGGAGAAGATGAGGCAACAAGGTTGCCGAGTGGGAATCTTCCCCAGCAAGCAAGGGAGGAGAAGCGGCCGAGGAAGGCCGAATGGTGGTCTATGAGAGAAGGACCACTGAGGGGTGACCCAGAGTGGGGGAGTCCCCACCATCTCCTTGTGCCTACGAGAGAGGCACCCGGACTACCCGGTGAGGGGCGGTCTAGGGGTGGGCACTACCGTGGTAGGCGCCCACCATGGTAGGTAGGCACTACCCCAGGGGAGCACCCTCACAGTGGCGGGCACCCCACGAGCAAGCGCTCTGGCGGCGGGGAAGGGAAGGAGAAGCACGAGGTGCAGCGCCGAGGCCACCATCTCCGCTAGGGTGGGAGAGCGGATGGAGCGACAGTGAAGGGACCGCGCCCTGATGGCCCGAGTCTGAGAGGAAATTTCCAGCAAGAAGGAGGGGTGGAATTAGGACCCCTAGGAGAATTCTGGGAGCTTGTGAAGCACTCACCGCGTGGATTTGAAGGGGCTAGGGACCTAGCAGCCTCCTTGTGGGCATGCCAAGAGGAAGTGAAATCTCAAGACATGGAAGAAAGGCAGGACTAAGTGGCAATTGGAAGCCATGGAGTCCGATGAAAAGGCAGCCAAATTGGGCGTGGAGAAGCTCCAACGACCTCATAGAACAAGACGGAGAAGGCCCTGGAGGAAGTTGTCACAAGTCAAGAAAGAGCCATTCGCAACAACCAAAAGGATTCTTGGAGGCAAAAGGCGGAAGAGCATTTTGCCCAACTGAGCAAGAGAGGAAAAGCAAGGCGAGGCACTAGGAAGGAGAAGCGGCAACTCGAAGTGGCCGCACATGAGCAGTGATGGCTACTCAAGCTATCAAAATCCGGATATGGGAGAGGAGTTGAGAAGGACCCGGTACAATTTGGAAGAGGAGCTGGAGCGAAGCACAAGACCGGAGCTGGAGAAAGAATGCTTGGCAAGCGGAGAAGGGGCTTGCTCAAAGAATTAGGACTGGAACAAAGGAGGTCTCGGGAGGAGGAGCGCCACAAGAAGGTGGTGCAGAATCGGTAGTGAGGAAGCGATTTTGGCGACTATGCCCTTCGTGCAAAATTGGCCAGCCATAAAGGAAGTGAGGGAGGAGAATGTAACCTCCATGTGAAGGTGGGAGAATTAACCACCGCAAGAGATGCCTACAAGGGTAGGTGCGAGGATGGAGAGTGGCCACGATTGATGATCTCCAAATGCAAGATCACAACTTGGGGCTCACCTCCACAACAGATCTTGAAGGCCAACAACGAAGTCTTACGGTTGGCCAAAAGGAGGACATTGGGTCCTCATGATGATGATGAAGGAGCGCAACAAGTGCAGAGGCCTCCGATTTTGATGAGGCCATCGGAAATGGACTCGAGGAACTGAGGAGTCGAGGTGAAGGAGCCACCGCCAGGATCGGGAGACGGCGGAGGCAAGGAGAGGACAGCCCTCGCAGGGGTCACCTACCAGAGGTGACCACCTACCACGGTAGTCTGCCCGGACTACCGTGGGGAACGCCACCTAGTCCGCGGACTGGGGTAGCAGCGCCCGCGCAGCGGTTGGGGAGTTGGGACGCGAGGCCCAACAAGATGGAAAGGCCGGGGTGCGGATACCCCTAAAGGAGCACTGGGTGGTGGGAGAGACAACCCCACCGGAGGAAACTAAGGGCATCCGTCGGAGGACAGGAAGGGGTGAGGAATCCCTTATCCACGTAAGGGAGGAACCGGACCCGAGGAGGAGTCCAACAAAAAGGGCCCGAGAGATTAGGCAATCATGGTGGCGATGGGGATGAAGGGTGCTCTATGATAGGTATGGACAAATCGGGCAAGGCAAGAGCAATGAAGATCGACCCAAGAAACCCTCACGGCGGGAGGCGGGAAAGAAGGAAGTAAGGGAGTTAGGGGCCGACTACCACGATGGTAGTCCTACCCGTAGTCTGCCGGACTACCGCGGTAGGGTGCGAATCAGCGACGGCGACGGAGATGGAGGAAGGCGCCTAGGTGCGCGGAAGCGCGATTGCCGGAGGGAAGAGGAATCCAGGCCGCCCCATGAGATGGAGGAAGGGGCAAGATTGTACTTGCCCCACACATTAGGAAGCGGACAAAGGCTGGGAAGGGCAAGAGCAAAAGGAGGGCGAGGGAGCCAATCCACCACGGACACGTCCCTACCCAGGTGAAGACTAGATATGGTCAAGGGCCATAAATGCTAGGTAGAAGAATAGGAAGGAGGTGATGTAATCGACATCCTTCGAGGATAGACTTAGGTGAAGTTGCTAGAATAGGATTTACCAAGAAATGCGGACAATAGACTTAGGTGCCGACATTAAATCAAGCGGTAGGAAATAATAGAATATTGGAAAAGGTGACTGCAGAGGGTCACCCAAGGGAGGTTGTATGTGGAAGGCCTCCTATAAGAGGAGGAGGATTTCACAAAGTAAAGTATCATGTCTTGCGCCCACGCCACCGAGTCCTTGAGGAATTTCGTGCCGTGAGCCAACACAGTCGTAGAGAGGAAGTCGCGGTGGTCGGAGTGCTTGGTGGAGGACTTGCTGCAAGTGCCTAAACGAGTTGCTCCCTTGTGAATGGTTCTGTGAAATTGCTTTGCTTTGGGTGTGTGGCAAATGCCCGAGAACTCTCGGCTTGAGGGTAGACTACAGGAAAGACTCGAGGTTCTCACGTGTCAAACTCATAGCAACCGCCCAAGGAAGAACTTGCTGGTGGAGGCGGACCCAGGCGTGTGTAAGGGCGAGTCGAAACGATCGGCGAGGTTAGAATAGGAGGAAGAGGATGAGGAGATGAGAAGATGAGTAGAGGATTAGAGGTGTAGGTGTTAGTGGAAGGCCACAGGCGAGCCTAAGGGACGAATCCCAAATCACAAGTAAAGCGCTCACAGGTGGAGAAGAGTAGTCTTAGAAGTAGGGACGAATCGCGGTGAACTGGGGTCCGGCGCCGTGGTAGGCTCTTGTCGAGGCGGGACACCTGGTGTGTTGTGTCGTTGTAGGTCAAGTTTGGTCTTAGAAGTAGGGACGAATCGCGGTGTGAACTGGGGTCCCCTGGGCGCCGTGGTAGGCTCCCTGAGGCGGACCAATTGTGTTGTGTCGTTGTGGGTCGAGGTTGGCGATTTTCGGTGCAAGTGGTGCACGTGAGAGGGAGAGTAGAGGCGCCTTGCTTGAGAAGGAGGGGTGTCAGGTGGCGATTGGTGACCACAAGGCCTCGAACTTTCACACAAGTCTCATGGGGCCAAACCCAGCGTCTGAGCGGCGGATTAGGATAAGTGTGGCCGCTATAGTGGGAGGACCGGGAGCGCCCCGGAATTCTCCCTACCACAATAGGCCTCCAAGGCAATCTATCGCGATAACGTATCAAAAGCTCATGATAACTCTCGATCATCATCAAATAAGATTGTTCACTAAAAGATGGTGATATCCGCTTCTTTTCTTGTTCTTAAAGACATTTTGACATTCGCTTTTAAGTTTTAATAAAAATAAAACATTATTATCCTTGTTATTTATATCAAGCTATTTATTTATAGTTTTTCCGCTTTTCATTGTGGTTTTTGTGCTAGTCAATGAATAACCAAGTCTTCCAAAATGTTTTTTGTGCAGTCAACGATGAGTAACCCATCTTCACATTGCAAAAAGAACACCTACAAACATCGTTGAACAACACGAATTGAACGGATGTCGCATCACTTTCAGACGCCGAGCATCCGTGGATCGGTTCTGGCCGGGTATTGAAGAAGCATTTGATCCGCCAAAGGTCGGTGTGTATAGGGTTGGAACTCAGCTATGCAATCGAAACCAAATTCTAAAAGAGAATCCACAATCTTATTGTTTTGGGTGGAAAACATATATATTAATCATGCTTTAAGAAAATTGATCTCGATGGTGGCGAGCCTATAGTAATTTCTCTATGCAAGTCTTGGATTTGTTCTAGAGTAAGTACTACATACGTCGGGCCAATAGCTCAACCTTAAATAACCTTCTGGTTTCTCCGTTGTGCTACTTGATTCGCTTTGTCAAACTTCATTCTAGGTGTCTTGAGCTTTTCATCCACTCATATGGCTCATGTGCTCATGACGATTCTCAATCTTCTAGGGTTAGGAGATGGAATAATAACACCAATCTTTCCAAGCCCACTAGCATCGATTATAAGTTCGGGCCACGTAATCCCAAGCTACGGATGCGCACAACATGTCCGAGACTTGGTCAACTACCATCTCATATATTATGTCTGAGCGCCTCACTCTGAAGCATAATTTGGTCTGCAAGAAGCACACACTACGAGAGGACAATGAGGAATGTGTTGATGCAAATGTGGCGGGTCAATGCACATAATACAATCAAATGTGTGTGCACTTCGACTACTAGCCATTGTGTCTATAATTTGTATCATGTGAAGAGCAAATGTATGGCGTGCCAAAGTTATAACATGCCAACATAGTTCCCTTGACCGGATGTATGACTTAGAGGAATAAGAGTTAGATGAATCGCAAGATTGTTGGAGAGTGGGCGGAAAAGTTGATGCGGCATTCATATCATAGAACTTTATGTTATGATAGCATCTCGTGTAAATCGTCTTTTAAGAAAATTGCCCAAAAAAACTTAAACGCAAGACCACCTAGTGTAAAAGATGTGATGTTCTTAATTTTCTCTATCAAAGCATTTCCTATTCTTAATTTTCTCTATTCAAGCATTTTTCTATTCTTAATTTTCTCTATCAAGCATTTTCGATTCAATTTTCTTCATCTCTCACATTCCTCATCCGTTGTCTTGTATTTATGTGTGTGGCAATATACCTCTGAAGGCCTTGGGGCTACATGTTCGTTCATGTTCGTTCATGTTCGTTTGTATACTAGTAGGAACCTTCCTCTTTAAATGTCCTTGAGGCGGGCAAGGACATGTTATCGGCAGATCTGTGGCGGGTCTTCTCTCCTTTCGGGACCTTCACCGATGGCCACGTGGTCAAGTGGCGGTGCTACACCACTCCGCCCTAGCTAGCGTTACATTATGCTTTTCTCGACAAGCTTGAGGTTGGTGGATGCGTGAACGTCAACTCTTGTGCGTTTGAGCATGACATCCCTACCTTTGAACTTGTAATCGATCAACGTACGGTGTGAATAGCCTTGTGGAAGCTTGGGGTCCCGGAACTTAAATGCTCCTTGTGCTAGTCCGACTCCTCACCAGTTTCCGCCCAAGGCGACGGACACGGTATGGGAGCAACCCTAAAACAATGCCGCATCGCCTTGCGTGGACAAGCATATGGCGGACCAGCGGATTATCACATGGGACTTGTTATTCGTGTGGTGCATGCTTTGGAGTATGTTCTACGTATTGTGACATGAGCACTTTGCTTTGTGTCTCTCCGGAAGGGGTTTGTCTCAAAACCCTTTTGGCTTGAAGAAACACGTCAAATTTTGCCAATTAAAGTGGATTAAGAGAACTAGACCCATACACTTGCCAACGGATACAAAAGAAGATACTGGATGACTGGCACTCATGCTCTAAAGAGCGGGAGTGCAGGACTTACGACTTATACTCCAAAGAGTCAGTGCACGGGTTTGGAGAGGATTGCGCCGATACTTGTGCAAACACTTTCGTTCAGTTGCATGCACACTTGCCGCGCACACTCACATCAATGTTCTTTTCAAACCCCATCATCACGAAATCCACGATGCGGGCACACCCGCTCGACTGCCTCCATGCGAGACAAGCCACACTTGAGTTCTTGCTCTAGGCCAGAGAATCGGGCAAGGTCTTAAGGATGGCCATGCCTCCTCAACGCTTCTTGACCGAACTCTTGAGCTTACATTTCTCCTTGTCTCTGCTTTCAACCTTACTAGTCCACCCACGGCACATGGTGCAAGTTAGATCTTAAATTCAAAATCTCTTGGCGAAGCTCGGCTATGGTTCGTCTCCGAACACCTAGCTACACCACAGTGCGATGGGTCACAATGGGTATAGACGGGTCCTCCTTCATAGCCTCACTAAAATCGAGTCGACCATTTGGTCAAAATCCTCACTAGGGCGACCAACTCTCTTTCTTCACATACTGTGGCTCTCACTAGGGCTCGTGGCCGGGCATATGCTCTCTCGCTTGTGTTCGACAACATCCACGCTACCTCTTGAAGGCGGATCATCAATTATCTTTATTTTCTTACTTCATAAAACATTGTGAAACATTGTCGTATTCAAAAGGTTGGCCATCGAAACCACCATTACACATGTCAAATTTTGGAAAATGTAGCTCATCTAGAAACCAAGGCGCATGCATCTATACACGCATCAAACTCGGATTAGCGGACATTTGGCGCACCAATAAAAAGGTCTAGCCGCAAGTCGTAGGTAGGGTCGGGGCACATAGAGTAAGGCCGAAAAGGTTTTAAATGTGTATACAAAGCGAATGTATGAACATAACGTCAACCAACAAATGATTTTCAAACCAATATTCCATACTTTAAACCTAGATACCGGATGATTTACAAATTTTTCAAACCACTAAAATCAACACCCCATCTCGGTATTGATCCCCCAAGTTGCTTGTGATGGAGTTCTTACAAAGTTTTCAAACTACCAAAACAAACACCCCATCCTATCTTGATCCAACCCGGTGGACTTTGGAGTTCTTATGTTAATCGGTCTATCGCCCGCCAAAGCACATATTCTTCTATCGATAGACATAATACATATACAAATACCGGACATCCGCGCATCCACTCAACACTTCCATCGCTGGACACCCGCAAGATTGGGGTCTCGAATACACCACTTCCATCGCGTTGGATGCCCGGCAAGATTGGGGACTCCAATGCGCGACGTCCGCGGCGGGCTTGACACACTCGCGTAATGCGCCGAACCTCGTGCGCATTGCCCCATTTCCTTCCTCTGTTTTCACTCTAATAATGGAGATCCTGGTACTTACATTGCACTAGGCGTGTGGTCTTTTCTAGAGTCCTAGTTTGTCCCTCTCGAGATGGCCGATCAGATCAGATGTCCTCTCACAATTGCGCCGGGGCCATCCGGCGGTTGCTTTTGGGCTTGGGAGTTGCTTCTTTTGCATGTTGGTTCTGCCGGACGTTCGTACTTTGGCTTGTTGGACTGGTTTGGTTTGGTTTGCCTCTTGCTCAACCCCTTTAGGAAATCTTTAAATAAAGAGGTGTTTAGAATTCCCAGACCGATATAAATCCTTGAAATCCTTCCTTGTGAAGATGAAATTTGCGAACCTTCTTCTTAAACCCCCTGTCGTAAGTGTTCGCGAGAAAATAACATGGTCAATGTCTTTTTGGACATCTCTAAAGAGTGGTTTTCAAGATGATGCGTTTGGCCGTTTTGAAGGTCGTTTTGGCCTTTAGGAACCCAAACCCCTTTAATGGCGAATAACCCCTTTCAGGAGACATCATTGGCAGCTCCATACGGGATTAGAATCAACAAAGAGATCACGACCATTTAAAACCTTTAAATGAAAAACATTTTCATTTATAATCGGATGAGAACTCCTACTACTTTAAAAGTAGATCCCAACATCAAAGTTCCATGGCAAGAATACCCACGTCAACTCTTTTTCCTTCCTCTACCCAACAAGCTACATCCTTACATACAACCAAATCACTTAGAACTACGCATTGAACATCTATCCAACAGATCCAACTATTAGGACCAAAAGTGCACCTCAACATAAAAGCTCCATGGCAAGAGTGCTAAACTTTTTCCGTCCACTCGTCTTCAACAATGTTGAGCCGTCATTAACTGTGATGTAATCATACATCCAGTTGCGGTCTGATGTAATTTGTCATAACTTGGCACTGGGTCCCAACCAGCGTGAATATGAACAACAACCGGCGGTTGGATAAGGTGGAAATATTTGATCGGATCCAGCGCACATAGCCACCACATTCTGATCGAGCGAACTCATAGTCCACGTGCAAGTCCTTGGTAGTAGCACCTCCAAACATTGCCGTGGCCCTCCAAAGCCCAAGAGAAAGACCATCATGAGCAAAATCGTCTTCAACATGATGGACATTTTCACAAGAGCCATGGTAGCGGAAAGCCTAACAACCCAAGATGTAGTGAGACACGGAGATGTAAAACCCACAACAAGGCAAGCACAATTTTGTTCAAGATTGCAACATCGACCCCACATATATAGGCCTCCAAGGCAATCTATCGCGATAACGTATCAAAAGCTCATGATAACTCTCGATCATCATCAAATAAGATTGTTCACTAAAAGATGGTGATATCCGGTTTCTTTTCTTGTTCTTAAAGACATTTTGACATTCTGCTTTTAAGTTTTAATAAAAAATAAAAATTATTATCCTTGTTATTTATATCAAGCTATTTATTTATAGTTTTTCCGTTTCATTGTGGTTTTTGTGCTAGTCAATGAATAACCAAGTCTTCCAAAATGTTTTTTGTTGGTCAACGATGAGTAACCCATCTTCACATAGCAAAAGAACACCTACAAACATCGTTGAACAACAAGATTGAACGGACGCATCACTTAGAATAAGCATCCGTGGATCGATTAGCTGGCCGGGTATTGAAGAAGCATTTGATCCGCCAAAGGCCGCCGACGGTGTGGTATAGGGTTGGAACTCCAGCTATGCAATCAAAACCAAATTCCTAAAAGAGAATCCACAATCTTATTGTTTTGGGTGGAAAACATATATATTAATCATGCTTTTAAGAAAATTGATCTCGATGGTGGCGAGCCTATAGTAATTTTCTCTATGCAAGTCTTGGATTTGTTCTAGAGTAAGTACTACATACGTCAGCCAATAGCTCAACCTTAAATAACCTTGATGGTTTCTCCGTTGTGCTACTTGATTCGCTTTGTCAAACTTCATTCTAGGTGTCTTGAGCTTTTCATCCACTCATATGGCTCATGTGCTCATGACGATTCTCAATCTTCTTTTAGGGTTAGGAGATGGGATAATAACACCAATCTTTCCAAGCCCACTAGCATCGATTATAAGTTCGAGCCACGTAATCCCAAGCTATGAATGCGCACACAACATGTCCGAGACTTGGTCAACTACCATCTCATATATTATTATGTTTGAGCGCCCCTCACTCGAAGCATAATTTGGTCAAGAAGCACACACACTACGTAGAGGACAATGAGGAATGTGTTGATGCAAATGTAGGGTCAATGCACATAATACAATCAAATGTGTGCACTTCGTTCGACTACTAGCCATTGTGTCTATAATTTGTATCATGTGAAGAGCAAATGTATGGCGTGCCAAAGTTATAACATGCCAACATAGTTCCCTTGACCGGATGTATGACTTAGAGGAATAAGAGTTAGATGAATCGCAAGATTGTTGGAGAGTGGGGAAAAAAGTTGATGCGGCATTCATATCATAGAACTTTATGTTATGATAGCATCTCGGTGTAAATAACTGTCTTTTAAGAAAATTGCCCAAAAAACTTAAACGCAAGACCACCTAGTGTAAAAGATGTGATGTTCTTAATTTTCTATCAAAGCATTTCCTATTCTTAATTTTCTCTATTCAAGCATTTTTCTATTCTTAATTTTCTATCAAGCATTTTCGATTCAATTTTCTTCATCTCTCTCGTCACATTCCTCATCCGTTGTCTTGTATTTATGTGTGTGGCAATATACCTCTGTGAAGGCCTTGGGGCTACATGTTCGTTCATGTTCGTTTGTATACTAGTAGGGAACCTTCCTCTTTAAATGTCCTTGAGCGGGCAAGGGACATGTTATCGGAGATCGGCGGTCTTCTCTCCTTTCGGGACCTTCGTCACCGATGGCCACGTGGTCAAGTGGCGGGTGCTACACTCCGCCCTAGCTAGCGTTACTGTTGTATGCTTTTCTACAAGCTTGAGGTTGGTGGATGCGTGAGCGTCAACTCTTGTGCGTTTGAGCATGACATCCCTACCTTTGAACTTGTAATCGATCAACGTGCAGTGTGAATAGCCTTGTGGAAGCTTGGGGTCCTGGAACTTAAATGCTCCTTGTGCTAGTCCGACTCCTCACCGGGTTTCACAGGCGTGCAGGACACAGTATGGAGCAACCCTAAAACAATGCCGCATCGCCTTGCGTGGACAAGCATATGGCGGACGGCCGGATTATCACATGGGACTTGTTATTCTAGTGGTGCATGCTTTGGAGTATGTTCTCCGTATTTGTGACATGAGCACTTTGCTTTGTGTCTCTCCGGAAGGGTTTGTCTCAAAACCCTTTTGGCTTGAAGAAACACGTCAAATTTTGCCAATTAAAGTGGATTAAGAGAACTAGACCCATACACTTGCCAACGGATACAAAAGAAGATCGTGGATGGGCGCACTCATGCTCAAAGAGCGGGAGTGCAGGACGTTGGCGACTTATACTCAAAGAGCGGGAGTGCACGGGTTTGGAGAGGATTGCGCCGATACTTGTGCAGCAAACACTTTCGTTCGATTGCTGTGCACACTTGCCACCGACACTCACATCAATGTTCTTTTCAAACCCCATCATCACGAAATCCGATGCGGGCACACCTCGACTGCCCCTCCATGCGAGGAGACAAGCCACACTTGAGTTCTTTGCTCTAGGCCCAGCGGGCGAGAATCGGGCAAGGTCTTAAAGGATGGTCATGCCTCCTCAACGCTTCTTGACCGAACTCTTGGGCTTACATTTCTCCTTGTCGTCCGCTTTCAACCTTACTAGTCCACCACGGAGTACATGGTGCAAGTTAGATCTTAAATTCAAAATCTCTTGGCGGCTCGGCTATGGTTCGCCTCCAGAACACCTAAACACTGCAGTGGGCGTCCACAATGGGTATAGACAGGTCCTCCTTCATAGCCTCACTAAAATCTTGATCATTTTGGTCAAAATCCTCGGCTAGGGCGACCAACTCTCTTTCTTCACATACTGGCTCTCACTAGGGCTCGTAGTGGCGGGCATATGCTCTCTTCGCTTGTGTTCGACAACATCCGAACCGCTTTCATTCTTGAAGGCGGATCATCAATTATCTTTATTTTCTTACTTCTCTGTAAAACATTGTGAAACATTTATGCGTATTCAAAAGGTTGGCCATCGAAACCACCATTACACATGTCAAATTTTGGAAAATGTAGCTCATCTAGAAACCAAGGCGCATGCATCTATACACGCATCAAACTCGGATTAGCGGACATTTGGCGCACCAATAAAAAGGTCTAGTGCAAGTCGTAGGTAGGGTCGGGGCACATAGAGTAAGGCCGAAAAGGTTTTAAATGTGTATACAAAGCGAATGTATGAACATAACGTCAACCAACAAATGATTTTCAAAACCAATATTCCATACTTTAAACCTAGATACCGGATGATTTACAAATTTTTCAAACCACTAAAATCAACACCCCATCTCGGTATTGATCCCCCAAGTTGCTTCGGTGGAGTTCTTACAAAGTTTTCAAACTACCAAAACAAACACCCCATCCTATCGATCCAACCCAGTGGACTTTGGAGTTCTTATGTTAATCGGTCTATCGCCCGCCAAAGCACATATTCTTCTATCGGATAGAAATAATACATATACAAATCGCGGACGTCCGCGCATCCACTCAACACTTCCATCATGGACACCGGCAAGATTGGGGTCTCGAATACACCACTTCCGCCGCGTTGGATGCCCGGCAAGATTGGGGACTCGAAATGCGCCGACGTCGCGGCGGGCTTGACACTCGCGCCAATGCGCCAACCTCAGCGCATTGCCCCATTTCCTTCCTCTTTTCACTCTAATAATGGAGATCCGGCTGTGTACTTACATTGCACTAGGCGTGTGGTGCTGTTTTCTAGAGTCCTAGTTTGTCCCTCTCGAGATGGCCTCAGTCGGCTGATGTCCTCTCACAATTCGCGGACGTATTGCTGTTTTGGGCTTGGGAGTTGCTTCTTTTGCATGTTGGTTCGTTGGGCGTTCGCGTGCTTTGGCTTGTTGGACTGGTTTGGTTTGGTTTGCCCTCTTGTTCAACTAGAAATCTTGTAAACGCGAAAGAGGTGTTTAGAATTCCAAAGACCGATATAAATCCTTGAAATCCCTTCCTTGTGAAGATGAAATTTGCGAACCTTCTTGGCTTAAAACCTGTCTAAGTGTTCGAGAAAATAACATGGTCAATGTCTTTTGTACATCTCTAAAGAGTGGTTTTCAAGATGATGCGTTTGGTTTGAAGGTCATTTTGGCCTTTAGAAACCCAAACCCCTTTAATGGCGAATAACCCCTTTCCGAGAGACAACATTGGCAGCTCCATACGGGATTAGAATCAACAAAGAGATCACGACCATTTAAAACCTTTAAATGAAAAACATTTTCATTTATAATCGGATGAGAACTCCCTACTACTTTAAAAGTAGATCCCAACATCAAAG
Organism: Anthoceros angustus; assembly: GCA_010909165.1. NCBI lineage: Eukaryota > Viridiplantae > Streptophyta > Anthocerotopsida > Anthocerotales > Anthocerotaceae > Anthoceros > Anthoceros angustus. The sequence continues at coordinate 2,140,196 of MU008169.1, read as the reverse complement.
TTCCATGGCAAGAATACCCGTCAACTCTTTTTCCTTCCTCTACCCAACAAGCTACATCCGCTACATACAACCAAATCACTTAGAACTACGCATTGAACATCTATCCAACAGATCCAACTATTAGGACCAAAAGTGCACCTCAACATAAAAGCTCCATGGCAAGAGTGCTCGTGTCAACTTTTTCCGTCCACTCGTCTTCAACAATGTTGAGCTTCGTCAAAATTGCAACCAGGATGTAATCATACATCCGTTGCGGTCACAATGTGGTCATAACTTGGCACATGCTGGGTCCCAACCGGCAAATATGAACAACAACCGGCGGTTGGATAAGGTGGAAATATTTGATCGGATCCAGCACATAGCCACCACATCGCGAGGAACTCATAGTCCACGTGCAAGTCCTTGGTAGTAGCACCTCCAAACATTGCGTGGCCCTCCAAAGCCCAAGAGAAAGACCATCATGAGCAAAATCGTCTTCAACATGATGGACATTTTCACAAGAGCCATGGTAGCGGAAAGCCTAACAACCCAAGATGTAGTGAGACACGGAGATGTAAAACCCACAACAAGGCAAGCACAATTTTGTTCAAGATTGCAATGACCCCATATATAGGCCTCCAAGGCAATCTATCGCGATAACGTATCAAAAGCTCATGATAACTCTCGATCATCATCAAATAAGATTGTTCACTAAAAGATGGTGATATCCAGTTTCTTTTCTTGTTCTTAAAGACATTTTGACATTCTGCTTTTAAGTTTTAATAAAAAATAAAAATTATTATCCTTGTTATTTATATCAAGCTATTTATTTATAGTTTTTCCGTTTCATTGTGGTTTTTTGTGCTAGTCAATGAATAACCAAGTCTTCCAAAATGTTTTTTTTATGCGGTCAAGGCGATGAGTAACCCATCTTCACTAGCAAAAGAACACCTACAAACATCGTTGAACAACAATTGAACGGATGTGCACGCATCACTTTCTAGGCCCGAGCATCCGTGGATCGATTGGCTGGCGGGTATTGAAGAAGCATTTGATCCGCCAAAGGTCGGCCAGGTGTGGTATAGGGTTGGAACTCCAGCTATGCAATCGAAACCAAATTCCTAAAAGAGAATCCACAATCTTATTGTTTTGGGTGGAAAACATATATATTAATCATGCTTTAAGAAAATTGATCTCGATGGTGGCGAGCCTATAGTAATTTTCTATGCAAGTCTTGGATTTGTTCTAGAGTAAGTACTACATCGTCAGCCAATAGCTCAACCTTAAATAACCTTGATGGTTTCTCCGTTGTGCTACTTGATTCGCTTTGTCAAACTTCATTCTAGGTGTCTTGAGCTTTTCATCCACTCATATGGCTCATGTGCTCATGACGATTCTCAATCTTCTTTTAGGGTTAGGAGATGGGATAATAACACCAATCTTTCCAAGCCCACTAGCATCGATTATAAGTTGAGCCACGTAATCCCAAGCTAGATCGCACACAACATGTCCGAGACTTGGTCAACTACCATCTCATATATTATTATGTCTTGGCGCCTCACTCCTGAAGCATAATTTGGTCTGCAGAAGCACACACTACGTAGAGGACAATGAGGAATGTGTTGATGCAAATGTGGCGGGTCAATGCACATAATACAATCAAATGTGTGCACTTCGTTACTACTAGCCATTGTGTCTATAATTTGTATCATGTGAAGAGCAAATGTATGACGTGCCAAAGTTATAACATGCCAACATAGTTCCCTTGACCGGATGTATGACTTAGAGGAATAAGAGTTAGATGAATCGCAAGATTGTTGGAGTGGGCGAAAAAAGTTGATGCGGCATTCATATCATAGAACTTTATGTTATGATAGCATCTCGTGTAAATAACCGTCTTTTAAGAAAATTGCCCAAAAAAACTTAAACGCAAGACCACCTAGTGTAAAAGATGTGATGTTCTTAATTTTCTCTATCAAAGCATTTCCTATTCTTAATTTTCTCTACTCAAGCATTTTTCTATTCTTAATTTTCTCTATCGAAGCATTTTCGATTCAATTTTCTTCATCTCTCTCGTCACATTCCTCATCCGTTGTCTTGTATTTATGTGTGTGGCAATATACCTCCGTGAAGGCCTTGGGGGCTACATGTTCGTTCATGTTCGTTTGTATACTAGTAGGGAACCTTCCCTCTTTAAATGTCCTTGAGGCAGGCAAGGGACATGTTATCGCCGGTCTTGGCGGGTCTTCTCTCCTTTCGGGACCTTCGTCACCGATGGCCACGTGGTCAAGTGGCGGTGCTACCACCTCCGCCCTAGCTAGCGTTACATTGTATGCTTTTCTCGACAAGCTTGAGGTTGGTGGATCGTGAGCGTCAACTCTTGTGCGTTTGAGCATGACATCCCCTACCTTTGAACTTGTAATCGATCAACGTACGGTGTGAATAGCCTTGTGGAAGCTTGGGGTCCGGAACTTAAATGCTCCTTGCTAGTCCGACTCCTCACGGTTTCACGGCGGCGTCCGGGACAGTATGGGAGCAACCCTAAAACAATGCCGCATCGCCTTGCGTGGACAAGCATATGGCGGACCAGCGGATTATCACATGGGACTTGTTACGTGATGGTGCATGCTTTGGAGTACGTTCTACCGTATTGCTTTGTGACATGAGCACTTTGCTTTGTGTCTCTCTAAAGGGGTTTGTCTCAAAACCCCTTTTGGCTTGAAGAAACACGTCAAATTTTGCCAATTAAAGTGGATTAAGAGAACTAGACCCATACACTTGCCACGGATACAAAAGAAGATACGCCGGATGGTGGCGCACTCATGCTCCAAAGAGCGGGAGTGCAGGACCTTTGGGCGTATACTCAAAGAGTCAGAGTGCCGGGTTTGGAGAGGATTGCGCCGATACTTGCGGGAAACACTTTCGTTCGATTGCACACTTGCCACCGCCGCGACACTCACATCAATGTTCTTTTCAAACCCCATCACATCCCCAGCGCCGGGCACTGCACATCGGCTGCCCCCTCCATGCCGTAGACAAGCCACACTTGAGTTCTTGCTCTAGGCCCCGTGAGCGAGGCGCAAGGTCTTAAAGGATGGTCATGCCTCCTCACGCTTCTTGACCGAACTCTTGGGCTTACATTTCTCCTTGTCTGTCGCTTTCAACCTTACTAGTCCACCCACGGCACATGGTGCAAGTTAGATCTTAAATTCAAAATCTCTTGGCGAAGCTGGCTATGGTTCGTCTCGAACACCTAGCTACACCACAGTGCGGTCACATGGGTATGGGCAGTCCTCCTTCATAGCCTCACTAAAATCGACCATTTGGTCAAAATCCTCATAGGGCGACCAACTCTCTTTCTTCATACTACTGGCTCTCACTAGGGCTCGTGAGTGGCGGGCATATGCTCTCTTGCTTGTGTTCGACAACATCCACACGCTTTCATTCTTGAAGGCCAACAACGAAGTCTTACGGTTGGCCATCGAAACCACCATTACACATGTCAAATTTTGGAAAATGTAGCTCATCTAGAAACCAAGGCGCATGCATCTATACACGCATCAAACTCGGATTAGCCGGACATTTGGCGCACCAATAAAAAGGTCTAAGTCGTAGGTAGGGTCGGGCACATAGAGTAAGGCCGAAAAGGTTTTAAATGTGTATACAAAGCGAATGTATGAACATAACGTCAACCAACAAATGATTTTCAAACCAATATTCCATACTTTAAAACCTAGATACCGGATGATTTACAAATTTTTCAAACCACTAAAATCAACACCCCATCTCGGTATTGATCCCCCAAGTTGCTTGATGGAGTTCTTACAAAGTTTTCAAACTACCAAAACAAACACCCCATCCTATCTTGATCCAACCTGGACTTTGGAGTTCTTATGTTAATCGGTCTATCTACACCTGTGCACATATTCTTCTATCGGATAGAAATAATACATATACAAATCGGACGTCCCCGCATCCACTCAACACTTCCATCGCTGGACACGGCAAGATTGGGGTCTCGAATACACCACTTCCATCGCGTTCGATGCCCGGCAAGATTGGGGACTCAATCGCCGAACGTCCGGCTTATTTCATGAATCGCCGAACCTCGGTGCATTTCCTTCCTCATTTTCACTCTAATAATGGAGATCCTGTACTTACATTGCACTAGACGTGTGGTGCTTTTTCTAGAGTCCTAGTTTGTCCCTCTCGAGATGGCCACAGTCAGTGGCCGATGTCCTCTCACAATTCGCCGGACGTCCGGTAGCGGTTGCTGTTTTGGGCTTGGGAGTTGCTTCTTTTGCATGTTGGTTGCGCTGGACGCTCGCGACTTTGGCTTGTTGGACTGGTTTGGTTTGGTTTGCCCTCTGCTCAACTCGCTAGAAGTATCACGAAAGAGGTGTTTAGAATTCCCAGACCGATATAAATCCTTGAAATCCTTGTGAAGATGAAATTTGCGAACCTTCTTCGCTTAAACCACATCGCGTAAGTGTTCGTAGAAAATAACATGGTCAATGTCTTTTTGTACATCTCTAAAAGAGTGGTTTTACGAAGATGATGCGTTTTGGCCTGTTTGAAGGTCATTTTTGGCCTTTAGAAACCCAAACCCCTTTAATGGCGAATAACCCCTTTCCGGGAGACAACATTGGCAGCTCCATACGGGATTAGAATCAACAAAGAGATCACGACCATTTAAAACCTTTAAATGAAAAACATTTTCATTTATAATCGGGATGAGAACTCCCTACTACTTTAAAAGTAGATCCCAACATCAAAGTTCCATGGCAAGAATACCCACGTCAACTCTTTTTCCTTCCTCTACCCAACAAGCTACATCCGCTACATACAACCAAATCACTTAGAGCATTGAACATCTATCCAGCAGATCCTATTAGGACCAAAAGTGCACCTCAACATAAAAGCTCCATGGCAAGAGTGCTCGTGTCAACTTTTTCCGTCCACTCGTCTTCAACAATGTTGAGCTTCGTCAAAGTACAACCAGGATGTAATCATACATCGGTTGCGGTCCTGATGTATTTGTCATAACTTGGCATATGCGGGTCCCAACCGCCAAATATGAACAACAACCGGCGGTTGGATAAGGTGGAAATATTTGATCGGATCCGGTAGCCACCATACATCGCATCGAGCGAACTCATAGTCCACGTGCAAGTCCTTGGTAGTAGCACCTCCAAACATTGCTGGCCCTCCAAAGCCCAAGAGAAAGACCATCATGAGCAAAATCGTCTTCAACATGATGGACATTTTCACAAGAGCCATGGTAGCGGAAAGCCTAACAACCCAAGATGTAGTGAGACACGGAGATGTAAAACCCACAACAAGGCAAGCACAATTTGTTCAAGATTGCAACACTCACCCCACATATATAGGCCTCCAAGGCAATCTATCGCGATAACGTATCAAAGCTCATGATAACTCTCGATCATCATCAAATATGATTGTTCACTAAAAGATGGTGATATCCAGTTTCTTTTCTTGTTCTTAAAGACATTTTGACATTCTGCTTTTAAGTTTTAATAAAAATAAAAATTATTATCCTTGTTATTTATATCAAGCTATTTATTTATAGTTTTTCCGTTTCATTGTGGTTTTTGTGCTAGTCAATGAATAACCAAGTCTTCCAAAATGTTTTTTGTGCTAGTCAATGATGAGTAACCCATCTTCACAACTAGCAAAAGAACACCTACAAACATCGTTGAACAACACGAATTGAACCCGGATGTGCACGCATCACTTTAGTAGACGCCGAGCATCCGTGGATCGCTGGCCGGGTATTGAAGAAGCATTTGATCCGCCAAAGGGCTGTCGGTGTGGTATAGGGTTGGAACTCAGCTATGCAATCGAAAACCAAATTCCTAAAAGAGAATCCACAATCTTATTGTTTTGGGTGGAAAACATATATATTAATCATGCTTTAAGAAAATTGATCTCGATGGTGGCGAGCCTATAGTAATTTCTCTATGCAAGTCTTGGATTTGTTCTAGAGTAAGTACTACATACGTCGCCAATAGCTCAACCTTAAATAACCTTGATGGTTTCTCCGTTGTGCTACTTGATTCGCTTTGTCAAACTTCATTCTAGGTGTCTTGAGCTTTTCATCCACTCATATGGCTCATGTGCTCATGACGATTCTCAATCTTCTAGGGTTAGGAGATGGGATAATAACACCAATCTTTCCAAGCCCACTAGCATCGATTATAAGTTCAGTGCCCACGTAATCCCAAGCTATCGGATCGCACACAACATGTCCGAGACTTGGTCAACTACCATCTCATATATTATTATGCTGAGCGCCTCACTCCTTAAGCATAATTTGGTGCTGCAAGAAGCACACACTACGTAGAGGACAATGAGGAATGTGTTGATGCAAATGTGGCGGGTCAATGCACATAATACAATCAAATGTGTGCACTTGCTCGACTACTAGCCATTGTGTCTATAATTTGTATCATGTGAAGAGCAAATGTATGGCGTGCCAAAGTTATAACATGCCAACATAGTTCCCTTGACCGGATGTATGACTTAGAGGAATAAGAGTTAGATGAATCGCAAGATTGTTGGAGAGTGGGCGAAAAAAGTTGATGCGGCATTCATATCATAGAACTTTATGTTATGATAGCATCTCGGTAAATAACCGTCTTTTAAGAAAATTGCCCAAAAACTTAAACGCAAGACCACCTAGTGTAAAAGATGTGATGTTCTTAATTTTCTCTATCAAAGCATTTCCTATTCTTAATTTTCTCTATTCAAGCATTTTTCTATTCTTAATTTTCTCTATCAAGCATTTTCGATTCAATTTTCTTCATCTCTCGTCACATTCCTCATCCGTTGTCTTGTATTTATGTGTGTGGCAATATACCTCTGTGAAGGCCTTGGGGCTACATGTTCGTTCATGTTCGTTTGTATACTAGTAGGAACCTTCCTCTTTAAATGTCCTTGAGGCGGGCAAGGACATGTTATCGCAGATCGCAGTCTTCTCTCCTTCGGGACCTTCGTCACGAGTGGCCACGTGGTCAAGTGGCGGTGCTACACCACTCCGCCCTAGCTAGTTACTGTTGTATGCTTTTCTCGACAAGCTTGAGGTTGGTGGATGCGTGAACGCCAACTCTTGTGCGTTTGAGCATGACATCCCTACCTTTGAACTTGTAATCGATCAACGTACGTGTGAATAGCCTTGTGGAAGCTTGGGGTCCTGGAACTTAAATGCTCCTTGTGCTAGTCCGACTCCTCACCGTGTTTCACTGCCCAAGGCGACGGACACGGTATGGGAGCAACCCTAAAACAATGCCGCATCGCCTTGCGTGGACAAGCATATGGCGACCAGCCGGATTATCACATGGGACTTGTTATTCGTGGTGGTGCATGCTTTGGAGTATGTTCTACCGTATTGCTGTGACATGAGCACTTTGCTTTGTGTCTCTCGGAAGGGGTTTGTCTCAAAACCCCTTTTGGCTTGAAGAAACGTCAAATTTTGCCAATTAAAGTGGATTAAGAGAACTAGACCCATACACTTGCCAACGGATACAAAAGAAGATACTGATGATGGGGCGCACTCATGCTCTAAAGAGCGGAGTGCAGCGTTGGCGCACTTATACTCAAAGAGTCAGAGTGCACGGTTTGGAGAGGATTGCGCCGATACTTGTGCAAACACTTTCGTTCAGTTACTGTGCACACTTGCCACCGCGCACACTCACATCAATGTTCTTTTCAAACCCCATCATCCTGAAATCCCGATGCCGGGCACACCTCGACTCCGCCTCCATGCGAGACAAGCCACACTTGAGTTCTTTGCTCTAGGCCCAGGTGAATCGGGCAAGGTCTTAAGGATGGCCATGCCTCCTCAACGCTTCTTGACCGAACTCTTGGGCTTACATTTCTCCTTGTCCGTCTGCTTTCAACCTTACTAGTCCACCCACGGGGCACATGGTGCAAGTTAGATCTTAAATTCAAAATCTCTTGGCGAAGCTCGGCTATGGTTCGTCTCCGAACACCTAGCTGCACCACAGTGCGGTGGGCGTCACAATGGGTATAGACAGTCCTCCTTCATAGCCTCACTAAAATCGAGTCACCATTTGGTCAAAATCCTCATTAGGGCGACCAACTCTCTTTCTTCACATACTGGCTCTCACTAGGGCTCGTAGTGGCGGGCATATGCTCTCTTCGCTTGTGTTCGACAACATCCGACACGCTTTCATTCTTGAAGGCGGATCATCAATTATCTTTATTTTCTTACTTCTCAGAAACATTGTGAAACATTGTCGTATTCAAAAGGTTGGCCATCGAAACCACCATTACACATGTCAAATTTTGGAAAATGTAGCTCATCTAGAAACCAAGGCGCATGCATCTATACACGCATCAAACTCGGATTAGCGGACATTTGGCGCACCAATAAAAAGGTCTAGCGCAAGTCGTAGGTAGGGTCGGGGCACATAGAGTAAGGCCGAAAAGGTTTTAAATGTGTATACAAAGCGAATGTATGAACATAACGTCAACCAACAAATGATTTTCAAACCAATATTCCATACTTTAAACCTAGATACCGGATGATTTACAAATTTTTCAAACCACTAAAATCAACACCCCATCTCGGTATTGATCCCCCAAGTTGCTTGATGGAGTTCTTACAAAGTTTTCAAACTACCAAAACAAACACCCCATCCTATCGATCCAACCCGGCGGGACTTTGGAGTTCTTATGTTAATCGGTCTATCTACGCCCGCCAAAGCACATATTCTTCTATCGGATAGAAAATAATACATATACAAATACCGGACATCCGCGCATCCACTCCAACACTTCCATCGCTGGACACCCGGCAAGATTGGGGTCTCGAATACACCACTTCCATCGCGTTGGATGCCCGGCAAGATTGGGGACTCGAAATGCGCCCGAGCTCCGCGGCGCTTGACACACTCGCGTAATGCGCCGAACCTCGAGCGCATTGCCCCATTTCCTCTGTTTTCACTCTAATAATGGAGATCCTGTACGTACTTACATTGCACTAGGCGTGTGCTGTTTTCTAGAGTCCTAGTTTGTCCCTCTCGAGATGGCCACGATCAGCCGCTTGATGTCCTCTCACAATTGCGCCGGACGTCCGGCGTGTGCTGTTTTTGGGCTTGGGAGTTGCTTCTTTTGCATGTTGGTTGCTGGACGTTCGTACTTTGGCTTGTTGGACTGGTTTGGTTTGGTTTGCCTCAACACCTAGGAAATCTTGTAAAGCGAAGAGGTGTTTAGAATTCCCAGACCGATATAAATCCTTGAAATCCCTTCCTTGTGAAGATGAAATTTGCGAACCTTCTTGGCTTAAACCACGTGTAAGTGTTCGCGAGAAAATAACATGGTCAATGTCTTTTTGGACATCTCTAAAGAGTGGTTTTCAAGATGATGCGTTTGGCCCGTTTTGAAGGTCGTTTTGGCCTTTAGAACCCAAACCCCTTTAATGGCGAATAACCCCTTCCGGAGACATTGGCAGCTCCATACGGGATTAGAATCAACAAAGAGATCACGACCATTTAAAACCTTTAAATGAAAAACATTTTCATTTATAATCGGATGAGAACTCCTACTACTTTAAAAGTAGATCCCAACATCAAAGTTCCATGGCAAGAATACCACGTCAACTCTTTTTCCTTCCTCTACCCAACAAGCTACATCCGCTACATACAACCAAATCACTTAGAACTACGCATTGAACATCTATCCAACAGATCCAACTATTAGGACCAAAAGTGCACCTCAACATAAAAGCTCCATGGCAAGAGTGCTCGTGTCAACTTTTTCCGTCCACTCGTCTTCAACAATGTTGAGCTTCAAAATTGCAACCAGGATGTAATCATACACATCGTTGCGGTCTGAGTCATAACTTGGCACATGCACCGGGTCCCAACCAGCCGCAAATATGAACAACAACCGGCGGTTGGATAAGGTGGAAATATTTGATCGGATCCAGACATAGCCACCACATTCGCATCGGACTCATAGTCCACGTGCAAGTCCTTGGTAGTAGCACCTCCAAACATTGCCGTGGCCCTCCAAAGCCCAAGAGAAAGACCATCATGAGCAAAATCGTCTTCAACATGATGGACATTTTCACAAGAGCCATGGTAGCGGAAAGCCTAACAACCCAAGATGTAGTGAGACACGGAGATGTAAAACCCACAACAAGGCAAGCACAATTTTGTTCAAGATTGCAACATCGACCCCACATATATAGGCCTCCAAGGCAATCTATCGCGATAACGTATCAAAGCTCATGATAACTCTCGATCATCATCAAATAAGATTGTTCACTAAAAGATGGTGATATCCGGTTTCTTTTCTTGTTCTTAAAGACATTTTGACATTCTGCTTTTAAGTTTTAATAAAAATAAAAATTATTATCCTTGTTATTTATATCAAGCTATTTATTTATAGTTTTTCCGTTTCATTGTGGTTTTTGTGCTAGTCAATGAATAACCAAGTCTTCCAAAATGTTTTTTGTGCGGTCAAGCGATGAGTAACCCATCTTCACATAGCAAAAGAACACCTACAAACATGCGTTGAACAACACGAATTGAACGGATGTGCGCATCACTTTCCAGACGCCGAGCATCCGTGGATCGGTTAGCTGGCCGGGTATTGAAGAAGCATTTGATCCAAAGGCGACGGTGTGGTATAGGGTTGGAACTCCAGCTATGCAATCGAAAACCAAATTCTAAAAGAGAATCCACAATCTTATTGTTTTGGGTGGAAAACATATATATTAATCATGCTTTTAAGAAAATTGATCTCGATGGTGGCGAGCCTATAGTAATTTTCTCTATGCAAGTCTTGGATTTGTTCTAGAGTAAGTACTACATCGTCGGGCCAATAGCTCAACCTTAAATAACCTTGATGGTTTCTCCGTTGTGCTACTTGATTCGCTTTGTCAAACTTCATTCTAGGTGTCTTGAGCTTTTCATCCACTCATATGGCTCATGTGCTCATGACGATTCTCAATCTTCTAGGGTTAGGAGATGGATAATAACACCAATCTTTCCAAGCCCACTAGCATCGATTATAAGTTCGAGCCACGTAATCCCAAGCTATGACGGTCGCACACAACATGTCCGAGACTTGGTCAACTACCATCTCATATATTATTATGTCGAGCGCCTCACTCGAAGCATAATTTGGTGCTGCAAGAAGCACACACTACGTAGAGGACAATGAGGAATGTGTTGATGCAAATGTGGCGGGTCAATGCACATAATACAATCAAATGTGTGCACTGCCGTTCGACTACTAGCCATTGTGTCTATAATTTGTATCATGTGAAGAGCAAATGTATGGCGTGCCAAAGTTATAACATGCCAACATAGTTCCCTTGACCGGATGTATGACTTAGAGGAATAAGAGTTAGATGAATCGCAAGATTGTTGGAGAGTGGGCGGAAAAAGTTGATGCGGCATTCATATCATAGAACTTTATGTTATGATAGCATCTCGGTGTAAATAACGTCTTTTAAGAAAATTGCCCAAAAAACTTAAGCAAGACCACCTAGTGTAAAAGATGTGATGTTCTTAATTTTCTCTATCAAAGCATTTCCTATTCTTAATTTTCTCTATTCAAGCATTTTTCTATTCTTAATTTTCTCTATCAAGCATTTTCGATTCAATTTTCTTCATCTCTCTCGTCACATTCCTCATCCGTTGTCTTGTATTTATGTGTGTGGCAATATACCTCTGTGAAGGCCTTGGGGCTACATGTTCGTTCATGTTCGTTTGTATACTAGTAGGGAACCTTCCTCTTTAAATGTCCTTGAGGCAAGGGACATGTTATCGGATCGTGGCGGTCTTCTCTCCTTTCGGGACCTTCGTCACCGATGGCCACGTGGTCAAGTGGCGGTGCTACACCACTCCGCCCTAGCTAGCGTTACTGTTGTTGTATGCTTTTCTCGACAAGCTTGAGGTTGGTGGATGCGTGAGCGTCAACTCTTGTGCGTTTGAGCATGACATCCCTACCTTTGAACTTGTAATCGATCAACGTGCCGGTGAATAGCCTTGTGGAAGCTTGGGGTCCCGAACTTAAATGCTCCTTGTGCTAGTCCGACTCCTCACAGTTTCACGCCCAGGCGTCGGGACAGGTATGGGAGCAACCCTAAAACAATGCCGCATCGCCTTGCGTGGACAAGCATATGGCGGACCAGCGGATTATCACATGGGACTTGTTATTCGTGACGGTGCATGCTTTGGAGTACGTTCTACCGTATTGCTTTGTGACATGAGCACTTTGCTTTGTGTCTCTCCGGAAGGGGTTTGTCTCAAAACCCCTTTTGGCTTGAAGAAACACGTCAAATTTTGCCAATTAAAGTGGATTAAGAGAACTAGACCCATACACTTGCCAGCGGATACAAAAGAAGATACTGGCGGATGATGGCGCACTCATGCTCAAAGAGCGGAGTGCAGGACCTTTTGGCGACTTATACTCCAAAGAGCGGAGTGCACGGGTTTGGAGAGGATTGCGCGATGCAGTGCAAACACTTTCGTTCAGTTGCTGTGCACACTTGCCACCGCCAAGCACCGACACTCACATCAATGTTCTTTTCAAACCCCATCACGAAATCCACGACGCCGGGCACACCTGTCGACGCCCCTCCATGCCGAGACAAGCCACACTTAGAGTTGCTCTAGGCCCATGAGCGAGAATCGGGCAAGGTCTTAAGGATGGTCATGCCTCCTCAACGCTTCTTGACCGAACTCTTGGGCTTACATTTCTCCTTGTCCGTACCGCTTTCAACCTTACTAGTCCACCCACGGCGGCACATGGTGCAAGTTAGATCTTAAATTCAAAATCTCTTGGCTCGGCTATGGTTCGTCTCGAACACCTAGCTACACCACAATGCGATCGTCACAATGGGTATAGACAGTCCTCCTTCATAGCCTCACTAAAATCGAGTCACCATTTGGTCAAAATCCTCACTAGGGCGACCAACTCTCTTTCTTCACATACTGGCTCTCACTAGGGCTCGTGGTGGCGGGCATATGCTCTCTTACTTGTGTTCGACAACATCCGACACGCTTTCATTCTTGAAGGCGGATCATCAATTATCTTTATTTTCTTACTTCTGAAACATTGTGAAACATTGTCGTATTCAAAAGGTTGGCCATCGAAACCACCATTACACATGTCAAATTTTGGAAAATGTAGCTCATCTAGAAACCAAGGCGCATGCATCTATACACGCATCAAACTCGGATTAGCGGACATTTGGCGCGCAATAAAAAGGTCTAGCCGCAAGTCGTAGGTAGGGTCGGGCACATAGAGTAAGGCCGAAAGGTTTTAAATGTGTATACAAAGCGAATGTATGAACATAACGTCAACCAACAAATGATTTTCAAACCAATATTCCATACTTTAAACCTAGATACCGGATGATTTACAAATTTTCAAACCACTAAAATCAACACCCCATCTCGATTGATCCCCCAAGTTGCTTGATGGAGTTCTTACAAAGTTTTCAAACTACCAAAACAAACACCCCATCCTATCGATCCAACCCGGTGGACTTTGGAGTTCTTATGTTAATCGGTCTATCTACACGCCAAAGCACATATTCTTCTATCGGATAGAAATAATACATATACAAATCGGACGTCCGGCGCATCCACTCAACACTTCCATCGCTGGACACCGGCAAGATTGGGGTCTCGAATACACCACTTCCATCGCGTTGGATGCCCGGCAAGATTGGGGACTCAAATCGCGAGCGTCCGGAGCCAACACGCGCAATCGCGAACCTCAGCGCATTGCCCCATTTCCTTCCTCTTTTCACTCTAATAATGGAGATCCTGTGGCGTACTTACATTGCACTAGACGTGTGGTGCTGTTTTCTAGAGTCCTAGTTTGTCCCTCTCGAGATGGCTCGATCAGCCGCCGCTTGATGTCCTCTCACAATTGCGCCGGACGTCCGTGCGTTGCTGTTTTGGGCTTGGGAGTTGCTTCTTTTGCATGTTGGTTCTGTTGGACGTTGTACTTTGGCTTGTTGGACTGGTTTGGTTTGGTTTGCCCTCTTGTTCAACGCTAGGAATCTTGTAAACGCGAAAGAGGTGTTTAGAATTCGACCGATATAAATCCTTGAAATCCCTTCCTTGTGAAGATGAAATTTGCGAACCTTCTTAAAAACCACAGCCGTAAGTGTTCGCGAGAAAATAACATGGTCAATGTCTTTTGTACATCTCTAAAGAGTGGTTTTCAAGATGATGCGTTTGGCCGTTTTGAAGGTCATTTTTGGCCTTTAGGAACCCAAACCCCTTTAATGGCGAATAACCCCCCGGAGACACATTGGCAGCTCCATACGGGATTAGAATCAACAAAGAGATCACGACCATTTAAAACCTTTAAATGAAAAACATTTTCATTTATAATCGGATGAGAACTCCTACTACTTTAAAAGTAGATCCCAACATCAAAGTTCCATGGCAAGAATACCCACGTCAACTCTTTTTTCCTTCCTCTACCCAACAAGCTACATCCGCTACATACAACCAAATCACTTAGAACTACGCATTGAACATCTATGCAACAGATCCAACTATTAGGACCAAAAGTGCACCTCAACATAAAAAGCTCCATGGCAAGAGTGCTCGTGTCAACTTTTTTCCGTCCACTCGTCTTCAACAATGTTGAGCTTCGTCAAAATTGCAACCAGGATGTAATCATACATCCAGTTGCGGTCACAATTGTGTCATAACTTGGCACATGCTGGGTCCCAACCAGCCGCAAATATGAACAACAACCGGCGGTTGGATAAGGTGGAAATATTTGATCGGATCCACGCACATAGCCACCACATTCGCATCGAGCAGAACTCATAGTCCACGTGCAAGTCCTTGGTAGTAGCACCTCCAAACATTGCCGTGGCCTCAAAGCCAAGAGAAAGACCATCATGAGCAAAATCGTCTTCAACATGATGGACATTTTCACAAGAGCCATGGTAGCGGAAAGCCTAACAACCCAAGATGTAGTGAGACACGGAGATGTAAAACCCACAACAAGGCAAGCACAATTTTGTTCAAGATTGCAACACTCACCCACATATATAGGCCTCCAAGGCAATCTATCGCGATAACGTATCAAAAGCTCATGATAACTCTCGATCATCATCAAATAAGATTGTTCACTAAAAGATGGTGATATCCGGTTTCTTTTCTTGTTCTTAAAGACATTTTGACATTCTGCTTTTAAGTTTTAATAAAAATAAAAATTATTATCCTTGTTATTTATATCAAGCTATTTATTTATAGTTTTTCCGTTTCATTGTGGTTTTTTGTGCTAGTCAATGAATAACCAAGTCTTCCAAAATGTTTTTTGTGCAGTCAATGATGAGTAACCCATCTTCACTAGCAAAAGAACACCTACAAACATCGTTGAACAACACGAATTGAACGGATGTGCACGCATCACTTTCCGTAGACGCCGAGCATCCGTGGATCAGCTGGCCGGGTATTGAAGAAGCATTTGATCCGCCAAAGGTCGACGGTGTGGTATAGGGTTGGAACTCAGCTATGCAATCGAAAACCAAATTCCTAAAAGAGAATCCACAATCTTATTGTTTTGGGTGGAAAACATATATATTAATCATGCTTTAAGAAAATTGATCTCGATGGTGGCGAGCCTATAGTAATTTTCTCTATGCAAGTCTTGGATTTGTTCTAGAGTAAGTACTACATACGTCGGGCCAATAGCTCAACCTTAAATAACCTTGATGGTTTCTCCGTTGTGCTACTTGATTCGCTTTGTCAAACTTCATTCTAGGTGTCTTGAGCTTTTCATCCACTCATATGGCTCATGTGCTCATGACGATTCTCAATCTTCTAGGGTTAGGAGATGGAATAATAACACCAATCTTTCCAAGCCCACTAGCATCGATTATAAGTTCGAGCCACGTAATCCCAAGCTATGGCGGATGCACACAACATGTCGAGACTTGGTCAACTACCATCTCATATATTATTATGTTGGCGCCTCACTCAAGCATAATTTGGTCTGAAGCACACTACGAGAGGACAATGAGGAATGTGTTGATGCAAATGTGGCGGGTCAATGCACATAATACAATCAAATGTGTGCACTTGCTCGACTACTAGCCATTGTGTCTATAATTTGTATCATGTGAAGAGCAAATGTATGACGTGCCAAAGTTATAACATGCCAACATAGTTCCCTTGACGGATGTATGACTTAGAGGAATAAGAGTTAGATGAATCGCAAGATTGTTGGAGAGTGGCGGAAAAAGTTGATGCGGCATTCATATCATAGAACTTTATGTTATGATAGCATCTCGGTGTAAATAACCGTCTTTTAAGAAAATTGCCCAAAAACTTAAACGCAAGACCACCTAGTGTAAAAGATGTGATGTTCTTAATTTTCTCTATCAAAGCATTTCCTATTCTTAATTTTCTATTCAAGCATTTTTCTATTCTTAATTTTCTCTATCAAGCATTTTCGATTCAATTTTCTTCATCTCTCTCGTCACATTCCTCATCCGTTGTCTTGTATTTATGTGTGTGGCAATATACCTCTGTGAAGGCCTTGGGGGCTACATGTTCGTTCATGTTCGTTTGTATACTAGTAGGAACCTTCCTCTTTAAATGTCCTTGAGGCGGGCAAGGGACATGTTATCGAGATCGGCGAGTCTTCTCTCCTTTCGGGACCTTCGTCACCGATGGCCACGTGGTCAAGTGGCGGTGCTACACCACTCCGCCTAGCTAGCGTTGTTGTATGCTTTTCTCGACAAGCTTGAGGTTGGTGGATGCGTGAGCGTCAACTCTTGTGCGTTTGAGCATGACATCCCTACCTTTGAACTTGTAATCGATCAACGTACTGTGAATAGCCTTGTGGAAGCTTGGGGTCCCGGAACTTAAATGCTCCTTGTGCTAGTCCGACTCTCACCGGGTTTCACGCCCAAGGCGTCTGGGACACGGTATGGGAGCAACCCTAAAACAATGCCGCATCGCCTTGCGTGGACAAGCATATGGCGGACCAGCCGGATTATCACATGGGACTTGTTATTCATTGGTGGTGCATGCTTTGGAGTACGTTCTACCGTATTGCTTTGTGACATGAGCACTTTGCTTTGTGTCTCTCCGGAAGGGGTTTGTCTCAAAACCCCTTTTGGCTTGAAGAAACACGTCAAATTTTGCCAATTAAAGTGGATTAAGAGAACTAGACCCATACACTTGCCAACGGATACAAAAGAAGATACGCCGGATGATCGCACTCATGCTCAAAGAGCGGGAGTGCAGGACGTTGGCGTACTTATACTCCAAAGAGTCAGAGTGCACGGGTTTGGAGAGGATTGCGCCGATACTTGTGCAAACACTTTCAGCTTGCTGCACACTTGCCACCGCACCGACACTCACATCAATGTTCTTTTCAAAACCCCATCATCACGAAATCACGCCGCACACCGTCGACCCCTCCATGCCGTAGACAAGCCACACTTAGAGTTGTCTAGGCCTCATGGCGAGAATCGGGCAAGGTCTTAAAGGATGGTCATGCCTCCTCAACGCTTCTTGACCGAACTCTTGGGCTTACATTTCTCCTTGTCCGCACTGCTTTCAACCTTACTAGTCCACCCACGGCGGCACATGGTGCAAGTTAGATCTTAAATTCAAAATCTCTTGGCGAAGCTCGGCTATGGTTCGTCTCGAACACCTAGCTACCACAGGTGGGCGTCATGGGTATAGACAGTCCTCCTTCATAGCCTCACTAAAATCGAGTCGACCATTTGGTCAAAATCCTCACTAGGGCGACCAACTCTCTTTCTTCACATACTGGCTCTCACTAGGGCTCGTAGTGGCGGGCATATGCTCTCTCGCTTGTGTTCGACAACATCCACGCATTCATTCTTGAAGGCGATCATCAATTATCTTTATTTTCTTACTTCTCTGAAAACATTGTGAAACATTGTCGTATTCAAAAGGTTGGCCATCGAAACCACCATTACACATGTCAAATTTTGGAAAATGTAGCTCGTCTAGAAACCAAGGCGCATGCATCTATACACGCATCAAACTCGGATTAGCGGACATTTGGCGCACCAATAAAAAGGTCTAGCTGCAAGTCGTAGGTAGGGTCGGGGCACATAGAGTAAGGCCGAAAAGGTTTTAAATGTGTATACAAAGCGAATGTATGAACATAACGTCAACCAACAAATGATTTTCAAACCAATATTCCATACTTTAAACCTAGATACCGGGATGATTTACAAATTTTTCAAACCACTAAAAATCAACACCCCATCTCGGTATTGATCCCCCCCCCCCAAGTTGCTTGACAGTGGAGTTCTTACAAAGTTTTCAAACTACCAAAAACAAACACCCCATCCTATACTGATCCAACCCCGGGGGGCACTGGACTTTGGAGTTCTTATGTTAATCGGTCTATCTACACCCCTGCCAAAGCACATATTCTTCTATCAGATAGAAATAATACATATACAAATACGCCGGTCGTCGGGCGCATCCACTCCAACACTTCCATCGCGCTGGACACCCGGCAAGATTGGGGTCTCCAATACACCACTTCCATCGCGTTCGATGCCCGGGAAGATTGGGGACTCCAGGAAATGCGCCGAACGTCCGCGGCAGGCTTCAGCACACTCGCGCCAATGCGCCGAACCTCAGGCGCATTGCCCCATTTCCTTCCTCTGTTTTTCACTCTAATAATGGAGATCCGAAGGCTGTGTACTTACATTGCACTAGACGTATGGTGCTGTTTTCTAGAGTCCTAGTTTGTCCCTCTCGAGATGGCCTCGATCAGCCGCTTGATGTCCTCTCACAATTGCGCCGGACGTCCGGCGCGGTTGCTTGTTTTGGGCTTGGGAGTTGCTTCTTTTGCATGTTGGTTCTGGGCGTTGACGTACTTTGGCTTGTTGGACTGGTTTGGTTTGGTTTGCCTCTGTTCAACTGCTAGGAAGTCTTGTCCGAAAGAGGTGTTTAGAATTCCCAAAGACCGATATAAATCCTTGAAATCCCTTCCTTGTGAAGATGAAATTTGCGAACCTTCTTGGCTTAAACCCACCGTCGTAAGTGTTCGCGAAAATAACATGGTCAATGTCTTTTTGTACATCTCTAAAGAGTGGTTTTCAAGATGATGCGTTTTGGCCTGTTTTGAAGGTCATTTTTGGCCTTTAGAAACCCAAACCCCTTTAATGGCGAATAACCCCTTCCGAGAGACACTGGCAGCTCCATACGGGATTAGAATCAACAAAGAGATCACGACCATTTAAAACCTTTAAATGAAAACATTTTCATTTATAATCGGATGAGAACTCCTACTACTTTAAAAGTAGATCCCAACATCAAAGTTCCATGGCAAGAATACCCACGTCAACTCTTTTTCCTTCCTCTACCCAACAAGCTACATCCGCTACATACAACCAAATCACTTAGAACTACGCATTGAACATCTATCCAAGATCCAACTATTAGGACCAAAAGTGCACCTCAACATAAAAGCTCCATGGCAAGAGTGCTCGTGTCAACTTTTTCCGTCCACTCGTCTTCAACAATGTTGAGTCATTAAAATTGCAACCTGTGATGTAATCATACATCCGGTTGCGGTCACAATTGTGAGTCATAACTTGGCACATGCACCGGGTCCCAACCAATATGAACAACAACCGGCGGTTGGATAAGGTGGAAATATTTGATCGGATCCAGACATAGCCACCACATTCGCATCGAGGCGAACTCATAGTCCACGTGCAAGTCCTTGGTAGTAGCACCTCCAAACATTGCCGTGGCCCTCCAAAGCCCAAGAGAAAGACCATCATGAGCAAAATCGTCTTCAACATGATGGACATTTTCACAAGAGCCATGGTAGCGGAAAGCCTAACAACCCAAGATGTAGTGAGACACGGAGATGTAAAACCCACAACAAGGCAAGCACAATTTTGTTCAAGATTGCAACACTCACCCCACATATATAGGCCTCCAAGGCAATCTATCGCGATAACGTATCAAAAGCTCATGATAACTCTCGATCATCATCAAATATGATTGTTCACTAAAAGATGGTGATATCCGGTTTCTTTTCTTGTTCTTAAAGACATTTTGACATTCTGCTTTTAAGTTTTAATAAAAATAAAAATTATTATCCTTGGTATTTATATCAAGCTATTTATTTATAGTTTTTCCGTTTCATTGTGGTTTTTTGTGCTAGTCAATGAATAACCAAGTCTTCCAAAATGTTTTTTGTGCGGTCAACCGATGAGTAACCCATCTTCACAGCCTAGCAAAAGAACACCTACAAACATGCGTTGAACAACACGAATTGAACCGGATGTGCATGCATCACTTCAGACGCCGAGCATCCGGTGGATCATTGGCTGGCCGGGTATTGAAGGAGCATTTGATCCGCCAAAGGTCACGACGGGTGTGGTATAGGGTTGGAACTCCAGCTATGCAATCAAAACCAAATTCCTAAAAGAGAATCCACAATCTTATTGTTTTGGGTGGAAAACATATATATTAATCATGCTTTAAGAAAATTGATCTCGATGGTGGCGAGCCTATAGTAATTTTCTCTATGCAAGTCTTGGATTTGTTCTAGAGTAAGTACTACATCGTCAGCCAATAGCTCAACCTTAAATAACCTTCAATGGTTTCTCCGTTGTGCTACTTGATTCGCTTTGTCAAACTTCATTCTAGGTGTCTTGAGCTTTTCATCCACTCATATGGCTCATGTGCTCATGACGATTCTCAATCTTCTTTAGGGTTAGGAGATGGGATAATAACACCAATCTTTCCAAGCCCACTAGCATCGATTATAAGTTCGAGCGAAGCCCACGGAATCCCAAGCTATGAGATGCACAACATGTCCGAGACTTGGTCAACTACCATCTCATATATTATTATGTGCTGAGCGCCTCACTCCTAAGCATAATTTGGTCTGCAAGAAGCACACACTACGTAGAGGACAATGAGGAATGTGTTGATGCAAATGTGGCGGGTCAATGCACATAATACAATCAAATGTGTGCACTTGCTCGACTACTAGCCATTGTGTCTATAATTTGTATCATGTGAAGAGCAAATGTATGACGTGCCAAAGTTATAACATGCCAACATAGTTCCCTTGACCGGATGTATGACTTAGAGGAATAAGAGTTAGATGAATCGCAAGATTGTTGGAGAGTGGAAAAAAAGTTGATGCGGCATTCATATCATAGAACTTTATGTTATGATAGCATCTCGGTAAATAACCGTCTTTTAAGAAAATTGCCCAAAAAAGCTTAAACGCAAGACCACCTAGTGTAAAAGATGTGATGTTCTTAATTTTCTCTATCAAAGCATTTCCTATTCTTAATTTTCTCTATTCAAGCATTTTTCTATTCTTAATTTTCTCTATCGAAGCATTTTCGATTCAATTTTCTTCATCTCTTTCGTCACATTCCTCATCCGTTGTCTTGTATTTATGTGTGTGGCAATATATCTCTGTGAGAGTAGTCCGGAGCACAGTCCGGAGTGCCGTCCGTGCTTCGTCCTCCCTTTCCGCCTTATTTTACACTCCATACCTACGAAAAAAAAACAAACCCAGCTTATCTCCTAACCGCAAGGAGAGCCCGTTGTCCACAGATGTCATGCTCAAACGCACAAGAGTTGACGTTCACGCATCCACCAACCTCAAGCTTGTCGTAGAAAAGCCTACAGCAACAGAACGCTAGCTAGGGCGGAGTGGTGTAGCACCTGCCACTTGACCACGTGGCCATCGGTGACGAAGGACACGAAGGAGAGAAGACTCCGCCTCCTTGATAACATGTCCTTGCACGCCTCAAGGCAAGAGGGTCCGGAGGAAGACGGTGCCACGTGGATGGTCTTGAGTGGAAGACGGTGCCACCCGCCACTTGACCACGCACCGGAGTATCGGATAAGTCCGACCCCACTCCGGTCGGAGATGGGATAAGTACGCCCAGTAAGGTAACTTAGAAGTTGGGGCGTGAGCTAAGCAGAGCGGTGCCACGTGGATGGTACTGAGTGGAAGACGGCAGGCCAGACCGTAGGGTTGCCAGCGCGGCCATTATAGGTAGGTATTCACGCCCGCATGCGCCGCAGAGAGGAAGGAGGCGGAGGCGGAAGGGCGCAGGAGGAGGCGGGAGTAAGCCATGCAGCCCTGCCACGGACAATGCGGGACTCCGCTTTGCCATTTCCACGGCGAGAGGCAAGGCGAGGTCATTCTTCCAAGCAACTTCAGCCGACCGTGACTGGCCGACACCCGGCCCTCGGGCGTTGTCTTTTGATCGCTGGCACCCTTGCCGCCGACTTCGCGAGGAAGCAACCGACGCCGGCCAAGGAACGGACGATTATGAGCCTCACACTCCAATGGGCGAAGGGCGGGAAGATGGGACCCAAGAAGGCGACGGAGGTTTGGGAGCCATGGTGCTTGGTGGAGCGCAACATCGTCACCAAGCGCTACCCGGACTTCGGGCCGTGAGGAGGCGGAGGAGGCGGAGGAGGCAAGGAGGCGGCCTAGGAGGTGGGCCGTGGAGGTCCTTGGCGGAGAGGGCTCGCGACTGGCCGCCTAGTCCGGGAGTACGCCCGGAAGATGTTGGCAGCGCCAACAAGGAGGTTCGCCTAAGAGCCTGCGAGAGGACCCTAGGAGGTGGACCGTGGAGGTCCCGAGGCGGTGTACAACCGCCCAGGAGGCAAAAGGAAGGGCGCAGGAGGCGGAAGCCCTCAAGGCAAGAGGAAGATAGAGGCGGCAAAGGCCGCAATCTTGTGAACGCAACGAACAACCAACGGCTGGTTGATGCCTGACCGCCGGACAGAGGGTGAGAGCAAAAGGGCCGTGATCATTGTCCATCGAACATGCTCACCAAGGTAGATCACCTTGGTGACAATCACCGGTGTTCCCGCATGCGCCGCAGAGGAAGGAGGGCGATCGGGAAGGATCATCTTCGCCAGATCAATCGTGAAGCTCACAAGTCGAGGTGTGAGAAGCCTCCTCCGTCGGCGTTATCGCCGTTCTTAATTCATGTGTGGGCACGCGAACCTCCCAAGGAGCGGGAAGATGGGACCCAAGAAGGCGGAAGGGGCCGCCTACCGGAGGCAGAAGGAAGGGCGCAGGAGGCGGAGGCCCGTCCGTCCGGAGCAAGAGAGTCCGGAGGAAGACGATCGAGGGAATCCTGCACTATACGTCTGAGCGGACCTCGCCACCGAGGGAAGTGTGGAGGACATCCCCGCCTCCTCCCGGTGCCCCACCGAGCCGTGAGGAGGCGGCCTAGGAGGTGGAGGAGGCGGCCTAGGAGGCAAAGGCCGCAGCAGGAGGCCCAAGCACGGCCGAGCCGTGAGGAGGCGGCCTAGGAGGCAAGGCGGAGGCGGAAGACGGTGCCACCCGCCAACGCAAAGACCTGTGACGGCGCGTTCTTGCCTCGCCAACGGAGTGGCAAGAAGCCGAGGAGGCAGGAAGAAGGCGGAAGGGACGCCCAAGGAGCGGGAGGCCAGCAGCCCCACCGAGCCGGGTCCTGCCTCCGACCGGGAGAGGCAAAAGGGTCCTCGAACCCCTCACCCCTCCGAGCCCTGTGAGAAAGAGGGGACAAGGAATTGGCGGCCAAGAGGGCCAAAGAAGGTGAGGCTCCTGACCAAGACTGTGACCTAAGGGTCCTGATTAGGTCCGAGAGCCCACCGACTCACTCCGGACTGCGGTATGGAGGTCCTTGGCGGACCGAGAGATGCCCGCCCCACGACGGACTTGGGGCCTCACTGGCGCCTGGAAGAGACACGGTCCTGCCACCATGGACGGTATGCTCTGGGACTCGGACGGCCGAGAAGACCCGAGGTGGAGGCAACAAGGAGGCGATGGTGCTCCTCCGTGAGCAGATGGAGGCGGCCTAGGAGGCAAGGAAGAAGGCGGAAGCCCTCGGCCGCATCGAGGAAGGAAGAAGGCGGAGGCGGAGGCGGAAGACGGTGCCACCCGCCAACGGAGTGGCAAGAAGCCGAGGAGGCGATGGTGCTCCTCCGTGAGCACCGAGGCAAAAGGAAGGGCGCAGGAGGAGGCCCGCCCGCCCGAGCAAGAGGGTCCGGAGGAAGACGATCGAGGGAATCCTGACTCCATACGTCTGAGCGGACCTCGCCACCGAGGGAAGTGTGGAGGACATCCCCGCTCCTCCTCCCGGTGCCCCACCGAGGAGGCAAGGCGGAGGAGGCGGCCCAGGCGGAGGAGGCGGCCCAGCCCGGCTGCACAGCCCAAGAAGGCGGAGGAGGCGGAGAGGGCTCGCGACTGGCCGAGGAGGCAAGGCGGAGGCGGAAGACGGTGCCACCCGCCAACGCAGACCTGTGACGGCGCCTGCGTTCTTGCCCCCGCCAACGGAGTGGCAAGAAGCCGAGGAGGCAAGGCGAAAGGGACGCCGCCCAAGGAGCGGGAGGCCAGCAGCCCCACCGAGCCGGGTCCTGCCTCCGACCGGGAGAGGCAAAGGTCGGCTCGAACCCCTCACCCCTCCGAGCCCTGTGGAGAAAGAGGGGACAAGGAATTGGCCAAGAGGGCCAAAGAAGGTGAGGCTCCTGACTCAAGACTCAGGACCTAAGGGTCCCGATTAGGTCCGAGAGCCCACCGACTCACCCGATCCGGTGGAGGTCCTTGGCGGACCGAGATGCCCGCCCCACGACGGACTTCTTGGGGCCTCACTGGCGCCTGTGGAAGAGACACGGTCCTGCCACCGTCATGGACGGTATGCTCTGGGGACTCTACAGGACGGCCGAGAAAACCCAGGAGGTGGAGGCAACAAGGAGGCGCATGGTGCTCCTCCAGAGCAGATGGAGGCGGCCCAGGAGGCAAGGAAGAAGGCGGAAGTCCTCGGCCGCATCGAGGAAGGGAAACGGGAGGCGGAGGCCATTGGCGGCCAACAAGGAGGTTCGCTCTAAGAGCCTGCGAGAGGACTCCTAGGAGGTGGAGGCAACAAGGAGGCGCAGCAGGAGGCCCAAGCACGGGTCAAGATCTCGCACGAAGGGGAGGCGCAGCAGAGGCGGAGAGGGCTCGCGACCGGCCGAGGCGGCCGCCCAAGGAGGCGGAGAGGGCTCGCGACTGGCCGAGGCGCAGGAGGTAGAAGGCGGAAGCCCTCGGCCGGGATCACTATCGACGTGATCGAACCGTGGAGGGAGACGCCGGGTAGCTGCCAACTCAAGGCCGCAGGAGGCGGAGAGGGCTCGCGACTGGCCGAGCCGTGAGGAGGAGCCGGAGGTCAAGACCGGAAATAGGGGACCTGGTGCACGCAGGAGGTAGAAGGCGGCAGGAGGAGGCGGCCCAGGCGGAGGCGGAAGCCCTCGGCCGCATCGAGGAAGGAGGCGCAGCAGAGGCGGAGGCCCGCCCGGCAACGACGGCCGAGCCGTGAGGAGGCGGAAGCCCTCGGCCGCATCGAGGAAGGAGGCGGAAGACGGTGCCACCCGCCAACGGAGTGGCAAGAAGGCGGCGGCCGAGCCGTGAGGAGGAGGCAAGGCGGAGGCGGTCAAGGCGGAAGGGGCCGCCGCCCAAGGAGCGGGAGGCCATTGGCGGCAGCCCCACCGAGCCGGGTCCTGCCTCCGACCGGGAGAGGCAAAGGTCGGCTCGAACCCCTCACCTCCGAGCCCTGTGGAGAAAGAGGGGACAAGGAATTGGCGCCAAGAGGGCCAAAGAAGGTGAGGCTCCGACTCACTGTGACCTAAGGGTCCTGATTAGGTCTGAGAGCCCACCGACTCACTCCGGACTGCGGTATGGAGGTCCTGACCGAGATGCCCGCCCCACGACGGACTTCTTGGGGCCTCACCTGGCCCTGTGGAAGAGACACGGGTCCTGCCACCGTCATGGACGGTATGCTCTGGGACTCGGACGGCCGAGAAGACCCCGAGGTGGAGGCAACAAGGAGGCGCATGGTGCTCCTCCGTGAGCAGATGGAGGCCCAGAGGCAAGGAAGAAGGCGGAAGCCCTCGGCCGCATCGAGGAAGGGAACCGGAGGCGGAGCGCGAGGTCCGACTTGAAGAAGGCCGGACCGAGGTCCTGACCGAGGTGGAGGCAACAAGGAGGCGCAGCAGGAGGCCCAAGCACGGCCGAAGATCTCCGCACGAAGGGGAGGCGCAGGAGGCGGAGAGGGCTCGCGACTGGCCGAGGCGGCCCTACCGCCCAACATCGCACCCGGGAGGTGGAGGCAACAAGGAGGCGCAGGAGGTGGAGGAAGCCGAGGAGGCAAAGGTCGACCGGGATCACTATCGACGTGATCGAACCGTGGAGGGAGACGGCAGCCAACTCAAGGCCGAGCAGCCAAGGCCGCAGCAGGAGGCCCAAGCACGGCCGAGCCGTGAGGAGGAGGCTGGAGGTCAAGACCGGAAATAGGGGACCTGTGGTGCACTGCAGGAGGTGGAGGAAGGAGGCGCAGCAGGAGGAGGCGGCCCAGGCGGAGGCGGAAGCCCTCGGCCGCATCGAGGAGTCCGCCCGCCCGGCAACGGAGACGGGTCCCGAGGTCCGGACTCGTCGGGGACCAAGAGGCGGAAGACGGTGCCACCCGCCAGAGATAAGAGAGGAGGCGGCGGGGAGGCGCATGGTGCTCCTCCGTGAGCAGATGGAGGCGGCCCAGGAGGCGGCCCAGGCGGAGGCGGAAGGGGCCGCCGCCCAAGGAGCGGGAGGCCATTGGCGGCAGCCCCACCGAGCCGGGTCCTGCCTCCGACCGGGAGAGGCAAAGGTCGGCTCGAACCCCTCACCTCCGAGCCCTGTGGAGAAAGAGGGGACAAGGAATTGGCGGCCAAGAGGGCCAAGAAGGTGAGGCTCGGACCTCGGGGACCTAAGGGTCTGATTAGGAGAGGGTCCGGACTCACTCGGCTGCGGTATGGAGGTCCTTGGCGGACCGAGAGATGCCGCCCCACGACGGACTTCTTGGGGCCTCACGATGGCCGTGGAAGAGACACGGCGGGTCACTTCTAGTCATGGACGGTATGCTCTGGGACTCGGACGGCCGAGAAGACCCGGGAGGTGGAGGCAACAAGGGCGCATGGTGCTCCTCCAGAGCAGATGGAGGCGGCCTAGGAGGCAAGGAAGAAGGCGGAAGCCCTCGGCCGCATCGAGGAAGGAGGCGGAGGCGGAGGTCCAGCGGTCGGAAGGAGGAGGCGCATGGTGCTCCTCCAGAGCAGATGGAGGCGGCCCAGGAGGCCCAAGCACGGGTCAAGATCTCGCACGAAGGGGAGGCGGAGGCGGAGGCGGAGGAGGCGGCGGGGAGGCGGAGCGCGAGGTCCGAACTCAAAGAAGGTGAGGCTCGGTGGGTGAGCCGTGATAAGCCCGAGGAGGCAAAGGTCGGCCGGGATCACTATCGGCGTGATCGGAACCGGTGGAGGAGGCAGTGGGGCCGCAGCCAACTGAAGGCGAGCAGTGGGTGAGCCGTGAGGAGGAGCGAGGAGGAAGCCGTGAGGAGGAGGCTGGAGGTCGGCACCGGGAAATAGGGGACCTCAGTGCAGTGCGGGGAGGTAGAAGGGCGCAGGAGCCGGAGGATGCAAGGATACCTTGAGCGCAACTCCAAGACGACGGAGCAAGCAGGGGTTCTCAACGAGAATCCAAGACTTGACGGAGATAGAGCGCCTCCATCTTGAAGACGGAGGAGAATAAGCGGTCCATGGAGTTCGACGCCGCGAGGCCGCAGCAGGAGGTGGAGGAAGCCGAGTCGGACGGGGATACCGCCCGCTGGAGAAGGAAGTGGCGGACCTCAGGAAAGGATGAGCGGAGGAAGAAAGCTGGAGGAGAAGCGGCCGAGCCGTGATAAGCCCGGCGAGGAGGAAGGAGGGTGAGCTCACCATGGCGAAATCAAGTGAGCCGGAACGACGGGGAGGAGGAGGAGAACGCCGAGCAGCAGCCAAGGCCGCAGGAGGTGTCGGAGGCCGCTTTGGTGGCATCGAGGAGTCCGCCTCCGCTGGTAAGCCCGGCAACGGAGACGGGCCAAGAAAACATGCCCCACCGCCGAGCACCTCATGAGGGAATACCGTGCCCGGCCCATGTGGAGGAGTAATTCAACAAGTCGATTCCGACTTTGCCTACTACCACGCAGAGCTCAAGGCCTGGAGGAAGGAGGCGATGGTGCTCCTCCGTGAGCAGATGGAGGAAGGAGGGTGAGCTCGGCTCCATGGCCGAAAGCGGGAGGAAGGAGGAGGAGAGCGTCGGCGGCGGCCGTGGAAGGGCGCAGGAGGTGTCGGAGGCCGCTTTGGTGGCATCGAGGAGTCCGCCTGCGGTTAGTAAGCAGCAGCGAGGAGGCGGCGGGAGGCCATTGGCAGCAGCCCCACCGAGCACCTCGGAGGGAATACGGGTGCTCGGGCCCATGTGGAGGAGGCAATTCAACAAGTCGATTCGACTTTGCCTACTACCAGAGCTCCTCAAGGCCTGGAGGTCTTGCGCCACCACAGGCGGCGGACTTCGGAAGGGTCGGAAGGAGGCGAGGGAGGAAGGACCGGAGGCAAGTCCGGACCGAGTCGAGACGGGTCCTTAAATGTTTGGCGATAATGCAGCGGGGAGGAGGAGCGAGGAGGAGGAGCGAGGGAGGAAGGGTCACCGGGAGGTAAGCACTCTACATCTCCGCACGGAAGGAAGGGGGGAGGGCCTTGGGGAGGCCGTGGAAGGGGCGCAACCGGGAACCCGGGAACCACGGGAAGGCTCAGTGGGTGAGCCCGTGATAAGCCCGGCGAGGAGGCCAAACCAAGAGTCCATGAGTCCGGACTTTGTCCGGACTCTTGAAGAAAGGCCGGACTCCGAAGTCCGGCCCCCTGAAGGAGGACTGGACTTAGAGGTCCAGACTCTAGTGACGAGACCGGACCCTGAGGTCCGGACTCCATGGGAAGGGTTGGGCCGAGGCCGGACCCGGAGGCAAGTCCGGACCGAGTCGAGACGGGTCCCGAGGTCCGAACTCAGGCGGACCTGAGGCCGGACCCGGAGGAGCGAGGAGGAAGGCGGACCTAGAGGTCCGGACTCGAGTCGAGACGGGTCCCGAGGTCCAGACTCGGGAGTGGGGAGAGCCACCGATCCTGACGGACCCATCTCTTGGAGGGCCCATTGCAGGGCCCGCCAGAGAGATAAGAGAGGAGGAGGAGGACTTAGTGGTGAGCCCGTGATAAGCCCGGCGAGGCCGCAGGAGGTAGAAGGCGGACCTCGGGAGAGGTAGGGTCCCGCCTCGCGGATCATCCGATTGGGTCGCGCGATCGTCGAGGCTCGGCCTTGGGAGGCTGGAGGTCTTGCGCCACCAGGCGGAATCGGGGGCCATCCCACCCCACCACCAGGCGGAGATAGGAGGAATAGGGAGAATAGTAGGCGGCCGATTAGGGCGACCGAGCCTCAACTCGAATAGAGGTGTAATAAAGGCGCCGACCTTGGCGTAGTATAAGAGAAATTTTCAGGTAAAATATCTTTCTCTTGGTGTTGATGCCGTCCGGTGCCCTTGGGTGCCTTCTTGTTAAACGCGAGTCCTGAGTCACAGCAGCGAGGAGGCGGACCTCGGGAGACTGATCAAGGTCTTGGTGACGGACCCTAACGTGTGGTGGTGTGTGCAGGAATAGCGACTAGGACCCTTGCTCATCCAGGCGTTGGGCCGAGGCCGCAGGAGGTAGAAGGCGGAGGAACTCGGAAGGCGTCTGAGCCGGACGGAGAGGCCGCAGAGCGATGGAGGAGGTCCGGACCGCGTAGCCACCCCCGTTTGTCCCCAAGGACGATGAGTGTAGTTAGCAGGGTGAGAGGAACGAACTAGATGGATGAGTGACGAACTTGAACGACACGGACGCGAACGGGTCCTTAAATGTTTGGCCGCACCGGGCCTGTCGGTGAACGTTGCGGGTAGTTAGGCGTGAAACGATAAATAGGCGTGTTGAGACTGAAGGGACACTAAGTAAGGTGAGGAACGATTGAAACGAGGCAAACGGAGCCAGTCATTCTCTTGGGAGCGGACTCCTTACTACAACGACACGGGATTGTGCGCGCCCGGCTGGCCATCAGCGAAAGTCGCGCCACACCATCCCCTACCTTTGAACTTGTAATCGATCAACGTACCAGTGTGAACAGCCTTGTGGAAGCTTGGGGTCCTGGAACTTAAATGCTCCTTGTGCTAGTCCGACTCCTCACCAGATTTCACAGCCAAGGCGTACGGGACACAGGTATGGGAGCAACCCTAAAACAATGCCGCATCGCCTTGCGTGGACAAGCATATGGCGGACCAGCCGGATTATCACATGGGACTTGTTATTCGTGACTGGTGCATGCTTTGGAGTACGTTCTACCGTATTGCTTTGTGACATGAGCACTTTGCTTTGTGTCTCTCCGGAAAGGGGTTTGTCTCAAAACCCCTTTTTGGCTTGAAGAAACACGTCAAATTTTGCCAATTAAAGTGGATTAAGAGAACTAGACCCATACACTTGCCAGCGGATACAAAAGAAGATACGCCGGACGATGGCGCACTCATGCTCAAAGAGCGGAGTGCAGGACGTTGGCGACTTATACTCAAAGAGTCAGAGTGCCGGGTTTGGAGAGGATTGCGCCGATACTTGTGCGAGCAAACACTTTCGTTCCAGTTGCCTGTGCACACTTGCCACCGCGCACCGACACTCACATCAATGTTCTTTTCAAACCCCAACATCCTGAGAAATCCCTGATGCCAGGCACACCCTGTCTGACCTGCCCCCTCCATGCCAGAGACAAGCCACACTTAGAGTTGCTGCTCTAGGCCCCGCGGGCGAGAATCGGGCAAGGTCTTAAAGGATGGTCATGCCTCCTCAACGCTTCTTGACCGAACTCTTCGGGGCTTACATTTCTCCTTGTCCGTACCGCTTTCAACCTTACTAGTCCACCCACGGCTGGCACATGGTGCAAGTTAGATCTTAAATTCAAAATCTCTTGGCGAAGCTCGGCTATGGTTCGTCTCTGAACACCTAGCTACACCACAGCTGCAGTGGGCGTCACAGTGGGTATAGACAGGTCCTTCTTCATAGCCTCACTAAAATACTGAGTCAGCCATTTGGTCAAAATCCTCAGCTAGGGCGACCAACTCTCTTTCTTCACATACTCGCTGGCTCTCACAAGGGCTCGTAGTGGCCGGGCATATGCTCTCTTCTGCTTGTGTTCGACAACATCCGACACGCATTCATTACTGAAGGCCAGATCATCAATTATCTTTATTTTCTTACTTCAGAAACATTGTGAAACATTGTCGTATTCAAAAGGTTGGCCATCGAAACCACCATTACACATGTCAAATTTTGGAAAATGTAGCTCTAGAAACCAAGGCGCATGCATCTATACACGCATCAAACTCGGATTAGCCGGACATTTGGCGCACCAATAAAAAGGTCTAGCTGCAAGTCGTAGGTAGGGTCGGGCACATAGAGTAAGGCCGAAAAGGTTTTAAATGTGTTAATGTATGAACATAACGTCAACCAACAAATGATTTTCAAACCAATATTCCATACTTTAAACTGCGCAAAGAAGACACGGATGACTGCGACTCATGCTCCAAAGAGCGGGAGTGCAGGACGTTGGCGCACTTATACTCAAAGAGTCAGAGTGCACCGGGTTTGGAGAGGATTGCGCCGATACTTGTGCAGTGCAAACACTTTCGTTCAGTTGCTGTGCACACTTGCCACCGACACTCACATCAATGTTCTTTTCAAACCCCAACATCCCGAGAAATCCACGATGCGGGCACACCTGTCGACCCGCCTCCATGCGAGACAAGCCACACTTAGAGTTGCGCTCTAGGCCCAGGCGAGAATCGGGCAAGGTCTTAAAGGATGGTCATGCCTCCTCAACGCTTCTTGACCGAACTCTTGGCTTACATTTCTCCTTGTCCGCACTGCTTTCAACCTTACTAGTCCACCCATGGCGGCACATGGTGCAAGTTAGATCTTAAATTCAAAATCTCTTGGCGAAGCTCGGCTATGGTTCGTCTCGAACACCTAGCTACACCACACCGCAGTGGGGCCAGGGTATAGATGTGTCCTTCTTCATAGCCTCACTAAAATCGAGTCGACCATTTGGTCAAAATCCTCATTAGGGCGACCAACTCTCTTTCTTCACATACTGGCTCTCACAAGGGCTCGAGTGGCGGGCATATGCTCTCTTCGCTTGTGTTCGACAACATCCGACACGCATTCATTCTTGAAGGCGGATCATCAATTATCTTTATTTTCTTACTTCTCAGAAACATTGTGAAACATTGTCGTATTCAAAAGGTTGGCCATCGAAACCACCATTACACATGTCAAATTTTGGAAAATGTAGCTCATCTAGAAACCAAGGCGCATGCATCTATACACGCATCAAACTCGGATTAGCCGGACATTTGGCGCACCAATAAAAAGGTCTAGCTGCAAGTCGTAGGTAGGGTCGGGCACATAGAGTAAGGCCGAAAAGGTTTTAAATGTGTATACAAAGCGAATGTATGAACATAACGTCAACCAACAAATGATTTTCAAACCAATATTCCATACTTTAAACCTAGATACCGGATGATTTACAAATTTTTCAAACCACTAAAATCAACACCCCATCTCGGTATTGATCCCCCAAGTTGCTTGGCGGTGGAGTTCTCACAAAGTTTTCAAACTACCAAAACAAACACCCCATCCTATCGATCCAACCCGGGGCGCTGGACTTTGGAGTTCTTATGTTAATCGGTCTATCTACGCCAAAGCACATATTCTTCTATCGGATAGAAATAATACATATATATCGCCGGACGTCCGCGCATCCACTCAACACTTCCATCGCTGGACACCCAAAGAAGATTGGGGTCTCGAATACACCACTTCCATCGCGTTGGATGCCCGGCAAGATTGGGGACTCGAAATGCGCTAACGTCCGCGGCAAAGCCAAGACACCAATGCGCCGAACCTCAGCGCATTGCCCCATTTCCTTCCTCTGTTTTCACTCTAATAATGGAGATCCTGTGTACTTACATTGCACTAGGCGTGGTGCTGTTTTCTAGAGTCCTAGTTTGTCCCTCTCGAGATGGCCGATCAGTCGCCG
This sequence comes from Anthoceros angustus, assembly GCA_010909165.1. Classification (NCBI taxonomy): domain Eukaryota; kingdom Viridiplantae; phylum Streptophyta; class Anthocerotopsida; order Anthocerotales; family Anthocerotaceae; genus Anthoceros; species Anthoceros angustus. Next base: position 2,107,220 of record MU008169.1, on the reverse strand, counting down.
CTTGATGTCCTCTCACAATTGCGGACGTCCGGTTGCTTGTTTTGGGCTTGGGAGTTGCTTCTTTTGCATGTTGGTTACTGGACGTTCGCGTACTTTGGCTTGTTGGACTGGTTTGGTTTGGTTTGGTTTGCCTCTTGTTCAACACCTAGGAATCTCGCTATGAAAGAGGTGTTTAGAATTCAAAGACCGATATAAATCCTTGAAATCCCTTCCTTGTGAAGATGAAATTTGCGAACCTTCTTGGCTTAAACCACTCGGTGTAAGTGTTCGCGAAAATAACATGGTCAATGTCTTTTTGTACATCTCTAAAGAGTGGTTTTCAAGATGATGCGTTTGGCCCGTTTGAAGGTCATTTTTGGCCTTTAGAACCCAAACCCTTTAATGGCGAATAACCCCTTCCGAGAGACACTGGCAGCTCCATACGGGATTAGAATCAACAAAGAGATCACGACCATTTAAAACCTTTAAATGAAAAACATTTTCATTTATAATCGGATGAGAACTCCCTACTACTTTAAAAGTAGATCCCAACATCAAAGTTCCATGGCAAGAATACCCACGTCAACTCTTTTTCCTTCCTCTACCCAACAAGCTACATCCGCTACATACAACCAAATCACTTAGAACTGCGCATTGAACATCTATCCAACAGATCCAACTATTAGGACCAAAAGTGCACCTCAACATAAAAGCTCCATGGCAAGAGTGCTCGTGTCAACTTTTTCCGTCCACTCGTCTTCAACAATGTTGAGCTTCGTCAAATTGCAACCAGGATGTAATCATACATCCGTTGCGGTCTGAATTGTTGTCATAACTTGGCACATGGGTCCCAACCAGCCGCAAATATGAACAACAACCGGCGGTTGGATAAGGTGGAAATATTTGATCGGATCCAGCGCACATAGCCACCACATTCGCATCGAGGAACTCATAGTCCACGTGCAAGTCCTTGGTAGTAGCACCTCCAAACATTGCTGGCCCCTCAAAGCCAAGAGAAAGACCATCATGAGCAAAATCGTCTTCAACATGATGGACATTTTCACAAGAGCCATGGTAGCGGAAAGCCTAACAACCCAAGATGTAGTGAGACACGGAGATGTAAAACCCACAACAAGGCAAGCACAATTTTGTTCAAGATTGCAAGATTGCAACACCGACCCCACATATATAGGCCTCCAAGGCAATCTATCGCGATAACGTATCAAAAGCTCATGATAACTCTCGATCATCATCAAATATGATTGTTCACTAAAAGATGGTGATATCGGTTTCTTTTCTTGTTCTTAAAGACATTTTGACATTCTGCTTTTAAGTTTTAATAAAAATAAAAATTATTGTCCTTGGTATTTATATCAAGCTATTTATTTATAGTTTTTCCGTTTCATTGTGGTTTTTGTGCTAGTCAATGAATAACCAAGTCTTCCAAAATGTTTTTTTTGTGCAGATCAACTGATGAGTAACCCATCTTCACAGCTAGCAAAAAGAACACCTACAAACATGCGTTGAACAACACCGAATTGAACCAGATGTGCACGCATCACTTTCCGTAGATGCTCGAGCATCCGGTGGATCAGTTGGCCTGGCCGGGTATTGAAGAAGCATTTGATCCGCCAAAGGCTGTCGACGGGTGTGGTATAGGGTTGGAACTCCAGCTATGCAATCGAAAACCAAATTCCTAAAAGAGAATCCACAATCTTATTGTTTTGGGTGGAAAACATATATATTAATCATGCTTTAAGAAAATTGATCTCGATGGTGGCGAGCCTATAGTAATTTCTCTATGCAAGTCTTGGATTTGTTCTAGAGTAAGTACTACATACGTCAGCCAATAGCTCAACCTTAAATAACCTTGATGGTTTCTCCGTTGTGCTACTTGATTCGCTTTGTCAAACTTCATTCTAGGTGTCTTGAGCTTTTCATCCACTCATATGGCTCATGTGCTCATGACGATTCTCAATCTTCTTTTAGGGTTAGGAGATGGGATAATAACACCAATCTTTCCAAGCCCACTAGCATCGATTATAAGTTGAGCGAAGCCCACGTAATCCCAAGCTAGGACGGATCACAACATGTCCGAGACTTGGTCAACTACCATCTCATATATTATTATGTCTTGGCGCCTCACTCCTGAAGCATAATTTGGTCTGCAAGAAGCACACACTACGTAGAGGACAATGAGGAATGTGTTGATGCAAATGTGGCGGGTCAATGCACATAATACAATCAAATGTGTGCACTTCGACTACTAGCCGTTGTGTCTATAATTTGTATCATGTGAAGAGCAAATGTATGACGTGCCAAAGTTATAACATGCCAACATAGTTCCCTTGACCAGATGTATGACTTAGAAGGAATAAGAGTTAGATGAATCGCAAGATTGTTGGAGAGTGGGCGAAAAAAAGTTGATGCGGCATTCATATCATAGAACTTTATGTTATGATAGCATCTCAGTGTAAATAACCTTCTTTTAAGAAAATTGCCCATAAAAACTTAAACGCAAGACCACCTAGTGTAAAAGATGTGATGTTCTTAATTTTCTCTATCAAAGCATTTCCTATTCTTAATTTTCTCTATTCAAGCATTTTTCTATTCTTAATTTTCTCTATCAAGCATTTTCGATTCAATTTTCTTCATCTCTCGTCACATTCCTCATCCGTTGTCTTGTATTTATGTGTGTGGCAATATATCTCTGTGAAGGCCTTGGGGGCTACATGTTCGTTCATGTTCGTTTGTATACTAGTAGGGAACCTTCCCTCTTTAAATGTCCTTGAGGCGGCAAGGGACATGTTATCAGATCTTGGCGGTCTTCTCTCCTTCGGGACCTTCACACCGATGGCCACGTGGTCAAGTGGCGGTGCTACACCACTCCGCCTAGCTAGCGTTACATTGTATGCTTTTCACGACAAGCTTGAGGTTGGTGGATGCGTGAGCGTCAACTCTTGTGCGTTTGAGCATGACATCCCTACCTTTGAACTTGTAATCGATCAACGTATCGTGTGAATAGCCTTGTGGAAGCTTGGGGTCCGGAACTTAAATGCTCCTTGTGCTAGTCCGACTCCTCACGGGTTTCACCAGGCGTGCGGACACGGTATGGAGCAACCCTAAAACAATGCGCATCGCCTTGCGTGGACAAGCATATGGCGAGACCAGCGGATTATCACATGGGACTTGTTATTCGTGGATCGGTGCATGCTTTGGAGTACGTTCTACCGTATTGCTTTGTGACATGAGCACTTTGCTTTGTGTCTCTCCGGAAGGGGTTTGTCTCAAAACCCCTTTTGGCTTGAAGAAACACGTCAAATTTTGCCAATTAAAGTGGATTAAGAGAACTAGACCCATACACTTGCCAACGGATACAAAAGAAGATCGCCGGATGATGGCGCACTCATGCTCAAAGAGCGGGAGTGCAGGACGTTGGCGCACTTATACTCAAAGAGTGCACCGGGTTTGGAGAGGATTGCCGATACTTGTGCAGCAAACACTTTCGTTCGTGCACACACTTGCCACGCGCACCGACACTCACATCAATGTTCTTTTCAAAACCCCATCACGAAATCCACGCGAGCACACCACAGCCGACTGCCCCTCCATGCGAGACAAGCCACACTTGGAGTTCTTTGCTCTAGGCCCTTGGCGAGAATCGGGCAAGGTCTTAAAGGATGGTCATGCCTCCTCAACGCTTCTTGACCGAACTCTTGGGCTTACATTTCTCCTTGTCGTCGCTTTCAACCTTACTAGTCCACCCACGGCCGGCACATGGTGCAAGTTAGATCTTAAATTCAAAATCTCTTGGCGAAGCTCGGCTATGGTTCGTCTCTGAACACCTAGCGCACCACAGCTGCAGTGGGCGTCACAGTGGGTATAGACAGGTCCTCCTTCATAGCCTCACTAAAATACTGAGTCAGCCATTTGGTCAAAATCCTCAGCTAAGGCGACCAACTCTCTTTCTTCACATACTCGCTGGCTCTCACTAGGGCTCGTCGTGGCCGGGCATATGCTCTCTTCTGCTTGTGTTCGACAACATCCGACACGCTTTCATTACTGAAGGGCAGATCATCTATTATCTTTATTTTCTTACTTCAGAAAACATTGTGAAACATTGTCGTATTCAAAAGGTTGGCCATCGAAACCACCATTACACATGTCAAATTTTGGAAAATGTAGCTCATCTAGAAACCAAGGCGCATGCATCTATACACGCATCAAACTCGGATTAGCGGACATTTGGCGCACCAATAAAAAGGTCTAGCGCAAGTCGTAGGTAGGGTCGGGGCACATAGAGTAAGGCCGAAAAGGTTTTAAATGTGTATACAAAGCGAATGTATGAACATAACGTCAACCAACAAATGATTTTCAAACCAATATTCCATACTTTAAACCTAGATACCGGGATGATTTACAAATTTTTCAAACCACTAAAATCAACACCCCATCTCGTATTGATCCCCCAAGTTGCTTGATGCTGGAGTTCTCAAAGTTTTCAAACTACCAAAACAAACACCCCATCCTATCTTGATCCAACCCTGTGGGGCGCTGGACTTTGGAGTTCTTATGTTAATCGGTCTATCTACGCCAAAGCACATATTCTTCTATCGGATAGAAATAATACATATACTCACGCCGGACGTCCGCGCATCCACTCAACACTTCCATCGCTGGACACCCGCAAGATTGGGGTCTCGAATACACCACTTCCATCGCGTTGGATGCCCGGCAAGATTGGGGACTCCAGAAATGCGAACGTCCATGTGAGCTTGACACTCGCGCCAATGCGCCGAACCTCAGCGCATTGCCCCATTTCCTTCCTCTTTTCACTCTAATAATGGAGATCCTGTGTACTTACATTGCACTAGACGTGGTGCTGTTTTCTAGAGTCCTAGTTTGTCCCTCTCGAGATGGCCACGATCAGTGTCGCTTGATGTCCTCTCACAATTGCGCCGGACGTCCGGTTGCTTGTTTTGGGCTTGGGAGTTGCTTCGGTGGAGTTCTCAAAGTTTTCAAACTACCAAAACAAACACCCCATCCTATCTTGATCCAACCCTGTGGGGCGCTGGACTTTGGAGTTCTTATGTTAATCGGTCTATCTACGCCAAAGCACATATTCTTCTATCGGATAGAAATAATACATATACTCACGCCGGACGTCCGCGCATCCACTCAACACTTCCATCGCTGGACACCCGCAAGATTGGGGTCTCGAATACACCACTTCCATCGCGTTGGATGCCCGGCAAGATTGGGGACTCCAGAAATGCGAACGTCCATGTGAGCTTGACACTCGCGCCAATGCGCCGAACCTCAGCGCATTGCCCCATTTCCTTCCTCTTTTCACTCTAATAATGGAGATCCTGTGTACTTACATTGCACTAGACGTGGTGCTGTTTTCTAGAGTCCTAGTTTGTCCCTCTCGAGATGGCCACCAGTCTCGCTTGATGTCCTCTCACAATTGCGCCGGACGTCCGGTTGCTTGTTTTGGGCTTGGGAGTTGCTTCGGTGGAGTTCTCAAAGTTTTCAAACTACCAAAACAAACACCCCATCCTATCTTGATCCAACCCTGTGGGGCGCTGGACTTTGGAGTTCTTATGTTAATCGGTCTATCTACCGCCAAAGCACATATTCTTCTATCGATAGAAATAATACATATACAAATCGCCGGACGTCCGCGCATCCACTCAACACTTCCATCGCTGGACACCCGGCAAGATTGGGGTCTCGAATACACCACTTCCATCGCGTTGGATGCCCGGCAAGATTGGGGACTCCAGAAATGCGAGCGTCCGCGGGCTTGACACTCGCGCCAATGCGCGAACCTCAGCGCATTGCCCCATTTCCTTCCTCTGTTTTCACTCTAATAATGGAGATCCTGTGTACTTACATTGCACTAGGCGTGTGGTGCTGTTTTCTAGAGTCCTAGTTTGTCCCTCTCGAGATGGCCACGATCATCGCTTGATGTCCTCTCACAATTCGCGGACGTCCGTGGTTTATATTTTGGGCTTGGGGTTGCTTCTTTTGCATGTTGGTTCTGGACGTTGCGTACTTTGGCTTGTTGGACTGGTTTGGTTTGGTTTGCCTCTTGTTCAACTGCTAGGAAATCTTGTAAAAGAGGTGTTTAGAATTCCCAAAGACCGATATAAATCCTTGAAATCCTTCCTTGTGAAGATGAAATTTGCGAACCTTCTTGGCTTAAACCCTGTAAGTGTTCGCGAGAAAATAACATGGTCAATGTCTTTTGTACATCTCTAAAGAGTGGTTTTCAAGATGATGCGTTTTGGCCCGTTTTGAAGGTCGTTTTGGCCTTTAGGAACCCAAACCCCTTTAATGGCGAATAACCCTTTCCGGAGAGACACTGCTGGCAGCTCCATACGGGATTAGAATCAACAAAGAGATCACGACCATTTAAAACCTTTAAATGAAAAACATTTTCATTTATAATCGGGATGAGAACTCCTACTACTTTAAAAGTAGATCCCAACATCAAAGTTCCATGGCAAGAATACCCACGTCAACTCTTTTTCCTTCCTCTACCCAACAAGCTACATCCGCTACATACAACCAAATCACTTAGAACTACGCATTGAACATCTATCCAACAGATCCAACTATTAGGACCAAAAGTGCACCTCAACATAAAAGCTCCATGGCAAGAGTGCTCGTGTCAACTTTTTCCGTCCACTGTCTTCAACAATGTTGAGCTTCGTCAAAATTGCAACCAGGATGTAATCATACATCCGTTGCGGTCACAATTGTGAGTCATAACTTGGCACATGCACCGGGTCCCAACCACCGAATATGAACAACAACCGGCGGTTGGATAAGGTGGAAATATTTGATCGGATCCAGACATAGCCACCACATTCGCATCGAGCGAACTCATAGTCCACGTGCAAGTCCTTGGTAGTAGCACCTCCAAACATTGCCGTGGCCTCCAAAGCCAAGAGAAAGACCATCATGAGCAAAATCGTCTTCAACATGATGGACATTTTCACAAGAGCCATGGTAGCGGAAAGCCTAACAACCCAAGATGTAGTGAGACACGAGATGTAAAACCCACAACAAGGCAAGCACAATTTTGTTCAAGATTGCAAGATTGCAACACCGACCCCATATATAGGCCTCCAAGGCAATCTATCGCGATAACGTATCAAAAAGCTCATGATAACTCTCGATCATCATCAAATATGATTGTTCACTAAAAGATGGTGATATCCAGTTTCTTTTCTTGTTCTTAAAGATATTTTGACATTCTGCTTTTAAGTTTTAATAAAAAAATAAAAAATTATTATCCTTGGTATTTATATCAAGCTATTTATTTATAGTTTTTTCCGTTTCATTGTGGTTTTTTGTGCTAGTCAATGAATAACCAAGTCTTCCAAAATGTTTTTTTTGTGCAGATCAACTGATGAGTAACCCATCTTCACCTAGCAAAAGAACACCTACAAACATGCGTTGAACAACACGAATTGAACGGATGTGCACGCATCACTTAGACGCCGAGCATCCGGTGGATCGATTGGCCTGGCCGGGTATTGAAGAAGCATTTGATCCGCCAAAGGTCGACGGTGTGGTATAGGGTTGGAACTCCAGCTATGCAATCGAAAACCAAATTCTAAAGAGAATCCACAATCTTATTGTTTTGGGTGGAAAACATATATATTAATCATGCTTTTAAGAAAATTGATCTCGATGGTGGCGAGCCTATAGTAATTTCTCTATGCAAGTCTTGGATTTGTTCTAGAGTAAGTACTACATACGCCGGGCCAATAGCTCAACCTTAAATAACCTTCAGTGGTTTCTCCGTTGTGCTACTTGATTCGCTTTGTCAAACTTCATTCTAGGTGTCTTGAGCTTTTCATCCACTCATATGGCTCATGTCCTCATGACGATTCTCAATCTTCTTTTAGGGTTAGGAGATGGGATAATAACACCAATCTTTCCAAGCCCACTAGCATCGATTATAAGTTCAGAGCCGAAGCCCACAGAATCCCAAGCTAGGACAGATGCGCACACAACATGTCTGAGACTTGGTCAACTACCATCTCATATATTATTATGTGCTGAGCGCCTCACTCCTGAAGCATAATTTGGTCTTTGCAAGAAGCACACTACGTAGAGGACAATGAGGAATGTGTTGATGCAAATGTGGCGGGTCAATGCACATAATACAATCAAATGTGTGCACTTCGTTCGACTACTAGCCATTGTGTCTATAATTTGTATCATGTGAAGAGCAAATGTATGACGTGCAAAGTTATAACATGCCAACATAGTTCCCTTGACCGGATGTATGACTTAGAGGAATAAGAGTTAGATGAATCGCAAGATTGTTGGAGAGTGGGAAAAAAGTTGATGCGGCATTCATATCATAGAACTTTATGTTATGATAGCATCTCGGTGTAAATAACCGTCTTTTAAGAAAATTGCCCATAAAACTTAAACGCAAGACCACCTAGTGTAAAAGATGTGATGTTCTTAATTTTCTCTATCAAAGCATTTCCTATTCTTAATTTTCTCTATTCAAGCATTTTTCTATTCTTAATTTTCTCTATCAAGCATTTTCGATTCAATTTTCTTCATCTCTTCGTCACATTCCTCATCCGTTGTCTTGTATTTATGTGTGTGGCAATATATCTCTGTGAAGGCCTTGGGGCTACATGTTCGTTCATGTTCGTTTGTATACTAGTAGGAACCTTCCCTCTTTAAATGTCCTTGAGGCGGCAAGGGACATGTTATCAGATCTGTGGCAGTCTTCTCTCCTTTCGGGACCTTCGTCACCGATGGCCACGTGGTCAAGTGGCGGTGCTACACCACTCCGCCCTAGCTAGCGTTACATTGTTGTATGCTTTTCTCGACAAGCTTGAGGTTGGTGGATGCGTGAGCGTCAACTCTTGTGCGTTTGAGCATGACATCCCTACCTTTGAACTTGTAATCGATCAACGTGCATGTGAATAGCCTTGTGGAAGCTTGGGGTCCTGGAACTTAAATGCTCCTTGTGCTAGTCCGACTCCTCACGGTTTCACGGCCCAAGGCGACGGGACACGGTATGGAGCAACCCTAAAACAATGCCGCATCGCCTTGCGTGGACAAGCATATGGCGGACCAGCGGATTATCACATGGGACTTGTTATTATTGGTGCATGCTTTGGAGTCGTTCTACCGTATTGCTTTGTGACATGAGCACTTTGCTTTGTGTCTCTCCGGAAGGGGTTTGTCTCAAAACCCTTTTGGCTTGAAGAAACACGTCAAATTTTGCCAATTAAAGTGGATTAAGAGAACTAGACCCATACACTTGCCAGCGGATACAAAAGAAGATACGGATGATGGCGCACTCATGCTCAAAGAGCGGGAGTGCAGGACGTTGGCGCACTTATACTCAAAGAGTCAGAGTGCACGGGTTTGGAGAGGATTGCGCCGATACTTGCAGCAAACACTTTCGTTCGATTGCACACTTGCACACTTGCCACCGAAACACTCACATCAATGTTCTTTTCAAAACCCCATCATCCCGAGAAATCCACGCCGGGCACACCTCGCCCGCCCCTCCATGCCGAGACAAGCCACACTTGGAGTTCTTTGCTCTAGGCCCATGGCGAGAATCGGGCAAGGTCTTAAAGGATGGTCATGCCTCCTCAACGCTTCTTGACCGAACTCTTGGGCTTACATTTCTCCTTGTCCGCACGCTTTCAACCTTACTAGTCCACCCACGGCACATGGTGCAAGTTAGATCTTAAATTCAAAATCTCTTGGCGAGCTCGGCTATGGTTCGCCTCCGAACACCTAGGCACTGCAGTGCATGGGCGTCACAATGGGTATAGACAGTCCTCCTTCATAGCCTCACTAAAATCTTGAGTCGACCATTTGGTCAAAATCCTCCTAGGGCGACCAACTCTCTTTCTTCACATACTGGCTCTCACTAGGGCTCGTGGTGGCGGGCATATGCTCTCTTACCTTGTGTTCGACAACATCCGACACGCTTTCATTCAAGGCGATCATCAATTATCTTTATTTTCTTACTTCTCGAAAACATTGTGAAACATTGTCGTATTCAAAAGGTTGGCCATCGAAACCACCATTACACATGTCAAATTTTGGAAAATGTAGCTCATCTAGAAACCAAGGCGCATGCATCTATACACGCATCAAACTCGGATTAGCCGGACATTTGGCGCACCAATAAAAAGGTCTAGCTGCAAGTCGAGGTAGGGTCGGGGCACATAGAGTAAGGCCGAAAAGGTTTTAAATGTGTATACAAAGCGAATGTATGAACATAACGTCAACCAACAAATGATTTTCAAAACCAATATTCCATACTTTAAACCTAGATACCGGATGATTTACAAATTTTTCAAACCACTAAAATCAACACCCCATCTCGGTATTGATCCCGATCCCAAGTTGCTTGTGATGGAGTTCTTACAAAGTTTTCAAACTACCAAAACAAACACCCCATCCTATATCGATCCAACCCGGCGCTGGACTTTGGAGTTCTTATGTTAATCGGTCTATCTACACCGCCAAAGCACATATTCTTCTATCGATAGAAATAATACATATACAACACGCCGGACGTCCGCGCATCCACTCAACACTTCCATCGCTGGACACCCGCAAGATTGGGGTCTCGAATACACCACTTCCATCGCGTTCGATGCCCGGCAAGATTGGGGACTCGAAATCGCCGAACGTCCGCGCCAAGACACTCGCGCCAATGCGCCAACCTCAGCGCATTGCCCCATTTCCTTCCTCTGTTTTCACTCTAATAATGGAGATCCTGTGGTGTACTTACATTGCACTAGACGGTGGTGTCTTGTTTTCTAGAGTCCTAGTTTGTCCCTCTCGAGATGGCCGATCAGCCGCTGATGTCCTCACAATTGCGCCGGACGTCGCGTTGCTTGTTTTGGGCTTGGAGTTGCTTCTTTTGCATGTTGGTTGCGCTGGACTTTGGCTTGTTGGACTGGTTTGGTTTGGTTTGCCTCTCAACGCTAGGAAGTCTGCGAAAGAGGTGTTTAGAATTCCCAGACCGATATAAATCCTTGAAATCCTTCCTTGTGAAGATGAAATTTGCGAACCTTCTTCGCTTGTGTTCGACAACATCCGACACGCTTTCATTCAAGGCGATCATCAATTATCTTTATTTTCTTACTTCTCAAAACATTGTGAAACATTGTCGTATTCAAAAGGTTGGCCATCGAAACCACCATTACACATGTCAAATTTTGGAAAATGTAGCTCATCTAGAAACCAAGGCGCATGCATCTATACACGCATCAAACTCGGATTAGCGGACATTTGGCGCACCAATAAAAAGGTCTAGCGCAAGTCGTAGGTAGGGTCGGGGCACATAGAGTAAGGCCGAAAAGGTTTTAAATGTGTATACAAAGCGAATGTATGAACATAACGTCAACCAACAAATGATTTTCAAAACCAATATTCCATACTTTAAACCTAGATACCGGATGATTTACAAATTTTTCAAACCACTAAAATCAACACCCCATCTCGGTATTGATCCCCCAAGTTGCTTGTTTTGGGCTTGGAGTTCTTACAAAGTTTTCAAACTACCAAAACAAACACCCCATCCTATCGATCCAACCCGGGCGCTGGACTTTGGAGTTCTTATGTTAATCGGTCTATCTACACCCCGCCAAAGCACATATTCTTCTATCGGATAGAAATAATACATATACAACACGCCGGACGTCCGCGCATCCACTCAACACTTCCATCATGTTGGACACCCGCAAGATTGGGGTCTCGAATACACCACTTCCATCGCGTTCGATGCCCGGCAAGATTGGGGACTCGAAATCGCCGGACGTCCGCGGCGAGCTTGACACTCGCGCCAATGCGCCAACCTCAGCGCATTGCCCCATTTCCTTCCTCTGTTTTCACTCTAATAATGGAGATCCTGTGTACTTACATTGCACTAGACGTGGTGCTGTTTTCTAGAGTCCTAGTTTGTCCCTCTCGAGATGGCTCGATCAGCCGCCGCTTGATGTCCTCTCACAATTGCGCCGGACGTCGCGTTGCTTGTGATGGAGTTCTTACAAAGTTTTCAAACTACCAAAACAAACACCCCATCCTATCGATCCAACCCGGGCGCTGGACTTTGGAGTTCTTATGTTAATCGGTCTATCTACACCCCGCCAAAGCACATATTCTTCTATCGGATAGAAATAATACATATACAACACGCCGGACGTCCGCGCATCCACTCAACACTTCCATCATGTTGGACACCCGCAAGATTGGGGTCTCGAATACACCACTTCCATCGCGTTCGATGCCCGGCAAGATTGGGGACTCGAAATCGCCGGACGTCCGCGGCGAGCTTGACACTCGCGCCAATGCGCCAACCTCAGCGCATTGCCCCATTTCCTTCCTCTGTTTTCACTCTAATAATGGAGATCCTGTGTGTACTTACATTGCACTAGGCGTGTCTTGTTTTCTAGAGTCCTAGTTTGTCCCTCTCGAGATGGCCGATCAGCCGCCGCTTGATGTCCTCTCACAATTGCCGGACGTCGCGTTGCTTGTTTTGGGCTTGGGAGTTGCTTCTTTTGCATGTTGGTTGTTGGACGCTCGCTTTTTGGCTTGTTGGACTGGTTTGGTTTGGTTTGCCTCTCAACGCTAGGAAATCGTCGCTTGCGAAAGAGGTGTTTAGAATTCCCAGACCTGATATAAATCCTTGAAATCCCTTCCTTGTGAAGATGAAATTTGCGAACCTTCTTCGGCTTAAACCCTGTCAGCGTAAGTGTTCGCGAGAAAATAACATGGTCAATGTTTTTTTTGTACATCTCTAAAGAGTGGTTTTCTGAAGATGATGCGTTTTGGCCCGTTTTCGAAGGTCATTTTTTGGCCTTTAGCAACCCAAACCCCTTTAATGGCGAATAACCCCTTTCCGGAGAGACACTGTTGGCAGCTCCATACGGGATTAGAATCAACAAAGAGATCACGACCATTTAAAACCTTTAAATGAAAAACATTTTCATTTATAATCGGATGAGAACTCCCTACTACTTTAAAAGTAGATCCCAACATCAAAGTTCCATGGCAAGAATACCCACGTCAACTCTTTTTCCTTCCTCTACCCAACAAGCTACATCCGCTACATACAACCAAATCACTTAGAACTGGCATTGAACATCTATCCAACAGATCCAACTATTAGGACCAAAAGTGCACCTCAACATAAAAGCTCCATGGCAAGAGTGCTCGTGTCAACTTTTTCCGTCCACTCGTCTTCAACAATGTTGAGCTTAAAATTGCAACCAGGATGTAATCATACATCCGTTGCGGTCACAATTGTGAGTCATAACTTGGCACATGCCGGGTCCCAACCAAGAATATGAACAACAACCGGTTGGATAAGGTGGAAATATTTGATCGGATCCAGCGCACATAGCCACCACATTCGCATAGAACTCATAGTCCACGTGCAAGTCCTTGGTAGTAGCACCTCCAAACATTGCCGTGGCCTCCAAAGCCCAAGAGAAAGATCATCATGAGCAAAATCGTCTTCAACATGATGGACATTTTCACAAGAGCCATGGTAGCGGAAAGCCTAACAACCCAAGATGTAGTGAGACACGGAGATGTAAAACCCACAACAAGGCAAGCACAATTTTGTTCAAGATTGCAAGATTGCAACATCGACCCCACATATATAGGCCTCCAAGGCAATCTATCGCGATAACGTATCAAAAGCTCATGATAACTCTCGATCATCATCAAATATGATTGTTCACTAAAAGATGGTGATATCCGGTTTCTTTTCTTGTTCTTAAAGACATTTTGACATTCTGCTTTTAAGTTTTAATAAAAATAAAAATTATTATCCTTGGTATTTATATCAAGCTATTTATTTATAGTTTTTCCGTTTCATTGTGGTTTTGTGCTAGTCAATGAATAACCAAGTCTTCCAAAATGTTTTTTTGTGCAGTCAACCGATGAGTAACCCATCTTCACTAGCAAAAGAACACCTACAAACATGCGTTGAACAACACCGAATTGAACGGATGTGCACGCATCACTTTCAGACGCCGAGCATCCGTGGATCGATTGGCTGGCGGGTATTGAAGGAGCATTTGATCCGCCAAAGGTCGCCGACGGTGTGGTATAGGTTGGAACTCAGCTATGCAATCGAAAACCAAATTCCTAAAAGAGAATCCACAATCTTATTGTTTTGGGTGGAAAACATATATATTAATCATGCTTTAAGAAAATTGATCTCGATGGTGGCGAGCCTATAGTAATTTCTCTATGCAAGTCTTGGATTTGTTCTAGAGTAAGTACTACATACGTCGGGCCAATAGCTCAACCTTAAATAACCTTGGTGGTTTCTCCGTTGTGCTACTTGATTCGCTTTGTCAAACTTCATTCTAGGTGTCTTGAGCTTTTCATCCACTCATATGGCTCATGTGCTCATGACGATTCTCAATCTTCTTTTAGGGTTAGGAGATGGGATAATAACACCAATCTTTCCAAGCCCACTAGCATCGATTATAAGTTCAGAGCCGAAGCCCACGGAATCCCAAGCTATGACAGATGCGCACACAACATGTCTGAGACTTGGTCAACTACCATCTCATATATTATTATGTGCTGAGCGCCTCACTCCTGAAGCATAATTTGGTGCTGCAAGAAGCACACACTACGTAGAGGACAATGAGGAATGTGTTGATGCAAATGTGGCGGGTCAATGCACATAATACAATCAAATTTGTGCACTTGCTCGACTACTAGCCGTTGTGTCTATAATTTGTATCATGTGAAGAGCAAATGTATGGCGTGCCAAAGTTATAACATGCCAACATAGTTCCCTTGACCGGATGTATGACTTAGAGGAATAAGAGTTAGATGAATCGCAAGATTGTTGGAGAGTGGAAAAAAAGTTGATGCGGCATTCATATCATAGAACTTTATGTTATGATAGCATCTCGATGTAAATAACTGTCTTTTAAGAAAATTGCCCATAAAAACTTAAACGCAAGACCACCTAGTGTAAAAGATGTGATGTTCTTAATTTTCTCTATCAAAGCATTTCCTATTCTTAATTTTCTCTATTCAAGCATTTTTCTATTCTTAATTTTCAAGCATTTTCGATTCAATTTTCTTCATCTCTTCGTCACATTCCTCATCCGTTGTCTTGTATTTATGTGTGTGGCAATATATCTCTGTGAAGGCCTTGGGGCTACATGTTCGTTCATGTTCGTTTGTATACTAGTAGGAACCTTCCCTCTTTAAATGTCCTTGAGGCGGGCAAGGGACATGTTATCGCCAGATCGTGGCAGTCTTCTCTCCTTTCGGGACCTTCGTCACCGATGGCCACGTGGTCAAGTGGCGGTGCTACACCACTCCGCCCTAGCTAGCGTTACATTGTTGTATGCTTTTCGACAAGCTTGAGGTTGGTGGATGCGTGAACGTCAACTCTTGTGCGTTTGAGCATGACATCCCCTACCTTTGAACTTGTAATCGATCAACGTACCGGTGAATAGCCTTGTGGAAGCTTGGGGTCCCGGAACTTAAATGCTCCTTGTGCTAGTCCGACTCCTCAGGTTTGCCCAGGCGTCTGGGACACGGTATGGGAGCAACCCTAAAACAATGCCGCATCGCCTTGCGTGGACAAGCATATGGCGGACCAGCGGATTATCACATGGGACTTGTTATTCGTGGTGCATGCTTTGGAGCACGTTCTACCGTATTGCTTTGTGACATGAGCACTTTGCTTTGTGTCTCTCCGGAAAGGGGTTTGTCTCAAAACCCTTTTGGCTTGAAGAAACACGTCAAATTTTGCCAATTAAAGTGGATTAAGAGAACTAGACCCATACACTTGCCAACGGATACAAAAGAAGATACGCCGGATGGCGACTCATGCTCAAAGAGCGGGAGTGCACGGACGTTGGCGACTTATACTCAAAGAGTCAGAGTGCACGGGTTTGGAGAGGATTGCGCCGATACTTGTGCAGGCAAACACTTTCGTTCCAGTTGCCTGTGCACACTTGCCACCGCGCACCGACACTCACATCAATGTTCTTTTCAAAACCCCATCACGAAATCCCCGCGCACCACACACCTGCCCCTCCATGCCAGAGACAAGCCACACTTAGAGTTGCTGCTCTAGGCCCCGCGGGCAAGAATCGGGCAAGGTCTTAAAGGATGGTCATGCCTCCTCAACGCTTCTTGACCGAACTCTTGGGCTTACATTTCTCCTTGTCCGTCGCTTTCAACCTTACTAGTCCACCCACGGCCGGCACATGGTGCAAGTTAGATCTTAAATTCAAAATCTCTTGGCGGCTCGGCTATGGTTCGTCTCGAACACCTAGCTACACCACAGTGCATGCGTCCATGGGTATAGACGGGTCCTCCTTCATAGCCTCACTAAAATCGAGTCGACCATTTGGTCAAAATCCTCGCTAGGCGACCAACTCTCTTTCTTCACATACTGGCTCACTAGGGCTCGTGGTGGCGGGCATATGCTCTCTTCGCTTGTGTTCGACAACATCCGGCACGCATTCATTCAAGGCGGATCATCTATTATCTTTATTTTCTTACTTCTCAGAAACATTGTGAAACATTGTCGTATTCAAAAGGTTGGCCATCGAAACCACCATTACACATGTCAAATTTTGGAAAATGTAGCTCATCTAGAAACCAAGGCGCATGCATCTATACACGCATCAAACTCGGATTAGCCGGACATTTGGCGCACCAATAAAAAGGTCTAGCGCAAGTCGTAGGTAGGGTCGGGGCACATAGAGTAAGGCCGAAAAGGTTTTAAATGTGTATACAAAGCGAATGTATGAACATAACGTCAACCAACAAATGATTTTCAAAACCAATATTCCATACTTTAAACCTAGATCTGGATGATTTACAAATTTTTCAAAACCACTAAAATCAACACCCCATCTCGTGATTGATCCCGATCCCCAAGTTGCTTGACAGGTGGAGTTCTTACAAAGTTTTCAAACTACCAAAACAAACACCCCATCCTATCTTGATCCAACCCGGGACTTTGGAGTTCTTATGTTAATCGGTCTATCTACACCCCCAAAGCACATATTCTTCTATCGGATAGAAATAATACATATACAAATCGCGGACGTCCGCATCCACTCCAACACTTCCATCGCTGGACACCCGGCAAGATTGGGGTCTCGAATACACCACTTCCATCGCGTTGATGCCCGGCAAGATTGGGGACTCCGAAATCGCGCGTCGCGCGGCTTGATCGCGTAATGCGCCAACCTCGCGCATTGCCCCATTTCCTTCCTCTGTTTTCACTCTAATAATGGAGATCCTGTGTGTACTTACATTGCACTAGGCGTGTGGTCTGTTTTCTAGAGTCCTAGTTTGTCCCTCTCGAGATGGCCACGATCAGCCGCTTGATGTCCTCTCACAATTCGCCGGACGTCGGTAGCGGTTTTTGTTTTGGGCTTGGGAGTTGCTTCTTTTGCATGTTGGTTCTGTTGGACGTTAAGGCACTTTGGCTTGTTGGACTGGTTTGGTTTGGTTTGCTTTATTCAACTGCTAGAATCTTGTAAACTGCGAAAGAGGTGTTTAGAATTCCCAGACCGATATAAATCCTTGAAATCCTTCCTTGTGAAGATGAAATTTGCGAACCTTCTTGGCTTAAACCACATCGGTAAGTGTTCGCGAGAAAATAACATGGTCAATGTCTTTTGTACATCTCTAAAGAGTGGTTTTACGAAGATGATGCGTTTTGGCCCGTTTTGAAGGTCATTTTGGCCTTTAGAAACCCAAACCCTTTAATGGCGAATAACCCCTTTCCGGAGAGACACTGGCAGCTCCATACGGGATTAGAATCAACAAAGAGATCACGACCATTTAAAACCTTTAAATGAAAACATTTTCATTTATAATCGGATGAGAACTCCCTACTACTTTAAAAGTAGATCCCAACATCAAAGTTCCATGGCAAGAATACCCACGTCAACTCTTTTTCCTTCCTCTACCCAACAAGCTACATCCGCTACATACAACCAAATCACTTAGAACTACGCATTGAACATCTATCCAACAGATCCAACTATTAGGACCAAAAGTGCACCTCAACATAAAAGCTCCATGGCAAGAGTGCTCGTGTCAACTTTTTCCGTCCACTCGTCTTCAACAATGTTGAGCTTAAAATTGCAACCGGGATGTAATCATACATCCGTTGCGGTCCTGATGTGTTGTCATAACTTGGCACATGCACTGGGTCCCAACCACCGCAAATATGAACAACAACGGCGGTTGGATAAGGTGGAAATATTTGATCGGATCCAGCACATAGCCACCACATTCGCATCGAGCGAACTCATAGTCCACGTGCAAGTCCTTGGTAGTAGCACCTCCAAACATTGCCGTGGCCCTCCAAAGCCAAGAGAAAGATCATCATGAGCAAAATCGTCTTCAACATGATGGACATTTTCACAAGAGCCATGGTAGCGGAAAGCCTAACAACCCAAGATGTAGTGAGACACGGAGATGTAAAACCCACAACAAGGCAAGCACAATTTTGTTCAAGATTGCAAGATTGCAACTTGACCCCATATATAGGCCTCCAAGGCAATCTATCGCGATAACGTATCAAAGCTCATGATAACTCTCGATCATCATCAAATATGATTGTTCACTAAAAGATGGTGATATCCGGTTTCTTTTCTTGTTCTTAAAGATATTTTGACATTCTGCTTTTAAGTTTTAATAAAAATAAAAATTATTATCCTTGGTATTTATATCAAGCTATTTATTTATAGTTTTTCCGTTTCATTGTGGTTTTTGTGCTAGTCAATGAATAACCAAGTCTTCCAAAATGTTTTTTATGCGGATCAAGCGATGAGTAACCCATCTTCACTAGCAAAAGAACACCTACAAACATGCGTTGAACAACACAATTGAACGGATGTGCACGCATCACTTAGACGCTCGAGCATCCGGTGGATCATTGGCTGGCCGGGTATTGAAGGAGCATTTGATCCGCCAAAGGCTGACGGGTGTGTGGTTGGAACTCCAGCTATGCAATCGAAAACCAAATTCCTAAAAGAGAATCCACAATCTTATTGTTTTGGGTGGAAAACATATATATTAATCATGCTTTAAGAAAATTGATCTCGATGGTGGCGAGCCTATAGTAATTTCTCTATGCAAGTCTTGGATTTGTTCTAGAGTAAGTACTACATCGTCGGGCCAATAGCTCAACCTTAAATAACCTTGAGTGGTTTCTCCGTTGTGCTACTTGATTCGCTTTGTCAAACTTCATTCTAGGTGTCTTGAGCTTTTCATCCACTCATATGGCTCATGTGCTCATGACGATTCTCAATCTTCTTTTAGGGTTAGGAGATGGGATAATAACACCAATCTTTCCAAGCCCACTAGCATCGATTATAAGTTGAGCGAAGCCCACGAAATCCCAAGCTATGATGGACACAACATGTCCGAGACTTGGTCAACTACCATCTCATATATTATTATGTCTGAGCGCCTCACTCCTTAAGCATAATTTGGTGCTGCAAGAAGCACACACTACGTAGAGGACAATGAGGAATGTGTTGATGCAAATGTGGCGGGTCAATGCACATAATACAATCAAATTTGTGCACTTGCTCGACTACTAGCCGTTGTGTCTATAATTTGTATCATGTGAAGAGCAAATGTATGACGTGCCAAAGTTATAACATGCCAACATAGTTCCCTTGACCGGATGTATGACTTAGAGGAATAAGAGTTAGATGAATCGCAAGATTGTTGGAGAGTGGGCGAAAAAAGTTGATGCGGCATTCATATCATAGAACTTTATGTTATGATAGCATCTCGATGTAAATAACTGTCTTTTAAGAAAATTGCCCATAAAAACTTAAACGCAAGACCACCTAGTGTAAAAGATGTGATGTTCTTAATTTTCTCTATCAAAGCATTTCCTATTCTTAATTTTCTATTCAAGCATTTTTCTATTCTTAATTTTCAAGCATTTTCGATTCAATTTTCTTCATCTCTTTCACATTCCTCATCCGTTGTCTTGTATTTATGTGTGGCAATATATCTCTGTGAAGGCCTTGGGGGCTACATGTTCGTTCATGTTCGTTTGTATACTAGTAGGGAACCTTCCTCTTTAAATGTCCTTGAGGCGTGCAAGGGACATGTTATCGCAGATGCGCGGGTCTTCTCTCCTTTCGGGACCTTCGTCACCGATGGCCACGTGGTCAAGTGGCGGTGCTACACCACTCCGCCCTAGCTAGCGTTACATTGTTGTATGCTTTTCTCGACAAGCTTGAGGTTGGTGGATGCGTGAGCGTCAACTCTTGTGCGTTTGAGCATGACATCCCCTACCTTTGAACTTGTAATCGATCAACGTACCGGTGTGAATAGCCTTGTGGAAGCTTGGGGTCCGGAACTTAAATGCTCCTTGTGCTAGTCCGACTCCTCACGGGTTTCACAAGGCGACGGGACAGTATGGGAGCAACCCTAAAACAATGCCGCATCGCCTTGCGTGGACAAGCATATGGCGAGACCAGCCGGATTATCACATGGGACTTGTTATTCGTGGTGGTGCATGCTTTGGAGTCGTTCTACCGTATTGCTTTGTGACATGAGCACTTTGCTTTGTGTCTCTCCGGAAGGGTTTGTCTCAAAACCCTTTTTGGCTTGAAGAAACACGCCAAATTTTGCCAATTAAAGTGGATTAAGAGAACTAGACCCATACACTTGCCGGATACAAAAGAAGATACGCCGGATGATGGCGCACTCATGCTCCAAAGAGCGGGAGTGCACGGACGTTGGCGACTTATACTCAAAGAGTCAGTGCACGGGTTTGGAGAGGATTGCGCCGATACTTGTGCAGCAAACACTTTCGTTCAGTTGCACATGCACACTTGCCGCGCTGCAAACTCACATCAATGTTCTTTTCAAACCCCAAAGATCCCGAGAAATCACGCCAGCACACGTCGGCTGCCCCTCCATGCCGAGACAAGCCACACTTAGAGTTCTTTGCTCTAGGCCCTTGGCAGAATCGCAAGGTCTTAAAGGATGGTCATGCCTTCTCAACGCTTCTTGACCGAACTCTTGGGCTTACATTTCTCCTTGTCCGCACTGCTTTCAACCTTACTAGTCCACCCACGGCCGGCACATGGTGCAAGTTAGATCTTAAATTCAAAATCTCTTGGCGAAGCTCGGCTATGGTTCGTCTCGAACACCTAGCTACACCAGTGGGTGGGCGCCATGGGTATAGACAGTCCTCCTTCATAGCCTCACTAAAATCGAGTCACCATTTGGTCAAAATCCTCACTAGGCGACCAACTCTCTTTCTTCACATACTACCGGCTCTCACTAGGGCTCGTAGTGGCGGGCATATGCTCTCGCTTGTGTTCGACAACATCCGACACGCATTCATTCAAGGCGGATCATCTATTATCTTTATTTTCTTACTTCTCTGTAAAACATTGTGAAACATTGTCGTATTCAAAAGGTTGGCCATCAGAAACCACCATTACACATGTCAAATTTTGGAAAATGTAGCTCATCTAGAAACCAAGGTGCATGCATCTATACACGCATCAAACTCGGATTAGCCGGACATTTGGCGCACCAATAAAAAAGGTCTAGCTGCAAGTCGTAGGTAGGGTCGGGGCACATAGAGTAAGGCCGAAAAGGTTTTAAATGTGTATACAAAGCGAATGTATGAACATAACGCCAACCAACAAATGATTTTCAAAACCAATATTCCATACTTTAAACCTAGATACCGGGATGATTTACAAATTTTTCAAACCACTAAAAATCAACACCCCATCTCGGTATTGATCCCCCAAGTTGCTTAATAGTGAAGTTCTTACAAAGTTTTCAAACTACCAAAAACAAACACCTCATCCTATACTGATCCATTATTTTATTAGTATTTATGTCAAGGTAGTGAATTGTGGAGATATCCATTCCATGGTCAAGGCTGAGATTGCTTTTATGTTTAATTTTTACCAAAATGGCTGCAGAAAATTTACGCATGCTCCGTTCGCAAAATGCTCCCCACGCTCCCTCCGGTGTCGCAAATTGATAAAAGAGCTGAATCCACATGATGGCCATTCATATCATAGACCTTTCTATGTGGTTGAGGACTGAATTCTTGAGGAAACGAGATGCATGCACATGTATGTAGCAAACCAGAAATGTATAAAACCGAGAGCTCTAACCTAACCAAAGAGTGGCAAGAACCGAAGCCAGCAGCACACTCTGCGGAAACTTGCGCTCGCGTTCCAGATAGATGTCGATTACCGTAATGTGGCAGCGACTGTGGATGGCAGCTGAGCGCAGAGTGGAAGCATCCGCGAGCCCTTTTCATTACTGGCATCAAACACCCGGCAACACGAGCCGGTAATCAGGTCCAGGATTTTTCCTCAAGGCACTCGCAGGCTGAGCGGAATCGGTGAATTCAGTCCCGGATTGGCGTGGCTTGCCTGCGCAGCCTCCCGGGCTGCCGATGAGCGGGAAAGGCGTCCGGGATGTTGAGGCGGCAGCCAGGCACCGGCCCAGTGTGCAGCGCTGCGATCCACGGTGAAATGGGCTGCAGGAGTGGCGGGAACGGGAGCAGCAGCAGCAGCAGGAGCCAGGGGAGGAGCTTGGCGTGATGCAGGGGCTCAGTCCCTGCGCCGGCCTTGATGTGGTGCGGATGGCCTTGGCGGGAAAGGAATGGAAGCGGGAGTGGGAATGGCGTGGCGGGAGGGGTGGTGAAGTTGGTGGATTAGGGTAGCGGGGGAGCAGGAGCATGGCGGACGGGAAGCGCATGGATCAGGGGCAGGGGCTGCATGGCCACCACAGCTATGTGTCGGCTCGGATGGGGCAAGGGCACCTGGGGCGGGAGCACGAGGGGCATGAGGACGAGCAGCCGGTCGAGGACGATCCTCAGGTTGTTTCGCATGACCACATCTCGGGGGAGCACCAGCATCTGGCGGGGCACGGGCACCAGCATGAGCATGAGGATGATGACGGCATGGCGGACGATGACCAGGACGATGATCCCGGGGACGGGGAGGGGCTGGATGAGGCAGATATGCATTCTGATCCCAATCTGGGGGAGCCTCCGACGCCGCTGGCTGTCAGAGTGCAGGGGACGACGCAGCTGACGCTGTCGTATCAGGGGGAGGTGTATGTGTTTGATACCGTGCCGCCTGAGAAGGTGATGTGTTTAGGACTGCGTGTGTTTGGTGGTTTGTGGTTGTGTGGTAACGTGTGTACTGACCTGAGGGGAGTGGCGGGTGCAGGTTCAAGCAGTGCTGCTGCTGTTAGGGGGGCGAGAGATACCGCCTGGAATGTCTGGTGTTACCATGTCGGCAGGGCATCACCATAAGGTGCCTCTTGGATTTCGTTTTGATGGTGGTGTGAATTTGGATGAGTGGTGTGTGAAGGGCTGCGTACTGAATGGGACAGCTGAAGTTGGTGGTGTTATCAGGGGTTGGCTGAGCTTCCGGCTCGTATGAACATGCCTCAAAGACTGGCATCCTTGAACAGGTTTCGAGAAAAGCGCAAGGAGCGCTGTTATGATAAGAAAATTCGGTACAGCGTTAGGAAGGAGGTTGCCCAAAGGTATTATAGCAATGTTGCTCTGTGCTGTGTTATCTTGATGTGAAAATTGTGCTAGCCTTCTGTAGAGCTCCGGAGCCTTGGGCTGTAGGGTTAATTGTTTGTGGTTCCCCGTGTGCAGAATGCAACGAAAGAAGGGCCAGTTTGCATCGTCAAGGAACAGTGGGGATGAGGCCAGGAATGTATCGAATTGGGATTCGTCTGAATTGCCCTCACTTGTTGCTGGAGGTGCTCAACAAGAAGTCATGTATGGATCTTGAAGGAATTTGTGTGGCTGACTGTGGTGTGTCTGAATTTACCCTTCTGAGTGGTATCATCCGCTTTTGCTCAGAACTTGCTGCTTTGCGCAATTAACAAAATTGCATCTCTCCAACCATGGTGCAGTTGCGTCCATTGCGGCATAGGTGAACAGTCGACTCCAATGATGCGACGTGGTCCAGCAGGCCCTAGGACCCTTTGCAATGCTTGTGGGTTGATGTGGGCCACTAAAGTAAGTGGTCCCTCACTTCGTCTTTCTTGTCCTCGCTTGTCCAAAGCATAGCCTGGCTCGGTGTGCATCTAGATGTGCATCTCTCCAAGGTGCAAACTAGTCTCGTCGCAGGCTTCTCAATGCTGTTTCGTAATGCTTTGGTCTCCCTTCACAATTTGAGCTCAACTTGCTTTTTCCTCTTACAGGGAGTCTTACGGGACCTTTCCAAGTCCGCGACAGGATCTGGGGCATCGCAGCCTCCTCAGGTTGTCCAACAGCAGCAGGTGCATACATGGACCTGTGAAGCGTCTTGATTAGATTGACCAATGTTTCTGTTGTATGAATAGTCTCTGACGGAAGCTAGTGGGCTTCAGATAATCATCCACCAGCAGCAGCAACAGATTGCCGCTCTACAAAATAGTCTGCAACGGGAGCCAAGCGCGTCGGTGAGTGTCTATTCCGCGTGTCCATTCAAGTTGTCTTATTGCTGTACGTTAGCCGGAGTGGCTTAGGTGGTTGTCGGTTTTTGATGCAGGCCAAGGCTCTGTAACAGGTGCGGGGCCGTCCAGCATCTGAAGTAGCACTTGCCCACCTGCTCTGTTGAGTTTGAAGTGGAGTACTTGATGGTGCACATGTCGTGCACATGGCGAGAGACCAATCAAATCGCGACGTGGCCCGGGGCTTAATCCTCGCGGCAGAAAGCGGGAACTCTCTCCAGTAAATGATCGTCAAATCCTGGTAGGGGAAATCCGGGAACGATCTCAGAAGTGGGAACTGAGATCTTGGAGGTCAGGATGACGTTGGCGCGTAGATCAAAGGCACGCTTCTCCCTACCACGTACGACGCACTGCCAACAGGACTTCTTTACAGGGGTTTGGACTTCGGAGGCATAAGTGGCTCCACCAACACACCGAACACAAAATCAGTCTCCCGAGCGAAACGCCCACAGCCTGGCTCCACTTGTATTCTAGCTTGAGCCGGTGTGGTCAGATTTTTTCTCTATGCGCGTGCCTGCTTCATCTGAAACCGTAGCAGATTTGTGTCAAACGGCTGCCACCGCTTTCCGGTTCCTGAACCTTCTCCGCCTTCTGTCTGTGTGTCTGTCCTGCCGCCGTGTGCGATCTCGATGCTGTTTCCAAAGCAGGCTGGCAGGGACGCTGGTTAGGATCTTGAAAAAGTGGATCGTATATGTGTACATCTTTTTGTGCATAGAAAGCCTTTGTCAGGGTTAGCGTCTGGTGTGCGCCTTCGGCTCACCACAAGCGTGCGGTTAGGTACAAACGAACGAACAAACAAACCAATAGACAAACAAGGAGATGTCTTGTATGTACATGCACATCATGCATATCGCACATACAGACACATGTATAATGTACTACCTAATCGATTGGCATCGTGCAATCGAAGAAGCAATGCAGAAGGAGCCAAAGCAGGAGCTGTGATCTGACGAATACAGCCGCAACAGGAGCCAAAGAAGGAGATGATCGTAAAGACGGCAGCTAGTTTCACAGGCCAGCCAGCTGCACATCCAAAGTTTGGATACCACATACATGAAAAGCTGGCAAGGGCGGCTCCTGATTGGTCGGCGATGGCGGGAGCTTAGCGCTTGATTTAGCCCCGTCTTGAATTACCAAAACGTGTAGATAGGGTTGCAAAGATGAAGCTCCGCCGCATGTCGATCCTGGAAGCGAGCGGGAGAGGATCTGCTCATCCGATTAACCCCGCAACGCCGCACTCGCAAGCCGCAGTAAGGCTAGCAGACAGAGGAGGAAGAAGGAATGCGACACGAGGCATGTGTGCCGCTTGGCAGACTGGTGCTGCGTAGCATGATGGCGCCCGCGCAGGCGGCCATGGCAGATGCCACTCCCGCGCCATCAATTGCCGCTGCCAGAATGGCCGTTTCGAAACGGCATCTCCCCGTCGTGGAACGTGCGGAACGGAACGGGCCCCGAACCCGTCCCCGAAACCGCACCAGGATTCGTGCCACATTGATTGACTATCTCCTCGCATACAATAGCTAGCTAGTACATACACATCACCTGTTTTTTTACACAGGGCCTGCTCCCGAGACATTGCGATTGCGTCGGGTCCTGGCCTGCCCTGCCCTGCCGTGGCCCGTACCGCAAATCCGCAACAGAAACAGACGAAGCCATGGGCTGTCCGTTAGGTTTATGGCCCCTACACCGGGCGCGTGCCTGGTCCCGTTCCGCGCATGCCAGGCCCGGGCCCGGCTTCGCCCGGGCTCTCCATGCAAGTCTGGGTAGAGTTTGCTGCATAGCAGCTGTACTGTTGCTTCTCCTTCCTTCCTCTCTCTTTCCGTCTGACGCCTCCTCTCTGGCCTACCTGATGAGCCTGGCCTGGCCTGCGTCCGCCTCTGCCTCTGCCTCTGCCTGCAGGTGCGGCTGCCGCTGTTGCTGCTGCCCCCTCGCTGCCTCGTCTCCGCCCTTCTGCCCGCCGCCTGCCGACGCCGCCGCTGCCGCGGGCCGCAGCTCCTGTCGGTGCGAGAGCGCGAGGAAGGAGGGCGAGTCCGGAGGGAAGCGCGAGAGGAAGGCCTGCGGGAGCAGGGATTGAGGATTCCCCGGGGCCAGGAGGGATCGCTCCGATCCGCAGCGGCAATGCGGTGAATGCATGGCAATTGCCCGGGGTGCGGGGCTGGAACGGAATTCGCATTGTTTCTGGAGCTGGGAGCAATTGGAGCAGGTGCCGGAGCAGAGGCAGGAGCCGGAGCCGGGGCCGGATCACGTCGTTGTGGTGAATTGCTGCTGCCGCTGCTGCTGCCGCTGCCGGATGTGGTATGCGGCAGCGCATTTGCTTTCGTTTTACGCGCTTTCTGCTCAAGCAGCCAGCCCGGGGGACCGTCGGATGAAAGCTTAGAGGACGCGGTGCTGAAGCAGGGAGGTTGGATCAGGTTCTCGCTGCCGTGGGAGGCGGGGAGAGGGAGGTTGTGTATGTGTGGATGAAGGAATATGTGTGCGGGGAAGGAAGCTCGCCCCGGCCCTAGGGGAAGGAAGCAGCTGAGCTGCCCTGGCTCACCAGGGTTTCGGATCGTTGCAACGGCATGCGTAGGTCACGTCGAATGTGAGTAGCGTGAGCTCCTTTTTTTGCATCCCGCAGCTTGCCGGTCTTGCGGAATCTGTCTTGTGCCGGGGGACCGGGTGTCGCGGCCGGGGTTCTTGACATTGTACTATTTTGCGGACTGTAGCCGGGGGGCCAGGGGTGCTTACGGGCAGCTGCTTTTAGACCTTGAGGGATCCTCGGTGGTGTCGGAGCTAAGGTGTTTGGAGGTTCCGGAGGAGCTTTTGAGCGTAGCTGTGAAGGAGCCAATGTTTGTGTGACCCGTTAGCTCGGCATGCTCGGTGTGCTGTTGGCAGGGACCTGTGTGAGGGTTTGGATGGTGAACAGCCTCGAGTGCTGTACTAGGGAAGGGAACGTGGAGCTTGCTTGCCGAGGAGCGGTAACTTGCACCGGCTCTCGCTTGCTTCCCGACAGTTGATGGTTTTCAGGGCCAGCTGGACTAGGCAAAAACCTAGCAGAGGATGTTTACTGCCGAATGTGGGACAAGCGAGATGAGGAGCTTGGCTGTCTCAGACTTGGAGCTTCCCAGATCCAGGGCTCTCTGTAGGAGCTAGGCGCTTGATGCAATACGCAAGGCCTGTACAGCGAATGGCAGAGTTCGCACGCAATGGACCTGCTGAGCGTGACATTGAACAGGTATATGTCGGATGCTATCTGCTAGCTCTGGATCTGGTATTTGGGTGCCGCATCAGTTAGCTTGTTTATCTTGTCCTGGTCAGCTTTGTCTGTGGCTCTTCCTCCCAAACGCCTAGTCTCAACTCATACGAAGAAGAACTACTCTTCGATTGGCATTTGGAAGTGGCTGCTGCTCACTAGTGAAGCAGGTGGACATGAGCATCTTGCAGTGAGCTTCACTTTCTTGACGTACAACTTATGAGTAGCGGCTATCTGCTTGATGCAGACACCTCTAATGCATTTTGCGTGCAAGGAGGTGTTGTTGCTCTACGCAAGAGATTGTAGCTCATTTGACGTCGCACTTTAGGATGAGCGGATGTCAGTTGATAAACTCACCGTTGTTAATCTTTGAAATCAACTGTTGTGAAGGCAATCACTGCGTTGAAGAAGGGTGCACAGTTACTGAAATACGGACGCAGGGGGAAGCCAAAGTTCTGTCCTTTTAGGCTGTCAAATGTGAGTGGCCTGAAGCATTTCAGTGTGGCTCCATCTCTATCACTAGCACTGAAACAATGCTAAGCGTTCTGGCATGCTTGTCACAGGATGAAACATCTTTGATATGGTATTCTGGAAAGGAAGAGAAAGTTTTGAAGTTGAACTCCGTCTCAAGAATTGTTCCTGGCCAGCGAACTGTGAGCACCTATTTTTCCTCTCTGCTGCTTAGTCGCCTTCTGCGTCCTCTCTCTGAAGGTTTCTGATTGTTTTTGCTATTTGTGGATGTCGTCTACACCACCCTGCAGCTGATATTTCAGCGATATCCACGGCCAGAGAAAGAGTACCAGTCGTTTTCTCTAATCTATCAGAACGACGAACGATCTCTTGATTTGGTACTGCCCTGCCATTTTCTGTGGGCACACTAAATGCCTATTTCAAGTTCTTTTGCTGTTGTTGGATATATCTGGCACTTAGATCCTTCCACTATTCTCCAGATCTGCAAGGACAAGGATGAAGCAGAGGTATGGTTTGTTGGACTCAAGGCTCTGGTTGCTGGAGCTCAGTCACGCAAGAAGGTTGACTCCAGAAGTGATGGCGTTTTGAGTTTCGACTCCCATAGTCCAGTTAACCGCACCAGGAAAAGCTCTCCTCTTGGTTCCCCATTTGGCAGTACTGACAGCCTCCCACAGGTTTGTGTCTTCCATGTTAGTACCCCCTTTAATTTTCAGGCGTACTGGTTGGGATTATCAATATGTCTAGACATGATGGCAGTAAAATTCATAATGCCTTTTCGTATTGTATTGACAGGATTCTAGTGAGGGCTTCAAAACCGTGAGTCCATTTGAGAGTCCTCCCCGAGTTCTACCCATAACAGACAAGGGGTTCTCATCAGTCTGGGTAGGTGATTCAAGGGCATTTTTGGACACCAGCTCGGCTGGCGGATCGCTTCACTCTGCAGGTTCTGATGTTGGGTCAGATATTGTGACTAACCCAATGCGAGGTGGTTCAATGGAAGCATTCAGAATGAGTATGTCCAGCCAAGTAAGCTCTTCAAGCCAGGGTTCAGGTCATGACGACAATGATGCTCTAGGTGACGTCTTCATGTGGGGCGAAGGTATTGGCGATGGTTTTCTGGGTGGGGGTCCATACCGAGCTGGATCTGGCGATGCAGTTGGCGCTAAGATGGATGCACTTTTCCCAAAACCTTTAGACTCAGCAGTGGTACTTGACGTACACCACATAGCATGTGGGGGCCGACATGCAGCTCTGGTGTCCAAACAGGGAGAGGTTTTCTGTTGGGGAGAGGAATCAGGTGGGCGACTGGGTCATGGGGTTGATAAAGATGTGTCTCAGCCTCAGCTCGTGGAGGCCTTGTCTGCTATCAACATCGAATTTGTTTCCTGTGGTGAGTATCACACTTCTGCTGTGACACTTTCAGGGGACCTGTACACCTGGGGTGATGGCACCCACAATTTTGGGCTTTTGGGCCATGGAGGTGTAGCTGGCCACTGGGTACCAAAGAAAGTAGGTGGACCTCTAGAGGGAATAAGGGTCTCATCCATAGCTTGTGGCCCATGGCATACAGCTCTTGTCACTTCAGCCGGTCAGCTGTTCACTTTTGGAGATGGAACATTTGGAGTTTTGGGTCATGGAGACACAAAGAGCGCTCATTCCCCAAGGGAGGTGGAATCTCTGAAAGGTCTGAAAACGGTTAGAGCTGCTTGTGGGGTGTGGCATACAGCCGCAGTTGTAGAAGTAATGGTTAGCACCAGTGGGAGCACTAGCGCCTCTGGTAAGCTTTTCACATGGGGGGATGGTGACAAAGGTCGTCTTGGTCATGGTGATAAGGAGCAGAAGCTTGTTCCCACCTGTGTAGCTGCGGTTGTTGAGCACAACTTTCGGCAGGTGGCCTGTGGAGCGAGTCTAACTGTTGCCTTGACCACTTTAGGGCAGGTTTTCACAATGGGTGGTACTTTCTGTGGACAGCTGGGAGACCCTCAGGCAGATGGAAAACTACCAGGTCTTGTTGGAGGAAAGTTATGGGAGTCTTATGTCGAAGAAATTGCATGTGGTTCTCACCATGTTGCTGTGTTGACTCAAAGGACTGAGGTGTACACTTGGGGAAAAGGTGCAAATGGGAGGCTCGGCCATGGGGATACCAAGGACAAAAATGTGCCGACCTTGGTGGAGGCACTGAAAGACAAGCAAGTGAAGACAATAGCATGTGGTTCGAGTTTCACAGCTGCCATTTGTCTGCACAAGTGGGTGTCAAGTGCAGACCAGTCAGTTTGTTCGGGTTGTAAGCATCCGTTTACATTCACCAGGAAACGACACAACTGCTACAACTGTGGTTTAGGGTTCTGCCACTCCTGCAGTGCAAAAAAGGCACACAGAGCCTCACTGGCCCCAAATCCTAATCGGCCATACCGTGTCTGTGATGCATGTTATACAAAGCTTAAGAAAGTGGCTGACAGTCAAGCAGGACCTCAATCTCTTTCAGGAAAACAAAAGATAAGTGTGGCAAGGCGTCCAGACGGCAAAGAAAGGCAAGATAAGGTTGATCCTAAGGTGCCTAAGCCACAAGTGCCTTCCCCAAAACTTCTACCAAGTGAACAGGTGAAGCAGATGGAAGGAAAGGCTGCCACAAAACGAAGTAAGAAACCTGATTCCTCGAGGCGAGTGTCTCCCGCTCCTAGTGCTTTACCAAGTTGGGTCTCAGTGATGCCCCCGACTTCTTTCAATCCGTCCTATGTGCCTCCATTACCTCAGCTTCCAGCATTACCTGCAGTGCCCTCGGCTGGTATGGCTTCCAGATCCCACTCCCCAATGTCGAGGCGGCCCAGTCCTCCTCGGTCAACCACCCCAACACCAACAGGATCTGGTCTGACTGCTCCAAAATCTGTCGTCGATGATATGAAGCGAAGCAATGAGTATTTAACAGAGGAGGTGGCGAGGTTGCTGAAGCAGGTACGGTCTTTCACTTGTTTGGTGAGGTTGACATGGTCTTGTGATTTATGTGTACTCCTTGTTGATCTGTGTACCACCTTGTGATCTGTGTACGAAGTCTCTTGTGTCTGTAAGATGCCTACTTGACACGCAAATGATCGGTAGATGGTAGTACCCTGGTTGTTGATGTACCCCATCAGGTTGAGCAACTCACAAGTAAATGCCAAAGTCAAGAGACTGAATTGCAATCAGCCCATCAGAAGACAAAGGAAGCTCAGGCTGCAGCTGCAGAGGAGGCTGCTAAGTGCAGAGCTGCGAAAGAAGTTATCAAGTCAATGACTGCCCAGGTTTGTGACGGATTTCTGGTTCTCACTATTCTTTAAATCACCCCTGCATTAATAGTGTTGTAATAAGGTAAGACGACTTACTAGTTTTTGACCATTTTCAGTTGAAAGATATGGCTGAGAGACTGCCAACAGTAGCATACCAGCAAGGAAGGCCTGTGGGAGCAGTCAGTCGGCATGACCCACCAAATGGCCTCCATCCACCAGCTGTGCTTGATTCTATGGCTGCTGTAGATCTAGAAGGTTCACATGGGAATGCAAGGAAGTATATGCAGCCTCCAGTATCTACAATCTCAAGCATACGAGATGGAGATGCTAATGGTGTGAGCAGCCCTCGGGCAGTGGGTGAAGGAGCTATCTTTGTACAAAGCAGGACTGTTTTCCCAAAGGCGGCGAGGTCAGTGGAATTGGATTCCAATGGACCCGACAGCTCAAGACCTGAAGAAGGGAGGCATAGTAGTGCAGGCACATCTGATAATGGGCATGATCAGGGGACTGAGTGGGTTGAGCAAGTAGAGGCCGGAGTATATATCACTTTGACTGCCTTACCAGGTGGTGGCAAGGATTTGAAGCGAGTCAGGTTCAGGTACATACACCGTTTCCTTGTGAGCCTCCATCAATAAATCTGATTCTACAGGTCTGACTTGCGGTTGAGGCAAGTAGGCTGACTGCTCGTGTGTCCGCCCTATTTCTGGGAGCACGTACACACACAGCGTTAGCCTGTTGTGTGGATACTGATGAAAGGCTTGTGGATTGTGCAGTAGGAAGAGGTTCAGTGAAAGACAAGCTGAGCAGTGGTGGCAAGACAATAGGATAAGGGTGCATGAGCAATATAATGTACGAGGCGTGGAGAGGCAGATGGCTAGTGCCTTAAGGTCCACTGATGATGACAGGCACTCGTTAGCTTCGTCTGTGGCGGCTTCCTGATTCGCAAGCTTTGGGAGCAGGTTCTACGGCTAACTGTACAAGAGCGGCAGGGGTGTCGAGGATGTAGTTGTGAAAACGTGGGCCATTGGACGATGTGGTAACACATTGTTACCCGTGCGGATACATACCACTTGACTAGGACCATGCATATAATTATGTGCATGTCTGTGGAGCGTCGCCACGGAGATGGAGAGCCTCTGCAGGTTGTGAATACAGGACTTAAGTCCTTCTGGCTGCTGCCACGCCTGCTTCTTACAGAAGTAGCTAGTGTGAGACTTAGAAAGGTCCAACAGCTTGTTTGGTTTCTGGAAGCTATGACTTATATTGTAAGATTCAAGGCTTCTTGGATGTACAAGATAATGACTCCGTTTTTCCTGATGTACATACGGACCTTAATACATCCTTCCGGAACACCTACAACGTCACAACCAAAAGCGGCCATGACGGCACTTCAAGATCATGGCGCTCCAGTGCATTCCGCGAATGCTCTCACGAGCATGCCCGCCGGCGCCGAGCCTTGGAAACGTGCGCAGACCGACATGGCCGGTGGAGTCCCCTACTCGAAGGCCCGCGGGCGTCACGTTGCGCTCGGGCGGACTCTTCTCTGCAGCATCAGGCAAGCGGGACGTGACCCGAGGGGCCAAATTTCAGGAGTTTGGTGGTAGCAAGACTTTGGATGGTGAAACGTATGAAGAGACCGCGGGGGAAGGCGATGGAGAGGACGAGGACTCCCGGGAAGACAGGTGAGCTTTTCATGGCTGTTTTACCAGCTCAAGGTTTTAGCAGCAGCAGCGTAGGAGGATTGTATTCAAAGAGAGAGCACCGCATTGAAAGGAGGAACTCCTACTCTTTTCACTCATGCAGATGTTGTGGTGTATAGCGTGCTTCCGAATGATTTGGAGGATGCCGTCGTGCAATCTGCACAAGCAGCTGCCTTGTACATCAGTTCTGGTGGCACGCGGGCCATAGTAAGAGTCGCCTCGTCCTTGTGCTTGCTGAGCCTCAGGGTTGTTATTCGTGAAGCTTAGGTCAAGGAGGTCTGCGAGTGGCCGAACTGTGTGATTGAAGCAAGTCATACGGTACTGGTTAGGGTCGCAGAAAGACATTGCCTGAACAACCAGCCCTCCTGTGCGGAAGACGAATAGGAGGTTGATTAGGGCAGATATTGACGGTTGCTAGGTGTCCAGCATGTAGTGCTAGGTGCAGCTGGCCGAGCCATGCATTGAGAGATATGGTGCATGGCAAGTAAACAGCTGCGGAAATGCACGAGCCTGAAAATCAGACCCCAGCTTCTAGAGCATGTGTTGATGAGGTTAACCAGGCACAACATGCTCTTGCAAACTCCATTATTACGTCTCACTTCAGATGCTGTCGGAAGTCCTTGGGTTAGGGATCTGGTGTGTCGTCCATGCTACTGCTGATTCTCAATTTTGTATGGCAACAAGGTAGACGGAGCTTTTGCTGCCGGAACTGGAAAATCTCAATGAAGATGGTGCTCAAGAGAAGCTGTGGAACTTATCAAGATTGTTCCTTGAGACTTTGCAAGAGGCCTTGGGGATGCAGGTAAACAGGCGTTGTCATTGCTGTTGTGCTCGCTTTACTTTCACCTTGGTGGAGAGCTGCACTTCGAAATCTTGCATTCGATCGAGCTAACTAGTGGAAAGTATGGTGCTGTGCTGTTATGCTTTATGCTTTTGACGATATGCAGCTTGTGTGCAGCGCGTAAAAGCAATATTTCCTGATGCTGGATCAGCTGCTCTTGTGAAGTCCCGTTGGGGTGAAGTGTCATTCAGCTTTGGCAGGTACAGTTTTTACTGTATGTGCCTGTCTTTTTTCCTACGTGCATGCGTCCAGACAATTTAGGTCGTAGTGCCCGTGGATGGCTTTTTCCATGTCGGGTTTTGATCAGCTGTCGTAGCCGGGTTGTATTAGCATATGGTGTTTGCTGTTTGCTCATGATGTCGAGCAGCAGAGTGTGGACTTGTCTGCCATTGTTAGCATACTTCCTTATTTTCTCCTCGTGCATTGGCAGCTGTAATGACAGAAGGCCAGTCTCCATTGACGATGAGTTAGTAGTGTTGGTTGCGCCAGATTATCAAATGCTTGCAGATGTTCAACGGATCGCATCGTTCCTTGCAGATAGTGCAGATGGTCCCGTAAGTTTGTTGCTACCAGCTTGTTTGTAGTAACATGTCTTTATTCTTGAGCTCTCATATTCCTCATAATTCTATATCTTCATCTTCAGGGGAGGCCACTCGTGATGTGGAATCCTAGGCTTGTAAGCGGGGATGTAGGCATTGGCCTTAATGTGCGCAGGATGCGGGAGTCCTTTTTAAGGTACCATCTCGTCCTCTAGTCAAAACTTTTGGAGCTGAGGCTTGGAACTGGCCGTTATCAACCTGGATTTGCATTCGGTTGCTTTCAGCACTTTTACAGTAGTTTATTCCATGAGGCCACTGTCGTTCGGCGCAATATTCAGAAAATATCCCGGGTTAGTTCTTCACCCCAATCTGCAGATGTTTTCGGACAACTTCGAAGGCATGTTCTAAAGGCCCTTTGCTCAACAGGCTGTGGCAGGTGTTTCTTGATGACAAGGAAAGGCCAGGGCGTTATCTACTATCTAAAGAGCTTGTCCGGCGCCCGGATCCCGACGACCTTGATGTAGGCCAAACATGCCTTGTGACTTGTCCCAAGATAGGGCAGGGGGGTCGTGGAATGTTTCTCACCGCATGTCATATTGCAGGTGCTATTCTTCACCGGCGGAAGGGACGGCAACGAGGAGTCGGAACCCTCCCTGCTGGCGAAGGCTATGGGTCAACTGTCGTCGTTCAGTAGGTTTCTTAAGTCCTTGTCAAATTAACTTTCAAGACGTGGAAATCCTATGCCTTTTGACACCTTGCAGGTGTGTCTGAAGTAAAGATGACCTTTCCGAAGTTGGCACTTGGAGATAGGTATAGTCTCCAATCTGGGCTAGGCCATAGAGTCGCAGGTGCTCTGTATCCCTTCCCTTGATGAACGTGCCACTGCATATTTTAATGCCAGCACGGCAAGCATCAACGTTGATTTGATCTATGTGAAAAGTTCCCGACATGAACAACTTTGCACACGAAAGGTAATATGTTATAAAACCGCCTACACTACTCATCAGATGAACTCAGTAGCCGAGGCTGAAAAAGTTGATCCACCAAACGTCTCACTCTCTGCAGTCGTGCTGCAAGATCCTTCACGTTACACAAATGGCTATAGAAACTTGGCTAACCCTGCCACCACCTGACTGGTCCGGTGAACAAGAGACGCTTAAAACGAACATGAAGAGGTGAGAAGACATGCGCACCTAACAGTGCACTGAATTCTTGCTCGAGGCCAGAAATCTCCGCTCTATTCCTCCTTCGATGATTTTCAGTCAGAAGCTAAGTCTCCAAGTCCTCTCTCAGCTTTAGAACAACCGTTTCCTTCATTCGTACAGGTTCTCCATAGTGATAGGCAAGCCCCTGGACTCCCTGAAACATGGTGCACCGAAGCTAAGGACCCCTACATAACTGACAGGCAGGCAGGCTCACACAAACGGCAGCCTACCTTCGAACACACATCCTGAAATCTCGACCCCGATGAAACTCCACTTCGCCCTCTTCAAGCTGCACCGTCACTTGGCCATCAGGTCAGAGCTTCGGACTTTACATGCAGCAGCTAAACGTTGGGAGAAAGGTAGAAGTACCGGATCCGCGGCATAGATGAGCTGATAACACGCTGCAGAAACGCATCGTAGGGCACAATTTTCCCTGTCTATCGCCGATGCCTTGCACTTCATCCCCCACATACCACTGTGATAAGAAAGCACAAGCCGCGTGAGACACATTTGTCTTCCTGAACGGCTTCATATCACAGTCTTTCCGGTTGCGAACTCAGTCAGCCATACTTATCGATATCCTCCATGCATTCCAGCTTCTTGGCCCTCACTTCCATATCCTGCCGGAACGAACACCATCATGTCTTTGAGCGGATTGAACTCTGCATGTAACACATCCACTCACATGCTTACAACACAGGATCCAGATAATGCACTCACAGTAGCGGGTTTGACGGCCTTGGCGTGCGAGACGGCAGCCCACTCCACAAGCAGAGCCAGCATCAAGACTAGGGCGGCCACTGTCCTGGAAGACCCAGCACCCATCATGCTCCTTCCCAAGGTATGGCAAAGGAAATAAATAATCCTGTGTGAAACTGGATGCCATTGCGCTCACTTAAGATAACTTGATCTTGGGGTAACAACCTCGACGGCTTGCCCTAACTCCCACTAGGTGCCTTCGTTGTTAAGGGCACAATCCTCTGGCGGGTGAGCGGCAGGCAAGGAAGGAGAGCTAGGCGCAGAGCTTGAGAATTTGCACGCGCAGCAGGCGAGGAAGGAGAGCCATTCGCAGGTCGGACCGTGGCAATCTGGAGCTTTCGTATCGCCAACACGGTTCGGCATTTCTTGTAAGCTACGCACTCGTAGTGATTGGCTTCGAATGGTATGTGGCCCTGGGTGGTGTCGTTGCACTAAGTTCTGCTTTGCATCCCCTACAGCGTTCGCTTGGGAATGGATGCCGAGCTTTTATTTGTGCATACAAAGATCAGTACTGTGCCTTTTTGCTTGAGCGGCCACCAACTTTTTCGTGATGGTTGATCTCCAATGAGGGGGCATACAATGAAGTGCTCCTCTGTAGCTGTTAGGGGGCTTAGAATGTGACGCTTAGGTTTAGTTCTTGCATCTGAACTGCTCTGCAGCTGGTCACAGACGTTGTGAGTCTACTGACAGTTCATTTCCCAGCTCGCAGGGCCCCTCGAAGCCTGTTTTATCCTTTCAAAGATGCATAGGTCCTGATATCACCCTATTCGACGGCCCGCCTCTGTTACCACTCCCTGGCAAGGTTGTCACCCAGCTACCGTGAGGCATTTGCTGAACTTGCCTCTTTGCGAGAAGAGGTGCTTTCGCTGACGAGTCTTCTAAACTGCTTGGAGTTAGAGTTCAGCTCGTGCGGTATCCACGGGTGCACTCTTTGGAGCTCAGTCTGTGAGGACTGTTCCCGAGTTTCCTCTGTGAGTCCTACAGAAATTAGCTGATTTGTGCTTGACCGACATCAAGCTATGTTGCGCTTGATTTGTGCAAACAGATGTACAAATAATGAAAGGTCCCACGTTTTCTTTTCTGCCTCTGCTTTCTACATGTTTATGTACAACACCCTCGTTTTCAGGGATATTCTTCTCGGCAATTGAAGTGGGGCATCTGCGATCCTCTTCCTTTCCATGTCGTCATCTCGATCGCTCGCTATGTGCATCCTGGCAAGAAGTGGTGGCGAGTTTGTGGGCTTGTCGAGGAGCAATGTAGGGCGCGGGCTGTGCTGTTCGCTTGCCGGTCCACACATAGTCACTCGAGTTCAATTGAAATCCTTCTCTGCGACATCGCCGTCGTCGTCATTCCGATCCCTGCCGAGCCCCGTGTCCGGTTCAGCCTTGCGGGGTTTCTGTGCTGCATCGGTGGAGGAGGTGCAGCAGGCTCCGGACCAAAGGTTGGTCCTTTACAGCAAGGAGGGATGCTGCCTCTGCGACGGGCTCAAGGAGAAGCTGCAGCAGGTGGCGGCCCTTGGGTCTGACGGGCCCTTGGCCGGAGTGCGCGTTGAGGTTTTCCGCCTCCCCCGGAGCATGTGATGTTCAGACACGGAGTGTTGTTGTGCTGATGCCTTGTGTGTGCCTGATCTCAGGTCCGAGACATCACCTCGAATCCCGAGTGGGAGCAGGCCTATCAATACGAGATTCCTGTGTTAGCTAGGATCAGAGCTGACGATACGGAGGTTTGTGGGTTTGGTGCCTTTTTCTGCTGGTTGATTCTCAGGATAGGGTTAGAATTAGTGTTGATTGTCCGCTGATGTGGTTGTCTTGCAGGAATTGCTTCCCAGATTGTCTCCGAGGATGGGATTGGACCAGATTTCGAGAAGGCTTTCAGCCGCTTTCAGTCGATGAGAGAGCACGGATTGGTTCAGGGTTGAGATGTT
This sequence comes from Anthoceros angustus, assembly GCA_010909165.1. NCBI lineage: Eukaryota > Viridiplantae > Streptophyta > Anthocerotopsida > Anthocerotales > Anthocerotaceae > Anthoceros > Anthoceros angustus. The sequence continues at coordinate 2,068,752 of MU008169.1, read as the reverse complement.
TCTCAGCTATGGCCAGCACGAGTGGAAAACCAAGACCCACGACGGGTGATGTAGCGAGTCTGGTAACGAGTCTTCAACCGGCGTTTGAAACTTTTCTGGTAGATTCTCACGTTGGAGACGAGCCTTACTGGGGTTCAGAACGAGATTTCCGCCTACTGAGAGAGCAGTTCTTGCCAGTTGTTGGCCGCGAGTGCGTAGGGTATTACGTATGGTTTTCGCAGTTGGAAACCGGGGGGAAGTGGAGAGAACAGAATGAAGGAACGTTGGACACCATCTCTGGAGAAGCCTTTTCTGATGCCGGCACTTTTGACTGCGAGGCTCATGAACTCAACAGTTGGTGGGACTGGTCAGAGATGGATGATGCATGCGACGAGGTGGATCGTCTTGAAGTTGAGCTGCTCGTGGGTGGCGTTCTCCTGGGCCTTATTGGCCGGGCTAGCTGTTTGTTCACTAGGATTTCCTTTCTAAGAAGGAACTTTCCGGACTCCTGGATCAGTCCGGTTGCCCTGGAGGCTCTGTGTTCGGGAATGCTGCGCTCTGGTTGCAACACGGAAGACCTGAATCTAGATGAGGTTAGAGCTTGTGGGACAGTTGAAGGGTGCAGCCACATTGTCCATATGCTCCAACACAATTCGACCTTGAAAGCTCTGGCTTTGGATAACACGGGAATTGGGCCTGAAGGAGCTAGTATGCTCGCTCTCGCACTTCAGACAAACTGCACTCTCGAGAGGCTGGACGTTGGGAGAAATCCTCTTGGGGATGAAGGAGCACTTCATTTAGCTCACATGCTTGACTTCAATCACACTCTGTCATGGCTCCATCTGTCACGAGGCGGGGCAGAATGGTTGTTTTCTGCTAGGGTCACGGACATTGAATGGGACTGGTAGGACTGCAGGTTCAGAAAACTACATTTACTACAAGTCTCCGCGTTGGACATTTACAACCTGAAAAAGTATTGTAACACTCCCGTCTGGACAGGTTGTACATACGCAATTCAGAAACATGGTGACGCTTCTTCCTCTTCCTCGGGGTTTGCAGGCCTTTTGTTCTTCCTGGGAGCAGTAGGTAGCTTTAGGTGGGAGCTTAATGGCTCGTTTTCATCTTGACCCTCGGATCCTCCTTGGTTGTCCCCTGCTGGATAGGCTTCTTCCCATCGTTTTTCTCCTTATTATACACTGGTACATACAGAAACATGGTCATTGCCTACTATGCTGTTAGAGGAAGAGACCGTTTAGGCTAACTGCCTTGGTGCGTGCGCTACGGAGACGGGCTTGTAAAGAAAGGAGGCTGACGGGCGCGCAACGGACTTTCCAGCACTACGTACGAACTTTTGAAGTCTGAAACAGGCCCGGGAAAAAGAAAGCGGCCTTTTGATCGTACCCAGTTCTGGCGGAGCCATGGCCCTTTGCTCTATCAAGTTCTCTCTCTTTGGTCGAGTCCTTTCCCAGGTGTGTAAGTGGGAAAAGGCGTCCGGTTTATCAGAGCTAAGAGGTGTCGAGACAGTCCTGTAGCATTCCGCAGCAGGAATCTTCTGGTAGCCACATCTTCGGCAAGATGTCGGCTTCCATGAGCTCGGTAGGGCAAAACTCAAATCGGATCTCCCCTGCAGCAAAGTGCTCGCAAACATAGTGATATTGAAGGTCTATGTGCTTAGACCCGGAGCTGAACTTCGGGTTACTAGCAAGGGCAAGGGCGGATTGGTTGTCCATCTTGATGGTAACGGGCTTCTGCTTTGTCATACCAAGTTCATCTAGGAGCCTAATTCAATCCACAACACGCTTGGTAGCAAGTGTAATAGCCATGTACTACGACTCGGTGGACGAAAGAGCGATGGGTGTCTGCCGCTTAGATCCCCAATCGATTGCAGTGTCACACAGCATCAGGGCAAATCCCGATGTTGATTTCCTAGAGTCCATATCTCCCCCCAATCAATCAACATCAATGTAAGTGGAGAGTTGAGGGAAGGAGACCGAAGCAGAATCCCTTGCGGCGGGCCCATGTACCAGAGCCCATACGCCATGGCACCCTTGAGGTAGCACAAAGTACGCTCCAGGCTATGCCACTACCACCAGCTATGCAGATCAACATCGCGAAAGCCCTCACATTCGAGACTACCACGCCAGGCTGTGATCTAAAGCTGAAGCAGTTGTGTAGATCAACATCTTGTAAGGCCTCACATTCGAGGCAACCTACTGGTGGAATCCTTGCAGGAGGTAGCAAGAACGAGCCCGAGCATTTACTGACTGTGAATGTGGCTTTATGCTAACAGGTCATGTCTAAAACCGTTTGTCTTACATGTGTGAATGTGATCTAACAATATCTTGGATAACTTAGGATCTCTGGAAGATAAAAGAGGATTAATCCCTTTGTAGTGTACCCTTAGTTGTGAGGAGCTAACCTAAGAAACTAAGTGATAATCTTATGTCATGTATTGGTGGATCTCTCTTTAGTGCTACCGGTTTGGTCTCCATGGAAGTAATGTAGCTTTTGATCATTCAGTTTAGCTCATTTGAAGGTTTCAAGCCACTTAAAGTGATTTTTAATATATATATATATATATATATATATTATTTATTCAAGTACATATGTAGTATAATTTTTAGAGGATTATTATTAACATCTTCAATATACATATATAGATATACAAATTTGATCTTTGGGTTCTATGTAGTATATATCAGGTTAATAATTTATTTTATCAAAACAATGAATAAGGATTATCGTGGCATGATAACTAGACGAATCGTTTCATGACTGTATTTGCCAGCTCTACTTTACACAAAAATACTTGACCAAAATTGAATGTCCCAGCTGCAATTTCAAAAGGAAACATAGACTAAAAGGAAACAAAGAAAAGTAAATATTTTATGTCGATATGCAAACATAGACTTATCTATCATAGCTGTTATAAAAGTAAGAAAGTGAGGATGAGATGAATTTGAATGAAGTTGCTTTTTTATTCAATCAAAAGACATAAGATTATCTTGTTACAGGTGGAATATAAGATTAAAGACAAACAAGTGAAGTGCTCATTCTTCTCACTTGCATGTTTGTGAAAAGAGAATCATGGATGTTTCATTGCCGCCGTTTTCTTTTTGCCATGGCCCTGTGAGTACAAATTAACATCACACAAACAAACATGAATTAAGAGTCAACTAAATGTTTCCAAAAAAATAACGCTAAGATTTGCACAAACTCTAGGAGGAACCAAGGAGAAAATCTCAAACATTGAACTTCTCTGATGGATTTCCTGAAGTGCGGCCTTTAGTTAAAGACAAATATGGGAAACGATTTTCAAATGAACTTATTAAAGCTGATCCATGCGATGGAGTATGTGGTTGCGACGAAGATTGCTATGGGCCCCAACCAGCATGGTTAAAATATGATCATCAAGTGTGTCATTCAATTTCTTATTTACTATAAAAAATTGATTTTTGGGCAAAAAAAAATTGAATTTCATAGAAAGGTATTAGTGCTCCATCCCAAAAAAATAAATGCGTAACACACTATGAATATTATCATAGGTACTGAGGTTCTTTGCTTATTTTAAAGAACAAGTAAATGAAAGAAGAGAAGAAAACTTTCGAGTTCGTAAATGTACAATTTATTATTATCTTGAAGATGCTACTCTCCAGATTTCTGTAAGTGAAGTTTTAGAACTAAATGCGATCAATATCAATTATCCTTAATCTATATGCACATCTCCATGCATGTGTCTAAGTATTTATGCTCAATATTCAGGAAAAAAGAGAGGATAATAGCGGGATGATGCAGGTATAAATACGTGGTTGTGTTTGATTTTTTTAATTTCTGCTATTATAAATTCCTAGTTTTTATTTTTTCTTCATAAGTTTATTTGTAATAAAATAATTAAATTGAAATTTATTTTATACAGGGACAATTTCTAAGAAGGCATAGGGTACTCAAGAGATTAAATCCAGCTGAACCTATTGGTGTTGGAGACTTTCAATTGGGAAAAGATATTGAAATCTATGGACACATTTATCGAATAGTGGCTTGTGATATTTTTACTAGGGTAGAAGAGACTTAAACCTTTTAACTATAATATTGTATTGTCTTGGAGAGAATGTTTATGTATTTCTTTGCTTGATTCTTTAGAGATATCTTCACAAGCATGGATATCCAATTGGAGCTGAAGAAGCTTATCCTGGTGAACCATTACAAGAATATAGAGAAAGTCTTGCACATCATCGACTCACACATCCTAAAGATTTTGCGTCTAAGCAATTTTTGGAGAATGACCCAAAAACCTTGCGATTCTTTTGCGTTTGGGATGACAGGGATAATTTATATGGTGATCGCCGGCCTTACGTAAGCATCGAATTTTCTTACAATTGATATAACCATTTTCTCGTGTGAAATGATACTTACTTATGATCTTAATGTCTTTATGATATACCAGTCACTTAAAAACTAGCACTAATGATAAATGACAGATTATGCATTATTTTCTTGGAGATGATACCATGGAGGTGATGGAAATCAATGAGAAAAATGCTGGCAAAGATCCCTATCCAAAGCTTTTAAGGCGATGTCGTCTACCGAGAGAAGTTCCTCAAGGGCTTCTAGGTAAAATTATTGCAACACGCATGTGAATCCTAGTGTCTATACCTTATTGCAAGACGCAAGTGAATCCTAGTTTCTATACCTTATTGCAAGACGCACGTGACTCCTAGTGTCTATACCTTAAAACTTGTGCACGTTAGATGATAGTATTCTTGCATACAATTATCATGCATGATATGTTGAACTAGTCCCTTGTCTTACTAGGTGCAAAGATGGTGGCTAAAAAACCAAAATCTTCATATTACAATGTGAAAGATTTTCGAATTGGAAGTTTTTTCAAAGTGTACAATAGAGATATGTTGATCCATGATGTTGATGACTTTACACGAAACTACTACATTGAAAATCTTGGCATGACAAAGGAAGATATGGAAGCCATTAACGTTCAAGTATGCATGTGGCAAACTTATTTTGCTTTATATGAATCTACATTGTTTAAGCTATGTTAATTAATATGCTTTTTGTAGGAACCTGGCCCGGTTCTAGCAAGAATGGAGGCTCCTCCGCATAATGGATATGGACAACCCGAGGATAGCTACTCTCATTGTATTCATTTGATGCCTAAGACACCATATTTTGACTTTAATAACTGGATAAAGAATGATGGGAAGGTAAAAAACTTAGTATGTCACAATTTTGTATTCTAAAATCTAGCAGAGAAAAAAGCTTAATTTCTAGTTCGCTAACAATAAATTATCATAGATATTGACTTTCGCTGCAAAAATGGTGGAAGACACAACTCATAAAATATTTCCAACAGAAAAAACAAGATTTTTTGTTGTACAAGTATGGTGATGGGCTAAACTAGTCAATGATTTTGTATTAAAAGATATAATAATACCAAATAAAGAATAAAACATCTTCATCCATGACAGTACCATTTGGGAGATGAGACTATGGCTGTATTTGAGCCTCCAGTTAGGAATTCTGGCATTACTTCTGGAAGATATATCCAGAGGCAACGAGCCGTATTCAAACCTGGAACAAATATAAGATACACCATCAAAGATATGTGGGTGGGTAACACCATAGCTTTCTATGAGCATTTATTCCAGCTGATTCAAGCTGATGAATGGACATTGAAGTACATGGAGTCACATCCAAAGGAGTATCCAAAGGCTGATTTTACAGTGGTGCAAGATAAGGTAACATGTTTTTCATAATCTAGAATAGTTTTAACAAAAAAAGACTATTTATTGTTTCTAACATTAAGATTACTTTTTGAAAATACAGCTACAATTTTTGCTAAGAAAAATGCCAGGATCAGATGTGAATAAGCTACATAAGTCGTTCCCTGAACGAACTGGGTAATGTCATGCCTTCATATATGATAGACGTTGTATTGTTGTATATTGCTGTTCTCTTTAATTTCTCTCTACTCTCTCTTACCTATAGTGATTTTTAAGTTACTAAATACTCAAAAAACCTCCTTGATGGTAATGGATGACCTATCACAAGAATTCAAAAGCAAAAGGCATTTTTAATATTGTGGATATCTACTTTGTGATGATATATTATAGCCTTTGATAACTTGTATTCATCCATATCTTTTTTTGCAGAATAAGGAGTATGGATTCATCTGAACCAATTTCTGAGTTATTTAGGAAAGCTGGCATTGATTTAGCACCACAAGAGATTATCACACTTGAAAGGCATTTTGGAAATAACAAAGACCAAGTGATTGATTATCTTTACAACCTCGTAAAGCAGAACATGAAGTAGGTGACGATATTGTATTTTCTCACTCATTCAACACATACGAATGAATGCCCAACCAGTATAGACGACAACTCACTTCAACAATATATTTTACCCACTCACTTAAAACACAATTGATCAACTCAAAAACACCTATTTGCTTGAATTGTCAAAGCTTTAAGGTATATGAGTTAGCACAAGCAAGCCATTTTCACAACACTGCGGCTTCTTAATATCATGATGTTTATACAACATATTGTGAGATATTAATGATTTACATGGCCCACCATCACTTACACAATTTCATATGAGGAGAGTTTACACCAAAGGAACACCAACTTTGTAAGGAAGTAGAGAGGGGCTAGTTAAACAATACCATGTTCTTCAAGTTATGGAAATGTTTGACCAATGTAACACTAGAATTTTTGTAGCAATATTATGTAGAAACACTAATGGGTATATATACCCAAGTGTAGCTGTTCCCTAGTGTATTTCATTTCACTCACTTATTTGGTGTATTGCTCTTATATCATTGAGCTCTATATACATTCTCAAGCTTATGCATTATTTCTTTAACCATAAACACTTGTAAATTTATTTGTAAACTACATCTACTTACCTATTAAAAATAAAATTTTAAAAATATTTAATTTAAATTTATGCAAAATTTGTGCTTGTTATTCTTATTTGGTGTAAAATTTGTTCAGATCTGGTAATGACTCCAATCAGTTTACTTTTCCTCGCCGATTGGAATAAGATAAAACTTAAAACTTAGTGATTGGAGAGAGTTCTCAATGTACATTTGGAGAAAAATATGACCATGTACAATAATAGAGATTCTTTTGGGATTGAACCATTTAGAGTAGCTTCTATTGAGTTTTCACCACGGCTTTGCTTTAAGTAGCAACAATTTAAATGATTGTCTTTGAATGACAATAAAATTTTGATTGTATTTTAAGTTTTTTTTATAGATGTTGAGACGATTACGTTGTGATATTTTATATAAGATATCACAAGAATCAAAATGATTATTTTCAATGTATTTTTAAAACAATTGATACTAAAAACTTATAGATAGATAAAGTCAGAATAGTGACTAAAGTTTTCCATCTTTTCTCATGTACTCTAAATTATTGGGACAAAATTTGTTCATTTTTTTCTTATCTACTTTAAATTGCCTATGTTTTCTTGTCTAAAATATCCACAAGATTTTTGTCTTGCATTAATGTGCATGAGAACAATGCGTGGGATTGTCAACAAAAACTTGCTTAAAAGAAGATTCCCTCTGTTGTTTATAAGAAGATCCCTTCTATTTTAGAGGTTGCACAAAAATTGTGGATTATTATTCAATTTCAAGTTGCAAGCAGCTATCAATCATCGCACACAAGAATTCTACAGTTTTTTCGAGGTTATCATCAAAGTTTCGTCTCATTGTAACCAATTCTTGATCAATTAGATGGATATTATATTTCTCTAGCTCAAGAAAGCTTGCTGTAAATTGATTATTGGCTCGATTCCTGTTGGTGTATACAAAATGCTTATGAGTAATGAATATATGTGATCAAATTTTCTCTCAGTTCAAAAACTTCAAGTGCATTCATGTGCATCAGCAATCATTTCCAACCATACCGTCCTTGTTCATACAATGATATCGATAGGTTCTTGAGGTCTTTTTGGGAGAGGGACTTCAGTTCAGATAATAGCTAGGTGTTCAAATACACAAAGCACACTCAAATATAACACTAAATTGGATAAAAAAGAAATCTAAACAATAAAACAACAAACATAAAGATCAAAACATATAAATTGATATAAACCTTTTCCATTACTAAACGGATATCAGCCATTGGATACCGCAAAGGATGATGTTCCATCCATTTTAGGGTCCACTCATCACCTTCAACAAGTTTAAATAAATTGCCATTCAATTCAATTATATTGCCCACAAACATATCTACATCTGTATAACGTTTTGTGCTATTTGGCTTAAATGTTGCTCTTTGTCGACTGTAAAAACGGCCGCCTGTTATCCCTGAGTTTTTTACTGGTGATTCGAATACTGATACCGTGTCATCCTCTAAATAATACTGTAGTTCAAAACACAGCCAATTAAAAGCTGAAGTGGTAATAATTTTAATACTATCAATATATTAAAATTAAAAATCTCAAAATTATACACCTACTTGAAAAATAAAGAATCTTCCCTTGTTATATTCAGATAATCTGTGTTTTCCATCCTCCACTAGAGTGGCAGCAAACCGTAGCACCTGTGTATAATGTCATTCATGTAATTTTACCCAGGTCTGTTTATGAATCATATATTTGTATATGAATCAGAAATGTAAGAAGCATGAATAGGTTTGCTTAAACCTATTAGTGATTCATATATTTCAAAAACATTCATAAACTTGAAAATGATAGCAATACATACATACACATGCTTAAAAATTTTCAATATTATGAATTGAAATTATATCAAAAGTTAGCTCTTGTTGTTACTTGCCTATGCATATCAATTTTTGTAGAATGGTTTGAATATGTACAATTTGTTTGCTTTGGTTTTTTCCCTTTGAATGGTGCATTATGTCATATGTACCTTGAAGAACTCATTAGCCTTCCATGGTGGATTTTGTTGTGTACAAGTACCTTTCCCTCATTATTGAGCCATTTATCAAAATCTTTACGTGGAGGTTTTGGAACAAGACGAATAATATGCTGATAACTATCCTCTGGTTCGCCATATCCATTATGAGGCGGCACTGGCATTCGAGCTAGAAGTGGTCGTGAATACTAAAGAACCAAAATATTATAATGATCAAGTTCATTAGATGATAAAAGAAGACTTACACCAAAACCATCATGTAATGTACATACTTCTTTACAAATCTTTTGAAATTGATTCTTATGATTTTACGTTAAGAGCTAGATAAATGTGATTTTAAGGCATAAGGTGAACCTCATAAATCATACAGTTTTAAGAGAATTATTTCGTAGTCTTTTACCATGCATTCAACTAAACCAAAGAACTCATCTATACGTACCTTTGATGCATGATAAGTTTCATCCATGCCGTTATTTGCCATATCGCTTTGGTATTTAATTTTTTTCTACAACTACTCTACAACTATTACTCGAACGGATTAGCTGAATCAATTTTTAGAAAATATAAAAATATTGTTGTAGATGGTTTTTGCTTAATGCTTAGGTGATTACTTTGTTGCCCAATTATTCCTATTGCTATCGATCTTAAATGGATACAAAGGTTTTTTGAAATTAAACACTACTATCAAGGATTTTTTTATTCCACTTAATTTTTACAGTTGTGAAATTGCAAGATTTGCTGTCAAAGAGTTCATATAGAAATTAGGTTGAAAATTCTTTATAAAAAATATTAATAGGTTGACTTATATACCCTTCATAAGGGTATGTCTTTATAACTGGCAGTCCCATAGGGCCATAAATCTAGGGATGGGTGGCACCCCATCTGGGCACCAATACATCCTTTGGACGTTTAAATGGGAAGTTCCAAGGAAGTCATGTCTAAATGTACAGTTATGTCACTCCTTGAAGGGAGAGAGAAGTTCCAATGAACCTATGTCTACATGTCACTCCTTGAAGGGAGAGAGAAGTTCCAATGAACCTATGTCTACATGTCACTCCTTGAAGGGAGAAAGAAGTTCTAATGAACCTATGTCTACATGTCACTCCTTGAAGGGAGAGAGAAGTTCCAATGACCCTATGTCTACATGTCACTCCTTGAAGAGAGGACATGTAGACATAGGGTCACACATGGCACATTTGCCTTGAAGGAGTGACATGTAGACATAGGGTCATGTGCTTCAAGGACATAGGCAAATGTGCTTCACATTTGCCTCACATCAAACCATTGCACCCTGGGTTCTTAATTCATGAAGGTTCATCACGCTTACACCTTTTACAATTGAAGGATGTGAAGGCTGTGCCTTTTAAATCCATATTAGATGAGTATATAGGATGATAAGCTTTGACGTAGGAGAATGAGTTTGTAGAGCATATGGTCCACACAGGCTCCGAATCCATGAAGTAGGAAGAGTTGGTCTCATCCAATCTAACATCGGTGGAGTGGTGAAGTGAGGGCTGGGAACAGTGGTTCGAAGTTGGAGACTCCAATGAAGTAAACCTTTACTTCAAAACAACGAGGTTGGTTCTCCCATTTCCATACGTGCATGGCTGATGAAGTGGTTCTGAGTTGCAGTCCCCATGAACTTTCACTTCAAAAAACGTTGTAAACTTGTACTTTATATGAGGGTGCAAGTAGGGGCCAGCCAGCTTGAAATTTGGAGATTGAGCGGGAAGCAGCTTCAGGCACAGCTGATGGAACAGGGGTTCAAGCTAGCGAGTTTATAAACAGCTATTTCGAATTGGTGAACATGTATTAGAATGTGGCAGCTTGAAGGATGCTGGGACTGTGTGTGACGGCCTGGGTGGGAAAAAGTGGTGACGCGGAATGCTGTGATGGCAGGGTACTCCCAGAAGGGCATGGAGTAGGAAGCCCTTATACATGCAGTGCGGCATGGGCGAAGGTGGGGCATGCAGGTCATACGTGTGCACGGGCCTATTGCAGGCATGTGCTAGTGTTGGCACACCAGCCTTGGCCAAGGGGAAGCATTGGAGATCTGAGGGGAAAGCAGCTTCATGCGAAAATCAAATTACGGGGACATGAATGAATCTGACGTGCGTGTAACCAACAGTTTGGTGAACATGTATGTGTGCAAGGTGCCTCAGCTTGCTTGATGGTCTTTGCTTCTTATTTTGAACGGGAAGGGCCATTGAGGTTCCGTATACACGTATAGATTCTTGTTGTGGCCACACAAAGACCAGAGGCTAGCATGAATTGCTGCTTGCTCTGATCCAACTTTCGTTCTAAAGTCTCTCCACTGAGGTTTTTCCATGCTCATGGTGCATGGCAAATAGCACATCGCGAGGTCTATTGTGCATTCGAGAGTTGCGATCCCCATGAACTTTCACTTCAAAAACGTTGTAAACTTGTACTTTATATGAGGGTGCAAGTAGGGGCCAGCCGACTTGAAATTTGGAGATTGGAGGCGGCTTGAGCCTCGGTGATGGAGCAGGGGTTCAAGCTAGCGAGTTTATAAACACTATTTCAATTGGTGAACATGTATTAGAATGTGGCAGCTTGAAGGATCTTTGGGCGTGTGTGACGGCTGGGTGGGAAAAAGTGGTGACGCGGAATCTTTGTGATGGCGGTACTCCCGAGGAAGGGCATGGAGTAGGAAGCCCTTTTTGCTGCGTCGGCGTAAAAGGTGGGGCATGCAGGTCTGTGGTATCGTGTGCAGGCCTATTGCGAGCATGTGCTAGTGTTGGCACCACCTTGGCCAAGGGGAAGCATTGGAGATCTGAGGGGAAAGCAGCTTCATGCGAAAATCAAATTACGGGGACATGAATGAATCTGACGTGCGTGTAACCAACAGTTTGGTGAACATGTATGTGTGCAAGGTGCCTCAGCTTGCTTGATGGTCTTTGCTTCTTATTTTGAACGGGAAGGGCCATTGAGGTTCCGTATACACGTATAGATTCTTGTTGTGGCCACACAAAGACCAGAGGCTAGCATGAATTGCTGCTTGCTCTGATCCAACTTTCGTTCTAAAGTCTCTCCACCTGCAGAGGTTTTTTCCATGCTCATGGTGCAGCGGCAACGCCGATAGCACATGCGAGGTCTATTGTCGTGCATTCGAGAGTTGCAGAAGCACTTGCCACTGATGATCTGAAACGAGGAATCATCACGAGGGTACGTGGCTCCGTAGTCCGGGCCCATCTCAATCCAGCTGTAAGTGCCATCGGATTGTCAAACGATTCGAGCAATTCAGATTGCAGAAGCCTGTGTTGCCCGGCCAGTTCTGACCTTACAATCTGGTATGCCACACGCAATGTGCAGGACGCCGGTGGTGGATTGCACTGCATGGATAACTGCTGAGCTCCATCACGCGCAGATGGTGAGACACCTCCTGCATCCCAACGACATCCGCCGCCTATTGGAATGGGTGGTATTCTGTGACTACCTTCGATGCAAGGATCTTGTGGCTGTGGTCCGCATTGGAGATGGTTTCTTTCATACCGCTGATACGACAGGTTTGAGATATCAACACAAAGAAACCATCTGCAATGCAGACCACTGGCACAGGACCATTGCAAAGAAGGTAGTCATACATGCTACCCATGTGAATAGTTAGACGTCTGTCGTGGACTGCAGAAACAACCTCAACATCTCCACCAGGTGGAGTTCGACAGCCTGTATCCATGGCAATCCAGCACCAGCGACTTGCACATTGCAGGTGACACAGAAAACTGAAGGCCACAAGCTTGTGCAATCTGAATCATCTACTCACGACGTCGACAATGAAATGGCACACACAACAGGAATGAGATGGGCGCGGAGCCACGTGCACGTACTCTCGCGTCGATCATTCCTCGTTTCATCTCCTCACTGGACAAGTACTTGGTAACTCTCGAGCGCTAACCTGCATCTGCTACCAGCAGTGCACACACCTTGATCATTGATGCAAGCAAAGCTCCTTCTTCATCAATCACGAAGCAAAGCTCAAACAACACATCAAGCCTTTAGATAGCCGCACCTGGGTTATGCGTGGCTGATCATTCATAGTTGCAACCTCCGCCCTCACTAAACACAAGCTGAGGAGTATACTACGTATAAACACAAGCTGAGGAGTATACTACATATAAACACAAGCTACCTACATCTAAACACAAGCTGGTTGCAAAAGTATCCTACACCATCTTATTCACTACTATTGGATCCCATAACACTCCATATATAGCCTTAGGTGTGATGTAGTCTCGAGAATTAAGAATTTTATTTCGATCATATATAATATTTTATATCTATATAATCTGAATAATTTATACAATTTATTTAAATAATTTTATATATAATACTTATAAGTAGGAAATATGATAAAATATAGTATGTATTTTATATATTCTAAGTTCTGATCTATCATAACAACATAAATATGCTCCCATGATGAATGCCTGTGCACGAGTTTGTAAGACCTTTGTGAATCACTACCCAAATGGTATGCATTGGTTTTGAATTATTCTTGGCCCTCTACCAGGAGGAGGATCGGATGTCGCTTATCCCCTCTTGTTCTTGGCCCTCTTCTAGGATGGAGGATCGCCTATCCCCTATTTTGCTTGACCCTCTTCGAAGATGGAGGATCGCCTATCCCCTATTTTGCTTGACCCTCTTCGAAGATGGAGTGTCGGCCTATTCCCTATTGTTCTTGGGCCTTTGTGATCTAGCTTTGTGAAGACCTTTGTATTTTGGTATGCAACAAGAACAAGGTACATAAAAGAACATGGTACACAAAAGCAACGTTCTTATTAAGGTGCATTCTTTAAAATAACTACTATGGAGATACACAAGCAATCTACTTTGTTGTTTGTCATGTTCACGACTCTAGTAACAAAGTCGGCCTTAAATTTGTGGCGTTTAATGTAATAGCTTTTGACCTTTTACATGTAAAACTCGAGTACAAAGCAAGTTTTATCTTATTTACTTTTGTTTAGGTCTCGTAGATGCTACTAATTTATATTACATATCTCTATCTCTAAAAAGATAGATAATTTATCTTTCAAAGTTTGTACTTTTTACAGACTATCTTCAATTTTGAGTAAAGTAACATGGACAAATCGAGGAATGGTTAATTTTGGTTTCTCGTATTGTTTCCAAAAAGTTAGGGTTGGTCTTAGAATGCATTTATAAACCTTTGATATTGATATCACTATATTATTGAATATTTTAAATTAGTATTTATTACAAGCAGAATTTCTTGCTAACTTCACCGTAGAAATATACTACCCAAAAATGTCCTCCCTTTGAACAATAGGCAAGAATTCATGGGAACTTTGTGGTTGAGCAACCCCTGGACAGAACATTATTGGGATGAGGTACCTTTTACCTTCAATTACTTTGGTTAAGCAACCCTCTGGATAGATCACTATCGGGATGGGATACCTCTGACCCTGATCACTTTAGTTAAGCAACACTCTGGACGGATCACTTTTGGAATGGGGTACCTTTCATTCCTGATTACTCTGGCCATTGGTGACCTGTCTTTAATTGAAAGTCCTTCGGGGATGCCTGACATATGATCTCTGCTATCTTGTTCACAAAAAGAGGTGTTGTGCAAGGTTTTGAAAGCCTTTGGAGCTGCCTCTGGACGGATCATTATTGGGATGGAGTACCTTTCACTCCCGATTACTCTAGCCCTTGGTGACTTCTCTTTGTTCTTAAGTCCTTCCGCGATGCCTTACATATGATCTCTACTATCTCATTCACAAAAACGGTTGATGTGTAAGGTTTTGAAAGCCTTTGGAGCCGCCTCTGGATGGATAATTATTTGCATGGGGTACCTTTCACTCCCGATTACTCTGGCCCTTGGTGACCTGTCTTTGTTCTTAAGTCCTTCGAGGTAGCCTCACATATGATCTCTACTATCTCGCGCACAAAAAGGGTTGTTGTGTAAGATTTTGAAGGCCTTTGGAGTTGCCCGAAATATGATCTTTTTTGTCTCGCCCGCAAAAAAAGGTTGCTCTTGTAAGGTTTTAAAACCCTTCAAGGCCAGGATATATGATCTTTCATGTAAGGTCCTTTAGGGTCCTCTTAATTACATGGTATGTAAATACCCTATCAAATTCACTAAAAACTACCCAAATATGTAGGGAGAAGTTGAGAAGCATAGATGTACCCAAAAGATCTACCTTTATCTACCTCCATCCAGGGCCGCTCTAAGCGCAACATGCTTAACAACTACTAGCATCATGATGTGCCCAAGCTACTTGCACCATAGGCACCCCATCTAGGTATCAATCTAAGCGCATGCAATTTAAAGCAACTTGCACAATGGTGTGCTGAAACGACTTGCACTAAATGACAACCCCTCCCTTTAGACACCCCCTTTTGGGCACCTTCCCCCTTTCAGGCAAACTCTCAACATCGGCACCCATCTAAGCACAGGATGCGTAGCATCTAAGCTCTCAACATAGGCACCCATCTAAGCACAGGATGCGTAGCATTGATCTTCTTAGAAGGTGTAGAAGGTGTGTCCATTTTTGGCCTGAGTTAGGGTACATTTGACTCCGCTTGGGGAGTTGTGCAAGTGAGACCACTTTTATTGCATTGAATTAACACCCCTTTAAAATGACTACTTTGTAATACGCAAGCAATCTAAGTTGTTGTTAGAGATCTTAAATCATCATTGTTCAAAAAGTCTAGTAACAAAGTTGGCCTTAAATTTGCGTCATATGATGTAGTAGCTTTTGACCTCTTGACCTATTGTATATAAAACTTGAGTACATACATAGCTAATTTATCATATTTTGTCTAGATCTCGTAGATCTTATTAATTTATATTAAATATATATCTCTCTCTCTTCAGAGATAAATAATAACTTCTTTTCTAATAGAAACCATCTTCAATTTTGCACTAGACGATACCACAAATCGTAGTACCTCCAAAACGTTTGCCTGGTTTTAAACCATAAAATTTTAATATTACGATAATTATATATTATTTAAAAAAGTATTTTCCAAAAGCTTTGTGAAGATACTTGGTACCTAAAACATAGCTAGATACTTAAATAGGTAGCGAGGAGCCCATAAGTACCGAGACATCGAGCTCGTAAAGACGATTGTATAGGGTCGTAGAGCCTATATTTGTCCGCACTGGAGGTACAGAAAAAATATATTTGTCAGCGCTGTTGTCCGTGTTTCACTTGTGCACGGATTTGCTCTCTGCTCCTCGGTGCTCTCTGAGCGACCTGCTCCGGTGGATTGTGGCACTACCGATTGCGAGGACTCGGAAACCAGCTCCGGGATCCGGAGCGCTTGGCGGAGCCTTCTCTGAGCTGCAGAGGTAGCATCGGGCGGAGATCGGAGTCAGAGGTGCAGAATTCCGGTGCGGAGGTGCAGAATTCCAGTGAGGAGGTGCAGAATTCCGGAGCGGAGGTCCAGAATTCCGGTGCGGAGGTGCAGAATTCCTATGCACATGTTCTGGTGCTAGGTTATGTCACAGGTGTAGGAGCTTCGAAGCTTGTTAGTTTTTGCTAGGAGGACCAGCGGGATTGTGAGTAGGAGGTGCAGGATTGCCAGACCTCAGCGTGTGTGAGGTGCGGCATCCGTGGTCAATATGGTGGGACGTAGGGAAGCGTCGGTGGTGGTGGCAGCGGCCGCGGAAGCTCCAGATTCGGGCGCTGGAGTGAAGGTGGTGAAGAACGGCACGCAGCGAGTCAAGAGGCTCGAACGTCCTGACAAGGCGGCGCTGGAGCAGGAAGTGGAGAAGAAAAAGGCGGCAGTTGCGGCGTTGCAAGCGAGGATTACTGAGATAAAAAAGGTCTGGCAGAGCAAGGTCGAGAACTTCGAGGCAATCAGCCAGAAGGTTGCGGAAGCTCGCAGCCGGCAGGCCGCATTGAACAACGAGTTCCGGACTCTGGTGGACCAGAAGAAAGCTGTCCGGGATCAATTGGAGCTGGCTAATTATACCAGGGAGGAGATGAACCGAGAGGCACGAGCCGTGCGGGACAAGCTGCAGTTTTTGAAGTTGGACCAGATAGATGAGGAGATCAAGATGTTGGAGTACAGGATGTCTCACGCCTCCTTGATCCTGTCCGAAGAGAAGACGCTCATTCAGGAGATCCAGGAGCTGACCAAGATGAGGGTGTCTGTCAACCGGTATAATGAGCTGCTGGAAGACAGAAACGAGGACGAAGGCTCTCGACCAGCGTATCTCGAGAAGATCAACTCGTTCAACGAGTTGTTGAATGCGGTGAAGGAGAAGCAGGAGCTTCAGACGAAGATCCTGACGGAAATCAAGCAGAAAGAGGCTGCTGAGGTTGCTGAATTTGATGCCCTGCAGGAAGAGAAAGAGAGTGCCTATAAGAAGATAGAGGACCTTGAGAAAGAAATTTGGGAGCTCAGGCATGAGCACAGGGTGAAAGAAGGCGAGTACTGGCAGCGGGAGAGGGAGTTCAAAGACCAGCAGTTTGCTGACAGGAAGAGGAATTACGAAAAGCGTGAGGCAGAAAGGAAGGAAAGGGAGGCCTTCAGGAAACAGAAGGAGCTCGAAAACTTCGTGGAGCCTTTCACCGACGAGCTTATCCTTTGTGATCAGCTTTCCTCATGCTTACAAAAGTATGTTACACCGGTTGCAGGGGAGAGTCCCTCGACGTGGGCAGCTTTTCAAGCTGAGAGTTTTGCACCTAAAGGGATGGTGGTGTCCTCCAAGAAGAGTGATGGCGACCTAGATGGATGGTTCGCAGGCTGTGGAGGAGGCAAAGGAAAGGGGAAGAAGATACGAGCGCCAGCCCCTCTCAGGAACAAGGACAAGGAGAGGATCACACTGTCGGTAGACGCATTGTCCTCGTTTGCCAAAATCAAATTATCGCCTCCTTCGACTATTGGGGATGTTACCAAGAGCCTAGAGGATGTGAAGGTGGCTAAGGATAGGTTTTTGGCCCTCCAAGTGGAAGCAAGGGAGGCCAGGAAGAAAAAGGCAGAGCAGGGCGATGCTGGTCTTTTGAAGGCTAGGGTTTCGGATGCAGACAACGGAGCAGCTGTGAATGCTTTTGGTGGAAGGGAGGATGGAGGAGATGGTGCCGAGAGTAAAGACGGCAATGGTCACAATGTACGCATCGACGGTGGGGTAGAAGAGGAACGTGGTATTTTGGAGGTACCAGACACTGATGATATTAGCAGTTCCTTTTTGGAGTTTCCACCACTGCGGCCTGAGAAGGTGGGAAACGGCAAGGGCCCAGCCAAGGATGGTAGCGGTCTGGAGGTTCCACAAGGAACTGCTCCCACCACAACTCATGAGCTCCAGACAAGGGATGTTGAAAAGCAGAAGGATGGGATTCTAGAGCCCGTCGGGTCAAGCCAGGCTAATGTTAAGCTTGCAGAGCCCGAGCTGGGCATCGTTGAGGTGACAAACCTGGGACTGGCCATCTCCGAACCGGAACGGAGCATCACAGAACTGGAGTCAGGCATCGTGGAGGTGGCTAAAGATGACCTTGGCATCCTGGAGGTTGGTATTGTCTTGAAGCAGGAAATTGCCGCGGTGAAGCTTGATAACTCAAAGTTGGACGATGTAGAGGCTGGAGAAGCACATACCCCTCCCGTTGCCGCAGAGTCTGTCCCCGAGGTGGCTGCTGCAGAGTTTGCCCCCGAGGTGGTTGCTGCAGAGTCTGCCCCCGAGGTGGTTGCTGCAGAGTTTGCCCCCGAGTGGGTTGCCGCAGAGTCTGCCCCCGAGGTGGCTGTCGCAGAGTCTGTCCCCGAGGTGGTTGCCGCAGAGTCTGCCCCCGAGGTGGCTGCAGCAGAGTCTGTCCCCGAGTTGGTTGTCGCAGAGTCTGTCCCCGAGTTGGTTGGCGCAGAGTCTGCCCCCGAGTTGGTTGCTGCAGAGTCTGCCCCCGAGGTACTTGGCACAGAGTCTGTCCCCGAGGAGGCTGTCGCAGAGTTTGTCCCCGAGGTGGTTGCCGCAGAGTCTGTCCCCGAGGCGGCTGGCTCAGAGTCTGTCCCCGACGAGGTTGGTGCAGAGTTTGTCCCCGAGGTGGCTGTCGCAGAGTTTGTCCCCGAGGTGGTTGCCGCAGAGTCTGTCCCCCAGGTGGCTGCCGCAGAGTCTGTCCCCGAGGTGGCTGCCGAAGAGTTTGTCCCCGAGGTGGTTGCCGAAGAGTTCGTCCCCGAGGTGGCTTCCGAAGAGTTTGTCCCCGAGGTGGTTGCCGAAGAGTTCGTCCCCGAGGTGGCTGCCGCAGAGTTTGTCCCCGAGGTGGCTGCTCCACAGTTTGTCCCCGATGTGGTTGCCGAAGAGTTTGTCCCCGAGGTGGCTGCTCCACAGGTTGTCCCCGAGGAGCTTGAGAAGAAGGTCCTGACGGAAATCAAGCAAAAAGAGACTGCTGAGGTCGCTGAATGTGATGCCCTGCAGGGAGAGAAAGAGAGTGCCTGTAAGACGATAAAGGACCTTAAGAAAGAAACTTGGGAGCTCAGGCACGAGCACAGGGTGAAAGAAGGTGAGTGCTGGCAGCGGGATAGGGAGTCCAAAGATCAGCAGTTTGCTAACAGGAAGACGGATTACGCAAAGCGTGAGGCTGAAAAGAAGGAAAAGCGTGAGGCTGGAGAGAAGGAAAGGGAGGCCTTCAGGGAACTGGAGGAGTTGGAAAACTTCGTGGAGCCTTTCACCGACGAGCTTATGCTTTGTGATCAGCTTTCCTCATGCTTACAAAAGTATGTTACACCGGTTGCAGGGGAGAGTCCCTCGACGTGGGCAGCTTTTCAAGCTGAGAGTTTTGCACCTAAAGGGATGGTGGTGTCCTCCAAGAAGAGTGATGGCGACTTAGATGGATGGTTCGCAGGCTGTGGAGGAGGCAAAGGAAAGGGGAAGAAGATACGAGCGCCAGCCCCTCTCAGGAACAAGGACAAGGAGAGGATCACACTGTCGGTAGACGCATTGTCCTCGTTTGCCAAAATCAAGTTGTCGCCTCCTTCGACTATTGGGGATGTTACCAAGAGCCTAGAGGATGTGAAGGTGGCTAAGGATAAGTTTTTGGCCCTCCAAGTGGAAGCAAGGGAGGCCAGGAAGAAAAAGGCAGAGCAGGGCGATGCTGGCCTTTTGAAGGCTAGGGTTTCGGATGCAGACAACGGAGCAGCTGTGAATGCTTTTGGTGGAAGGGAGGATGGAGGAGATGGTGCCGAGAGTAAACACGGCAATGGTCACAATGTACGCATTGACGGTGGGGTAGAAGAGGAACGTGGTATTTTGGAGGTACCAGACACTGATGATATTAGCAGTTCCTTTTTGGAGTTTCCACCACTGCGGCCTGAGAAGGTGGGAAGCGGCAAGGGCCCAGCCAAGGATGGTAGCGGTCTGGAGGTTCCACAAGGAACTGCTGACACCACAACTCATGAGCTCCAGACTCGGGATGTTGAAAAGCAGAAGGATGGGATCGTAGAGCCCGTCGGGTCAAGCCAGGCTAATATCAGGCTTGCAGCCTGAGCTGGGCATCGTTGAGGTGACAAACCTGGGACTGGCCATCTCCGGACAGAACTGGAGTTAGGCATCGTGGAGGTGGCTGAAGATGACCTTGGCATCCTGGAGGTTGGTATTGTCTTGAAGCAAGAAACTGCAGCGGGGAAGCTTGATGACTCAAATGCTGCAAATGCAGCTTAATGTCTGTAAGCTTGGGGCTCAGCAGAATGTGAGAAAGTGCCTTTTATTTTATTCTGGTTTCAGGCACGTGCGAGTATGGGTGCCCCAGTGATACAGCAGGGGAATTCCGGTTGCTATTCCGGAATTTGGAAGCAGCTTCTTGCTCAAATTGAAGAATGAGGACATCAAGATGAGGCAATGATAGGCATAGTTTGGTGAACACGCATACAAAGTGCGACAGTTTGAAGGCTGCTCAGATACTCTGTGATGGACTTGTTCAGAAAACTATGGTGACGGGAAATGCCATGATAGTACCGTACTCACAGCATGGCATGTGAAAGTGTGGGTGCTGGGCATTGGAGAAGGGAAAGCAGCTTCGTGGGAAAGTCAAACAACCCGGGACATGAATCTGACGTGCTTGTATGGCAACAGTTTGGTGAACATGTGTCTCAGCTTGGAGGATGCTCAGAGTTATGCCCCGACTACAGAACAAGGACATGAAGCTGGTCGATTTGTATCCAACAGTTTGACATCTGCAACTGGGGGCACACAGGCATTCGACAAGGGGACGGAGCCTCACACTGCTATTGAACAACGAGGTCTTGAAGCAGATATGTTTGTAGGCATCGCACAAAAAATCCTTCCACATATATGTTGTGTCGGGTGCGGATTCCTGCCACTGGCTGCTTGCGGTGGCAAATGACACTTTTGAAGAGTATGATGGGTTTGCTAGACCTGTTTGAAAGAAGCCATCGATGGATTAATACTGATTGTCTGTTGCTCGACTATGCTGCTGTGGCCGACAGCTGGTCTGCTAAAAGTGCGCCTGGGTGATTGCGCGACCACAGGTAAATTGCTGCTGGTGCAGGTTGGTCATGAGATCGTCACGTTGCAATGCTCCTATATTCCCCTGGCAAACTGAGCCTGTGATCGAGGTGCACTGACGCGTTTTCCGTGAGTTTGAGCTGTGTTCGGACATGAGGCCAGCTGCTGTGAAGCCTGATCAGCATGTGAATTATGTTTCGGACGGCTGCCGTTGCCGCTCTGGGAGAACATGGGCTTGTGCGTTGATCTGTTGGATGGGCCACGAACTTGCCTGCGCGAGGTAACTTGTGAGTCTCAGTTTATTTGGCATTCTGGGCTTGGGCTTTTAACCATCCTGCCGGGACTGGACTGTGAAGGTCCCCGTTGGCCTTTCCTACTCAGGTTGAAAGTGTCTGCCTGTAGATGCCTACTGTGAACTGTGCCAGTCCATGTACGCTAGAAACGGGCCGCCATCCTTGCGGAGCACTTAGAACCTGTCACTGAAACGTTGATGCTACATACTCTATGTTGATGCATTTATCCCGGGCATTTATCCATGGTGCTTCTCCTACCAGTAGGCCTTAGTGTTGAGCTTGTCGTGGGCACGTTGATGCTAATCTGTGTCAATCAGGGATCTTTGGCACCTTCTCAAGTTGCTAGGGTCAAGACTCTTCTCCAGCACACCTTGCTTTCGTCCGAGGAGGAGGAATGGGTTAAGGCCCCGGTTCCGGAGATCTTTGCCGCTATTGGGTCTTGGCTAGTTGCGTAGTTGTCGTTGTTCCTCTCCTGCCTGTTGTCTACACCCGTGTTCAGGGTGCTGAGGGTTGGGCGTGTTGGCCGCTGTTGGGAGCCTCTGGTACCGTTTCCGCCCGTTGCCCCTCACCAGGGGACTTATGTGATTACTGGTTATTTTCCTTAATAAAGTTCCATGTGCAGTGCCGCTAAAAATAAAACATCCATTAATCTCTCCTTCGTCTTGATTGGGCACTTTAGGGAAGACAGGCTTCCTGCCCCATGTCCCCTGCTGGGAACTCGGAGGCAGGAGCTGCCTGGATAACACTCCACGGCATTCCACGCCACCAAATCTTTCACCACAAGACTATCAAATAAGTCTCGGAGGATCCTCCAAGCTGAGGCACATTGGCAGCATACATGTTCACCAAACTCTTGGCTACAAGCACGTCAGATTCATGTCGTCCTTCTTTGATTTTTGCATGGAGCCGCTTTCCCCTTCTCCAATGCACCCCAGCACCCACACTCGACATGCCTTGCAGGGAGTACCCTGCTATCATAGGATTCCCCGTCACAGTTTTTTTACTAAGTCGATCGAACAGTATCTGAGCAGCCTTCAATCTGCCGCACTTTGTATACATGTTCACCAAATTGTTGGCTACCACCATAACAGCTTGATGTCCGCGTTCTTCAATTTGAGCATAGAAATGTCACAGTACAACCATGCCTTCTTGTAGCATAACAAGACCATAGAGACGAAGGGCTCCCTGCCCCAAGGCCTGCTGGGAATATCCTCCCATCATGACATTTCCTCACCACGTCTTTTTAGCCAAGTCCGTCAAACACTATCTCAGCTCTGTTGGACGCTGCCACACTTGGCATACATGTTCACCAAACTGCTGGCGACGAGCACATGACCTTGCAGTTTTCCTTTTTCTCTTGTGCTTGAAGCCCCTTCGCCAATCCACTCGCACACACATGCCTGTTGAACGCGTTTTTCAATCCGAGTATGAAGCTCTTAATTCCCCTTTTAATGCCGGGGTGCTGCAGTTCCACATACTACAGTGTTCGATTCAGCGAGATCAGGTGCATGTCCAATTGTTCTATCTCTGCATGAAGTAAACCTTTCCATTCTCTAATGAAAAGCAATGTGGAGACTTTATAAAAGGAACTAGATGGGAAATCTTATCTACCCCAAGGTCGAAAGGGGACAACCCACGAGGCACCCGGCCAGCCACTAATCTACCATATAACCCCCAACCGTCCCCAAGATGTCGTTGTCTCAAATAGGGGGCCTATTTACCACTGGTGCCGCCGATGCCGTGTCTCCAGCATTCATGATCGTCTTAAAGATGGCGCTGGCCAATGTGCTTTGCAGGGCGATGGAAACCTGTTAGCCTGAAATATGCCATGACACAAGAAAGGGGAGGCCAACCCTGCCCGTGTCGTTGTGGTAGGCCCTTGCACACGAGAAAAAACCTTACCCAAGGCCCCATGGGTTTCAATGGCAAGGGGGATGAAAATGTTACCTTGCTGTATGGGCTGTACTTCTAAATTTTTTTAGTTTGCGCTCCCTTCCGCTGCCCAACCTGGAGGGTTGATGATGACATGGTCGCTAGCAGAATCTTTGGTTGGGTCAGTGACAACCATGTCCGCAACCGAGACCTCGTCCCCCCACATCAGGAAAAGGTCAGCTATGATAGAGACGCCATTGAGCAAAATATATTGCCACTCCTTGAAAGGTAAGAAACCGCTTTCCTCGGCCATCGAGAACATGACGTCTCGAACGGCGTCGTGTGTAGCAATATGTTGTCCACCCATGATTAGACAACGCGCTAAATGGGCCCCAGGGTCGTCGATGGAGGCCTCACAGTAGGAAGAGAATAGGCTAGTGGTTGCACCAGACCAGGCGAAACCTTATCGCAGTAGGAAAAGAAGCTGATGCGATTCAGAACACCTGGATGCAATGGCGGGCCAGGAGCCAGGAACCTACACCCTTCCCTGAGCAAGAACGAAGGCGAGCTCTAGCGAGATGAGGAATAGAAGAATCTGGAAGAAGACCCGGCAACACCTGCCCATAATGCTTCTCTTAGAGAGAAGCCTGCAACCCCGAAACTCGTCTGCGACAAACGAAGAAAAAAAAGGCATGGCCTCCCTAGCTAGAAGGAGTAAGAGGTCCCTAGCCGATCTAGGGACACTCAGAAGCATTCCTCTCAATTCTCCAAAATGCTACTATTTTGAATAAGGAAGTGAAAGGCCAAAATTGGGCCGAGAGGGTCCAAGTTTTTAGAAAAGCCGCTGGCGCTCCATGGCCAAAAGACCTGCCCCAAAAGCGACATGGAGAGACTGCCTGTCGTCGCGCTAAATACCCGGCCGCACATTCGAAAGGAACCTACACTGATAATATTCTAATGAAATGGTGCCCGAACTTGCACATGGCTGCAGCCGGCAAATAAATGTGAGCAAATCGGGCAAAGCCATGCCCTCTGCTCTCATGGCACAGTAAAGAAGAGGAAATGCCATAGCAGGGTACTCTCAGCAAGGCATGTGAAAGTTTGGGTGCCGTGGCAATGCGGCTTCATGCGAAAATCAAAGAGCGAGGACATCAATCTGACGTGCTTGTAGCCAACAGTGTGCTGAGCAAGTATGATTCATGAGCATTGGTTACTGTCTTCTCGACATTTGCAAGGTCCGCCAGCATTGAACCATCATGAGCTGGCTACCCATGAGTTGGATCATGGAAGAGGAGACACTGTCGTCGTTCCTTGTTATAAATGTGGATACCATGTCATGCTTCACTGGCGCGCGGCTGCACATGCATCAGATCCTCCAGACTATTGCATGCCGGTCATGATCATCTGCAGTTTTGGACTTTGAACGGTTTATTCCATGGAACTGCTACCAACATACGTGCATTGTAGGCTGATGTGTTTTACTGGTGTTAAGCAATGCAACTTGTGAGAAGGTTTGACGATGATCACGATGCTTGAGCTCGTCCCCTTGGTACGAGTTAAGATTGTATCATGTCATGGTTCACAAATTTGCGTGTCTCTTGCAGGCATGTGCAGTGTGGGCACCCCGTCGTTTGACAATCCGATGGAACTTATAGATGGATTGAGATGGGCCCGGACTAGGGAGCCACGTACTTTCGTGGTGATTGCTGGTTGCACCATGAGCTCAAGGCTTGTCGAGCAAAACTTTAGATGGAAAACGTCATATGCTGGGGATGGAAGTAAGGGTCTGTGGGAATCTCATGTCAACGTATGAGAGAGGCTTCCTTCTGTGAGCTCTTATTTCTTCCATGATTTTCACAGATGGCAATTGTGCATTAACATGCGAGTACAGCATCTTGAGCTGCTTCGAACGAAATATTATAGGGGAGCATGGAAAATGCTTTTGCAGGTGGAGCAAGTGTGGAACGAAAGTTTGGTCAGAGCAAGCAGTTAGCTTGGTCTTAATGTACGACATTCGACTGCCGATCCAGTGCCAATGTGAGGCAAACATGTCCTGTTACAGTAGCAGGACTTGTGAGCAGGAGTGCACTCTGTTCGTGGTGTTCTATAATCTGTGCATGAAGCTGCTTCCCTCTCAGACTCCGAGCAATTCAGATTGCAGAAGCCTGTGCTGCCCAGTTCTGACCTCATAGTCTGCTATGCCACACGCAATGTGCAGGACGACGGTGGTGGATTGCATTGCATGGATACAGACAGCTGAGCTCCACCCCACGCAGATGGTGAGGCACCTCCTGCATCCAAACGACACTCGCCTCCTATTCCAAGGGGTGGTATTCTGTGACTACCTTCGATGCAAGGACCTTGTGGCTGTGATCCACATTGCAGATGGTTTCCTTCATACCGTTGATACCACAGGTTTGAGGTATCAACACAAGGAAACCACCTGCGATCCAGACCACTGGCACAGGATCATTGCAAAGAAGGTAGTCATACTACCCATTTGAATAGTTGACGTCTGTCGTGGACTGCAGAAACAACCTCAACATCTCCACAAGGTGGAATTCGACAACCTGTATCCATGGCAATCCAGCACCAGCTACTTGCACATTGCACGAGGCAAAAACACTATCAGGCCACAACCCCAATGCAAGCTTCTGCAATATGAAAAACCCACTCACGAAGTCGACAATGAGATGGGCACGGAGCCACCTGCACATACTCTCGTCAATCATCTCTCGCTCACATCCTCACATGGGAAGTACTTGGGTAACTCTGCAGGGGCTAACCTGGTATCTGCTACCAGCAGTGCAACCAAAGCTTCTCAAACAACACATGAAACCGACAAACTCGGAGGAGCAGCTCACTAGCCCGATCATTGGCATTTGCACCCTGCGCTCTTACAAAACACAAGCTAAACAACTAAGGAGTATACTACACGTAAACACATGCTAAACGGCAGCAGAGTAGGTTATACCTAAGCACAAGCTAACCGGTAGGAAGGTATACTACACCTAAACACAAGCTAGTTGGAGAGGTATGCTATACTATCTTACTCAATACTATTGAGATCCCATAGCACTACATATATAGCTCTAGGTGTGATATAGTCTCGAGGATTGTGAGTTTGATTTCGATCATGTATAATATTTAAATTTTCAATCTAATAAATAATATTTTTATAGACTAATTTATTTTATTTTAAATATAGTAATATTTATTTTATAAAATATCTAATAATTTTTTATTCTAAATTATGATACATCTGAACAACATACACATGCTTCCTTGAAGAGTGCCATGAGTTTGTAAGAGGACCTTGGTTAAGGAATCTTCTTGGACCACCACCAAAAAGAACTATGTGAAGACCTTTGAGCCTTTGGCTCTCTCGGATCTGGGTTGCTATTGGTCCTTTAAATTGCTCTTTTTGTTGAACCCTCGGCTTTTGAAATTCTCACGAACAACCTCCCACTTCAGCTTGCTTGCTTAATGAGTCGACTATTCCCCATTGTTCTTGGCCTTTGTGACCTGGTGGTTATGAAGACCTTTAGGCTATGGTCTGACCTTTGTGGTAGACTATTCCCTATTGTTCTTGACCTTTGTGGCCTACGGGTAATGAAGACCTTCGGGCCATGGTCTCCAACAAGAGCACAATACTTAACAGCCATGTTCTTATCAAGGTGTGTTCATTTGACCTAAGCTATTTGGACACACCTTTAAAACAATTACCATAAGTATTAGTAACATCATTGCTAGGTATCATAAATCATGTTCAACTTTCAACTCTAGTAACAAAAGTTAGTCATGAAGTATGTGATGTAACGTAGTAGCTTTCGACCTCCTGTATGTAGCGGGTTTTATCTTATTTACTTTTGTTTAGGTCTTGTATATCTTACTAATCTATATAACATGATAATTATTTTAAAGATATTAATATGTATTTATTAGACACCATCTTAAATTTTGGGTTACATGATATCTTGTTTACTCTATTTAGGTCTCGTACATCTTACTAATTTATATTACATATCTATATCTCTCAAAAGATAGATCATTTTTCTTTCCTAGATATAAGTTTGTACTTATTAGAGACCATCTTTAATTTTTTTTCGGATATGTCTTCAAAAGTTTAGGGTTTGGTCTGAGAATGTATATTTATATAAAATTTTAAAATAATTATATTATTTTAAATAAATATTTATTGTAGATGAGATACGTTACTAACTTTAGTAGAAAAAAAATACTACCTGAGTAAGAGAAATTGAGAAGCATAAGTGCCCGAAAAATCTTTGTATATGTAGAGGGTACCCGTCTCGGGCGGACCACCGACCGGAATTAGCACCCACAGCCTTTAAACCGGGTCTGTAAAAAAACTTGGCTTTCGTCGCTAAACAAAATCAGATGAGCGAAGTAGGGGCAACAATTTTCGCAAATTCTACTGAACTCATCGTAAAGATCCTACGTTTGTCAGCACGAGGTACAGAATTAGAAACTGCTGTGCGTGTTTCACATCATGTATTCGCTCTCTTCTCCTCTCTGCTCTCTGTGAGGCCTGCTCCGGTGGATTGTGCCACTACCGATTGCCAGGACTCGGAAACCAGCTCCGGAATCCGGAGCGCTTGGCAGAGCCTTCCCTGAGCTGCAGAGGTAGCAGCGGGAGGGGATCGGAGTCAGATGTCCAGAATTCCGTGAGCAGTTGCATCTTTCCAACTCGCATGCATTGGTGCTAGGTTATGTTACAGGTCGCAGGAGCTTCAAAGCTTGTTTTTTGCTAGGAGGACCAGCGGGATTGTGAGTAGGAGGTGCAGGATTGCCAGATCTGAGCTTGTGTGAGGTGCGGCATCCGTGGTCAACATGGTGGGACTGAGGGAAGCGCCGGTGGTGGTGGCAGCGGCCGCGGAAGCGCCAGATTCGGGCGCTGCTGGGAAGGTGGTGAAGAGCGGCACGCAGCGAGTCAAGAGGCTTGAACGTCCTGACAAGGCGGCGCTGGAGCAGGAAGTGGAGAAGAAAAAGGCGGCAGTTGCGGCGTTGCAAGCGAGGATTACTGAGATCAACAAGGCCTTGCAGAGCAAACACGAGAACAAGCATGCAATCAGCCAGAAGGTTGCGGAAGCTCGCAGCCGGCAGAGCGAATTGAACAACGAGTTCCGGTCTCTGGTGGACCAGAAGAAAGCTGTCCGGGATGAATTGGAGCTGGCTAATAAGGCGAGGGAGCAGATGAGGGGAGAGGCACGAGCCATGCGGGACAAGCTGCAGTTTGTCAAGTTGGACCAGGTAGATGAGGAGGTCAAGAGGCTGGAGTACAAGATGTCTCACACCTCCTTGACCCTCTCCGAAGAGAAGAAGCTCATTCAGCAGATCAAGGAGCTGACCAAGTCGAGGGAATCTGTTAACCAGTATAATGAGCTGCTGGAGCACATTAACGAGGACGAAGGGTCTCGATCAGGGTATCTCGAGAAGATCAACTCATTCAACGAGTTGTTGAACGAAGTGAAGGAGAAGCAGGAGCTTCAGAAGAAGGTCCTGACGGAAATCAAGCAGAAAGAGACTGCTGAGGGTGCTGAAGTTCCTCTCCTGCACGAAGAGAGAAAGAGTGCCTATGAGAAGACAAAGGCCCTTGCGGAAGAAATTAGGGTGCTCAGGCATGAGCACAGGGTGAAAGAGGACGAATACTGGCAGCGGGAGAGGGAGTTCAAAGACCAGCAGTTTGCTGACAGGAAGAGGAATTACGAAAAGCGTGAGGCAGAAAGGAAGGAAAGGGAGGCCTTCAGGAAACAGAAGGAGCTCGAAAACTTTGTGGAGCCTTTCACAGACGAGCTTATTCTTTGTGATCAGCTTTCCTCATACTTACAGAAGTATGTTACACCGGCGGGGGAGAGTCACTTGACGTCGTCAGCCGTTCAAGCCGACTTTGCTGCACCTGTAGGGATGGTGGTGTCCTCCAAGAAGAGTGATGGCGACCTAGATGGATGGTTCGCAGGCTGTGGAGGAGGCAAAGGAAAGGGGAAGAAGACAAGAGCGCCAGCCCCTCTCAGGAACAAGGACAAGGAGAGGATCACACTGTCGGTAGACGCATTGTCCTCGTTTGCCAAAATCAAATTGTCACCTCCTTCGACTATTGGGGATGTTACCAAGAGCCTAGAGGATGTGAAGGTGGCTAAGGATAAGTTTTTGGCCCTCCAAGTGGAGGCAAGGGAGGCCAGAGAGAAGAAGGCGGACCAGGGAGATGCTGGCCTTTTTAAGGCTAGGGTTGCGGATGCAGTCAACGGAGCAGCTGTGAATGCTTTTGGTGGAAGTGAGGGTGGAGGAGATGCTGCCGAGGGTGAACACGGCAATGGTCACAATGTAAGCATTGACGGTGGGGTAGAAGAGGAACTTGGCATTTTGGAGGTGCCAGACGCCGATAATATAAGCAGTACCTTTTTGGAGTTTCCACCACTGCGGTCTGAGAAGGTGGGAAACGGCAAGGGCCCAGCCAAGGATGGTAGTGGTCTGGAGGTTCCACAAGGAACTCATGAACTCCAGACTCAGGATGTTGAGAAGCAGAACGATGGCATTGTAGAGCCTGTCGGGTCTAGCCAGGCTAATGTTAAGCTTGCGGAGCCCGAGCTGGGGATCGTCGAGGTGACAGACCTGGGACTGACCATCTCCGAACCGGAACTGAGCATCACAGAACCGGAGTTAGGCATCGTGGAGGTGGCTGAAGATGACCTTGGCATCGTGGAGGTTGGTAATGTCTTGAAGCAAGAAACTGCAGCGGTGAAGCTTGATAACTCAAAGTTGGACGCAGTGGAGGCTGGAGAAGCAAATCCCCCTCCTGTTGCAGCAGAGTTTGTCGCCGAGGTGGCTGCTGCAGATGCAGCTTAATGTCTGAGCGTGGGGCTCAGCAGAATGTGAGAAGTGCCTTTCCCAATCTATATTTTTGTTCTCAGAAGTCTTCGGGGGAGGGGTTTCATCGTTTGTTTGCAGACAAGAAAATGCTATTGCACCGGCGGGGAGGTTATGTGTAGTTGGCTGCTGAGTGATGAGTGACCAACCGGTTAGTTGGAGGTCGCAGATATAAGTTAATTACATGATTTGTGCCTTCCTTTCCAACAGAAAAGGAAGCACCTACGCCTTGAACGCGGACTTCCCACGTGAGAACCACTTTGTGTGGAAGGAACATTATTATGTTTGGCGTCGGTATTATTATTTAGAAGACGATGTTCTCCGGCTGGCTGGCGTCCGATATGTCAGACACATCGAGGCCTTGCAGCTGGTGCAAAACGTAAGACATTCTGGGGCGCATGGCGGGCACCGCCTGGGTGCAAGCCTTGACGAGGTCCACAACCAGCTGGATCTTGCTCACATCCGGCACCGTGACTATGGCCGGGTCCAGTATCTCGGCCAGCCGCTTGGCCTGGAACAGCGGGGTGGCCCATTCCAGGAAGCTCTGCCCATTGGTCCCCACGTCCTCAGGCTTCTTCCCACTCACCATCTCCAGCAGCAGCACCCCGAAGCTGTAAACATCGCTCTTCATCGTGAGCTCGTTCCGGTACATGAACTCGGGGGCTCTGTAGCCGTAGTTCCGGGCCACAGGCTGCTCGCTCACCGCCTCCCGCGGCATCATCTTCACCAGCCCCACTCCCAGTACCCGCGCCTCGAACTTGTCGTCCAGCAAGATGTTGCTGGACCTAATGTCCCTATGCACCACGTGGGGCTTCACCTTGTCGTGCAAGAACCTGGCACGCAAGAATCACGCTGTGAGCGAGCTCGCTCACACGCATGGCAGCAAAACAAGCAACAAGCAAAGCAGGTTAAGCAAGCAAAAGAAGGCTAGGAAGCAAGTAAAGCAAGCCGATCAATCAAAAACAAGCGAAGGGAGCAAATTAGGGTAAACAAGCCAAAGTAGGCCAGGGAAGCAAAGCAAGCCGATCAATCAAAACAAAAAACACCAACTAAGCAATCCAATGCGGGCTAAGGAAGAAAGCAAAGCAAGTCGATCGATCGACAGAAACAGAGCAAGCTAAGGAAGCAAAGGAAGGAAAGCGAAGCAGGCTGAGCAAGCCAAAGCAGGCTAAGAAAGCAACCAAAGCACGCCGATCAATCAAAACAGGCAGACCAAATCGAATGTTGACAACAAACAACGAGAGAAAAGCAGGCATAGCAATCAAGCACAGCAGGCTAAGACAGCAAGAACAGCAGGCAAAACAGACAACGCAAGCAAAGCAGGCAAAACCGGCGGCGTAAGCAGAATAAGGGAAGCTTACAAAGCAACCAAGTCAAGGAAGCAGGAAAAGTCAACAAAGCAAGGAAGTCAGGCCACGAAATGCCGCCATGCAGAGCAAAGCAATACAACGCAATGCAAAGCAAGGCAATGCCAAGCAGAGCAAAGCAATGCAATACAATGGAAGGCAAGGCAAGGCAAGGCAATTCCAAGCAGAGCAAGGAAATGCCAAACTAAGCAAACCAAGCAAAGCACCACACACAAAGCTAGGGTTTTCCAGCGGCCTTACGAAATGCCCTGCGCAGCCGTGGCAGCGATGTGGATCCGCAGATCCCAGTCCAGGCTCCTGGATCCCTTGGGAAGCCCGTGGAGCCATTTGTCCAGGGGCCCGTTGGACACGAATTCGTACACGATGTACCGCTCCCCGTTCTCGAAGCAGCATCCCTTCACCGCCACCAGATTAGGATGGCGAAGCCGCGCAATACCAATCATCTCAGCCAGAAAATCCCTCCTTCCCTGGAGGCTGGACCTCCTGAGCCTCTTGACGGCAACCACGGATCCATCCGGCAGCACGCCCCTGTAGGTGCTCCCCCTGCCCTCCCCCAGCCGGTTGCTCTCGCTGAAACTGCCGGTGGCCGAGCTCAGGTCACTGCAGGTGTAAAGGATCCATGGTGGTGACATGAAGGCTGAGGAGGAAGGGCTCCTTCCATGCCTCCGCCCCTTCCTCCTTCTCCTGCTTCTCTTGAAAGCAAGGAGCCAGATGAGGACTCCCAGAGTGGTGGCAAGAATGAAGCAGCTGACAGCTATTAGTATGATTATGTACTCTTTGTGCTGGGATCTCCCTGCGCATGCTATTCCTGCATTTCACCAACATCAGCATCAACATCAGAAGCTGAAAAAGGCACCCACCCACCATCTCCAGACCACATCAAATCAAAACATCACCTCTTTGTGAGCAAACAAAACTGTGTAAGGAGCTGCAATTCTGTGCCACAAGGGTGGCCACTCCCTGTGCAACCAAGGTGCATTCTCCATCCACGGCAGACGTAGTGTTGGGCAATGCAGGATTCCCCAAAGGCCCCGACCTGTTCCAGCCAACTCTGCAGTCGCTCCAGCTCCATGTCAATCCGCCACTGCCATCCTCCACCTGGTGCCCACCCACCCAGCAGCTTGGAGCGCACTCCGTCTGTACATACAGCAGCTCCTGCAGCGAGCTCAGAGCCGCCAGCTCGCCTCCTTCCTCACGGCACGAGCTCTCGGCCTCGCTCCAAGAGCTGCTGGCTCCGGCTTTCACCGCAAAACAGACAACGCAAGCAAAGCAGGTTAAGCAAGCAAAGAAGGCTAGGAAGCAAGTAAAGCAAGCCGATCAATCAAAACAAGCGAAGGGAGCAAATTAGGGTAAACAAGCCAAAGTAGGCCAGGAAGCAAAGCAAGCCGATCAATCAAAACAAAAACACCAACTAAGCAATCCAATGCGGGCTAAGGAAAGCAAAGCAAGTCGATCGATCGACAGAAACAGAGCAAGCTAAGGAAGCAAGGAAGGAAAGCAAAGCAGGCTGAGCAAGCCAAAGCAGGCTAAGAAAAGCAACCAAAGCACGCCGATCAATCAAAACAGGCAGACCAAATCGAATGTTGACAACAAACAACGAGAGAAAAGCAGGCATAGCAATCAAGCACAGCAGGCTAAGACAGCAAGAACAGCAGGCAAACAGACAACGCAAGCAAAGCAGGCAAAACGGCGGCGTAAGCAGAATAAGGGAAGCTTACAAAGCAACCAAGTCAAGGAAGCAGGAAAAGTCAACAAAGCAAGGAAGTCAGGCCACGAATGCCGCCATGCAGAGCAAAGCAATACAACGCAATGCAAAGCAGGCAAGGCAATGCCAAGCAGAGCAAAGCAATGCAATACAATGGAAGGCAGGCAAGGCAAGGCAATTCCAAGCAGAGCAAGGAAATGCCAAACTAAGCAAACCAAGCAAAGCACCACACACAAAGCTAGGGTTTTCCAGCGGCCTTACGAAATGCCCTGCGCAGCCGTGGCAGCGATGTGGATCCGCAGATCCCAGTCCAGGCTCCTGGATCCCTTGGGAAGCCCGTGGAGCCATTTGTCCAGGGGCCCGTTGGACACGAATTCGTACACGATGTACCGCTCCCGTTCTCGAAGCAGCATCCCTTCACCGCCACCAGATTAGGATGGCGAAGCCGCGCAATACCAATCATCTCAGCCAGAAAATCCCTCCTTCCCTGAGGCTGGACCTCCTGAGCCTCTTGACGGCAACCACGGATCCATCCGGCAGCACGCCCCTGGGTGCTCCCCTGCCCTCCCCAGCCGGTTGCTCTCGCTGAAACTGCCGGTGGCTGAGCTCAGGTCACTGCAGGTGTAAAGGATCCATGGTGGTGACATGAAGGCTGAGGAGGAAGGGCTCCTTCCATGCCTCCGCCCTTCCTCCTTCTCCTGCTTCTCTTGAAAGCAAGGAGCCAGATGAGGACTCCCAGAGTGGTGGCAAGAATGAAGCAGCTGACAGCTATTAGTATGATTATGTACTCTTTGTGCTGGGATCTCCCTGCGCATGCTATTCCTGCATTTCACCAACATCAGCATCAACATCAGAAGCTGAAAAAGGCACCCACCCACCATCTCCAGACCACATCAAATCAAAACATCACCTCTTTGTGAGCAAACAAAACTGTGTAAGGAGCTGCAATTCTGTGCCACAAGGGTGGCCACTCCCTGTGCAACCAAGGTGCATTCTCCATCCACGGCAGACGTAGTGTTGGGCAATGCAGGATTCCCCAAAGGCCCCGACCTGTTCCAGCCAACTCTGCAGTCGCTCCAGCTCCATGTCAATCCGCCACTGCCATCCTCCACCTGGTGCCCACCCACCCAGCAGCTTGGAGCGCACTCCGTCTGTACATACAGCAGCTCCTGCAGCGAGCTCAGAGCCGCCAGCTCGCCTCCTTCCTCACGGCACGAGCTCTCGGCCTCGCTCCAAGAGCTGCTGGCTCCGGCTTTCACCAGAAGGCAGCGGCCGATACCGGGCTCCGTCTGCCATCCAGCAGGGCAAACCACCGCTCCTGATCCTGTTGCTGCAAGGAAAGACACAAGGAGTTAGCTCACACCGTGCTGGGCGAGCTAGGATGCACTCGGATAGATGCCCACCTGATTGCACTTGGCCTGAACAGCTGAAGACACAGTAACATGCGGCAACCAGCAGGTAGTGTGTGGTCCGTGAAAGGAATGGCTTCATTCCCTGACTGGCCCGAATGCGCGATCGGGCATGATGCATTATCACAAGTCATCGCTCGACCGCGCAACAACAGCAGCCGCAGTCCATTGCTGTAACCATCTCTCTATACAACCCACTTGCCATTTCCCGAAATGCGGTAGCAGACTGGCCAGGAGCCGGTTGGTTAGACGTCGTAAGTGAACGTTGAGAATTGGGGCTCGTGCCTCCTGCCGCTTGATTCTTTCCCCCGCGGTTTTTTGATGTGGTTTCCCTGAATTTCGAAATCCGGGTGCCGGCTACGGTTTTGGCAAGGAGATGTCATGTCGGGAAACCCCAATTGCCATTTCCCGACGTGGCAATGGGTTTTCGGGCAAGGAGATGTTCCCTCTTGGGATGGGTGGTTTGATCTTGCTGCTTCTTCTGTGCTGAAGGCTTTGCAGATGTGTGCGTCTTCATGGAAGCT
The DNA here is from genome assembly GCA_010909165.1 of Anthoceros angustus. Classification (NCBI taxonomy): domain Eukaryota; kingdom Viridiplantae; phylum Streptophyta; class Anthocerotopsida; order Anthocerotales; family Anthocerotaceae; genus Anthoceros; species Anthoceros angustus. The sequence goes on along the minus strand of MU008169.1, from coordinate 2,033,374 downwards.
TCAGACCTTTACATGGGACGGTCTCTGTCTGCTGCTGAGCCCGGTTTTGGAGCATGCACGGCCGGGGAGGCTGCTGCCTCCGTCACAGACTGTGGGTCCAGCGACCGTGGAGATGAGGGTGGGAGTTGTAGGAGTGTTTCTGCAACCCACCAGATTAGGCCAAGCGGGCTGCTTTCCAGGTGACTTATGCATGCAGCCTTGCAGGTTTGGTGAATGACGACATTGCTGAACCTGTTGGAGTTGTGTGACTGTCCGGATGTCTCTGTGCTGCAGGAAGGATGTGTCTGTTGCAGTTTGGCAGCCAGAGAGAGGCATAGCAGAGCTTGTGGTAAGGAGAGGCAAGATGTGGAACACGACTGGGATTATTCGGGAGGGCAAGCTTTTCTGTCATGTTGAAGAAGCAGTGTGCGTTTCGTTTTCCTGCCATGCTGCTGTTGCTGCTTGACCAGATTCCAGGTGCGCTGCTGGATTGGGTGATTGAGAGTAGGTTCTCTTTTGTTCAGGTGGTTGGTGGAACGTGGAAGCCTGGTTCTCATGGTGGGGCAAGATTTGATGCCGACTGTGAGACTGTACAGCCTGTTGGCCGACATGTCGTATGGCTGTTCTTGGGGTGCTTATCAGTGTTATGCTTATTTGAAGAGGCTTGGCTACGTTGTCGGTAGACATGACGTGGTATGGACAAGAAACTCTGAGAGAAGGCTTATTAAGAACCTGGAGGCTTGTGGAAAGCAGCAGGCAAACAGTGGCAACCATGACAATGCTTCGTCCACAGTTCAGTTGATGAGTTCGTTAGATGTGAAGGAACAAGACCCGGAGGATGAGGTATCAACAGGTGAGATTGATGTGTTAAGTGACGTGGGGAGTGATGAGGCTGGAGAAGTTGAAGTACCCACGAATGCGGTACTAAGCTCACTATCGGAGCCTAGATGTGACTATGGAGCCCCTCTAGCCAGTCTACTGGAGGGAGATGGCGAGAAGCTCGACGAGTTGGTTGGGGCGGATCTGGCCAGACCTTGGAAGGGGCAAGAGGTAGAAGCTGGTTGTACAGTGGTGAACTCCACTGCAGAGTCTCTCAAATGTCACGCTGATCAAGCCCAACAAACCTCCCAGCTCGTGCCCATGTATGATGTCTACCTGCCTAATAGCAAGTTCAAAAAAACTGAGCCAGGAAGGCCAGCGTTCAGCCTTTGTGTTACTAGGTAAGGGTGCTAAGCACTGGTAAGGTTCGTTTCTTTCTGAAGGTCTGCTTGCAAGATCTGAGTTGCTACTTTGTGGCTGCAGTGACCGTCCTCCCGAGCTTAGGGAAGTAGAGGACCTTGAGAGAGGCAATCACGGTGTCCCAGTTAAATTTGCATGCATAGAATGCGGCCATGTAACAGTGTGTTCATTTGAAGGTGTCCAGCTGCCATTCTTGCCGTGAATTGGAGTCTTTCACCCTCCACGAAACCAATATCTCGAAGTTCAGACTTTACAGCTAGATCAAAACAACCCAACACCAAGGTCAAAGTATCAAAATTGTCAGGATTTTGAGCCTGAGAATCCGAGAGCGTTCCAATGTACATATCGATCAACAGCCAGGCACCAACCATAATCAGCTACTATGGCTATCCAGGAATCAGGTTGCTACTCTTCCAAACTCTCTTCTTCTGCATCTTCGTACCTGGTGTCATCTATCACAAGCTGTGACGAGCCACGGACGATTAATGTTAGCTGCAAGCTCCTCCTCACAAAACATGCTTAAACCTAACACAGGTGAACAATCATACGTTGGAGATGTCATGGTGTCCATTGACGCCTCCTCCAATGACATTGGGCATAACCTCGTCCGCATTGAAGAACCATTCGCCTTCACCTTCTTGTTCTGAAGTCCGAGCCAGCATGTGAGAAAAGCATGAAACTGGAAGAATGACACTCGGCAAGGGCAGATTAAGTGCACATACCTCCTTCAGGGTCTGGGTTCAAAGCTGCACAGTCACAAAGAACTTGAAACATGTGATCCACTAGCTGAGAGTGAAGGAAAATCGGGTCCAGACTAATGGCTTGTTCTGCTACACCCCAAATCAGGTATCGACACGGTTTGCTACTTCAAGGATACATACACTGGGATCCTGTGGCACAAGCCGCATCTCCTGCACCTTTGACAAGTCAGGAACACCTCCTTCTGGCTCCACAGCCTCGTCGTCCTCGCCACCCTCATCTTCGTCTTCCTCATCCATTCCATCAGTCTCTATCTGAGACCCGATCAGAAGGGACAGTGAATGCCAGTTGTGTGGAAATCAAATCCCCCATACGCCAACGCAGTAGATCTCAACAAGTACCTGGGTGTAAATGCAAGCTTGAGGGAAAGCAGTAACATCCCTGGAAACTGCATGCATCGACAGCGATAAGAAATCAACTGCATATCCTTTGTCCGCGTTCTCATCACTCAGCCATATGAGCCGCCTGCAACAACCCATTCAGATCAGCTAATTGCATTGTTCCTGGCACACTGTACACACTGCATCAGTCCCCACAGCTCCGAACATGAAAGCAAGTTCACACATAACCAGGCTCCAAACTTGCCTGGTGGTGATGTACAAGGTGCCCAGCTGAGCTGAGGAAGAGCTGCCAAGCACGATGCCCACGGCTGGCTGCACCAGCGCAAACCCAGCTTCCCCGTCGTCCACGTCCAGGCAGGGTCGCCCTTCCGCATCGCGCTCTGCCACCGCAACCAGACCCGCCGCCATGGCACCACACAAATCGAAAGCCCTCGAACCTGCTCGTTTGGACAACCGGAAGCCCGCCAAAATGGTCTTTCAACCGAGAGCGAGAGAAACGGCCCTAACATAACTGTCGTGGGTGTGACGGAATTTGGGGTGCTTTGCTTTGGATCCTGAGTGCAAGGACGGGAGCATCTCTTGTTTCACGACCCACAGCAGATTCTCTGCTGCCCTTGTAGAGAACCCTCCTGCCCGATTTCCCCTACAGCAGGCAGGCACGTGGTGTCGTCAGGCACCATGGTCCTGCTTCACCTGAAGCAGAGCGAGGAGCACCAATTCTTGCATGAGTGCTCAACCTCATCAAGTGTGGATGACGTGGTGAAGGATGTAGTCCGCATCTATAACATGCAGCTGCGGCTGCTGCATCTGAAGGAGGAGGGCAACCGTCTAGCTCTTCACGGCCCTGCCAGGGATCCTGAGTGTGAGGACGAGGACAGCGACGACGAACCTGAAACTGGGGCTGCCCAATGCTCCAGCAACGTGCATCATAAACCGAGGGGTCCTTTCTACAACAAAGATCCCTCTTGCACCCGGACAGGAGAAGGTTTCAAACCTCCGCCCTTGCGCATACGATTTTGCAGCATGTCTCTCCCTCTCTCTCTCTGGCTACAATTCTGTCTGGCAATTGGGTCTCAAGGCTTTTGTTTCTTTCAGCATGCGATCCCGAAGTTGCTCAAGTTCTCTCAAAGGCACTTGCTGAAGCTGCAGCCTGTGTCTCCAAGGTAAACCCACCCTTTGCCCTTGGGCATTTTTTTTGAGGGGCTCGTTGTGCTCTGGTTGTGTCTCATAATGCTGTCTTCTCTTCAAACTATGCCGTCTCTTATTGACAGAAGCCAGCAGGTTTCAGTCAAGAAAAACTTGAATGTCGTCTGTAGCGGCTGAAGCTTCAACATGTGAAGTAATTGATTGCAGGAGCAGGTGTTGCACAAGGTGCCCCTTGATCTGGCATCCTTGAAAGAAGTTCTGCTAAACGTAAAGGGTGCTGTTGCAATATGCTATCCTATGGGCCTGCCCAGATATGATCCTGTTCAGCAAGAGCTCACTGGCACCTTCGAACGTACGTAGTCTGCAGGGCCTGCACTTTCGGTTGAAACAATCAAGTATTTTCTCATCTTCCTCGTACCAGTATCATCTTCTAATGGGTCATGGCTCTCCGGCTGCAAAGCAGGCAAGGATGCCTTTGATCCAGATACAGCACAGATGTGGTGGGCAGGCAAGGAGTTCCATAGAGAAAAGAAGATAGGAGACCACCTGGGGAAAAATGAAAAAACCAAGGTAATGGAAGCATCCTGTTTCGATTCCCAAACTAGCTTACCGTTCTCTCAAAACCGGTCGATCAAGGTCGCGTTCAGTCAAACTTTTTATGCTGCCTTTTCCAGGTTGTTGTCAAGCTCCAAGGCAAGGGGCTCCAAGCTCCCGCTCGAGAACCAGTAAGTGGAGATTGAACCTTTGTTGTAGAGATTATGAACATGTAGGCATTGATGCCAACCTAGAGTTGAGTCTGCGTGCTTTATTTTGTTGCCAGCCAGTGGACGAAGAGACACAGAAGGCTATGATGGCATGGTACTACAAACAGCAAAAAGAACAAGAAGTATGTATTGAGAAATGTAAAACAGTCTTCTTTGCTTTTCCACTCTATTGACTCTGCTCTCAAGAACACACGGTTTCAATATGCAGAAACTTCAAGAGGATGAGGATGATTCTTATATATCCTCGGCTTGGGCAAACCCAAAGGCCCTCAAGTGCCATTTCAACAAGACAGGCCACATCCAGTATCGCTGAGTCAGCACACCCAAATGAATATACCGCTGACACAATGTTACTCCCACAATTTCTTAACCGCCTGATCATAAAATGGCATGGTCAACACCAGTGCAATGGCATCCACATACAACGATACATGCCAGCACTGCTGCAATGGAAAACACTCGGAGTACACTCTGATTCAGAGGTGATGCTAGGACGCTGATGTTGGAGGATACGAAGCTGCAGGCATACGGGCACATACGGCAGCGTATGGTGGCTTGCTGGTCCCACGCTCCCACGCATCAACCCGAGAAGCGATCGGCTCACGAAAACAAAGCTAGGCTCGTCAGATGTGGACACACAGCATCATGGCAAGTGGTCAGACGGCTTCTCGTTCCGAGCTGCTGCAGGCAGGACAAACCAATCACAGAATGGAAAGCAAAACAGCTGATGAGACAGCCATCGACACAGGCTGTTTCCTGTGCATGACGCCTAATAAACAGGCCCTTGGCCTTGATTTCAAATAGTCATGAGAGGCAATTGTACAATTGAGAGGGCTTCCCGTATAGTCTGTCTCTGCCATTCTACACACGCTCGTAGTCAAAAGATGCTCTCCTCGCTCCAACTGAAGTTCACAAATCCCCATGGACGGCGTAGAAGACCTGGATAGCCCGGCTCCAATAGCCTACTCCACTTGACTTTTCAAAGGACGCTGTTCAGAAGGGTCTGAAAACCAAACCAAATGCTGGGTTCACATGTAACCCGAACCGGAGCGATTTTCTCTTCCTCTTTCTTCCGGGTTACATGTGAACGTTTTAACACGGGGACCCATGACGCCCGTAACAACTGACACTCGCCAATAGAAAACCCGGTCACCCGGTCACCAGAAAGGTGGGGGGGACCCATGACGCCCGTAACAACTGACACTCGCCAATAGAAAACCCGGTCACCCGGTCACCAGAAAGGTGGGGAGTTTTAGTGGGTGGGGAGTTTTAGTGGGTGGGGAGTTTTAGTGGGTGAGGGAGTTTTTCCCAAGTCCCACATAACGTGCGATGGTATCTAGGCACGTACTCATACGACCTCGGGAAGAGTATAGTCTCTTCCTGTTGGGATGATACAATGTGTAACATAGGGGAATCAGAACCCTTGCTGAAGATTTCTCCCCCGGGGTTGTTTTGATTTATTTTCAAAATACTAAATTAAAAAAACCCAGTTGAAAAAAAACGGGGTGACCAAGGCCCGTTCGTGGTCACCTCATCATGGCGCTCATTCACGGTCACTCATAACGCTGTTCCGTTCCTTACAACGGGCTTTACCGGGATAATGCATGCTCGAGTCGGAGAAATTCAAGTGTACCGGAGGGCTCAACCCTGTCGAATACCTTAAATATACCTTATCGTTTGTATGATGTGGCACGAGTTTTTTTGTCCTTTGTGTGATGTGGCATAAGTTTTTCGAGGTTCGAGTTCCATCGAACCCAGCATAATAGTATCCAGACCTAACAGTACCAAAAGTTATTGGAGACTTTATAGAAAAGAAGAGATGGAAACCCATCTACCCGAGCGAGGTGATGGGGAACAACCCATTAAAAGGGCCAAGGGCTAGAGGGGCCAAACCCCCTAGCCCCCTCTTTTTAGAAAAGAAGAGATGGAAAATCCATCTACCCGAGCCGATGGGGAACAACCCATTAAAGGGCCAAGGGCCAGGGGGCTAGCCTCCTGGCTCCTTGCGAGACCTAACAATATCCAATATTTGCGTACATAGATCCGCTGATCAGATTGTACAAACCGAGTTCTACTTCCCATAGGATTTTAGAGTTCAGGGTTCATTTCTAGGTTTTGAATTTTGAAGGGGACACCCACAAAATTTGATATTTGTTTGAAGCCAGCATATGCTAAGTTCCTTACTAGCTGGAGGTAATATATTTCCAACGACAATTGGCAGGTGACACTTCTTTATCATTTCAAGTTTTGAAGGGAACACCCAGGGGCTACGGGCCACAACAAGGGCTTCTGTAGTATAACATGGGGTACCTAAAATGTAATTTAGGGCTATCACAAGAGAACCTGTTTTCTAGTGGCATTGGGGTTAGTCACCTTTGTCTAGTGGCATTGGGGTTAGTCGCCTTTGTCTACGGACATGCCAATTTCCCATGTGGAGATTTCAAAGTGCAAGCTTGCGTATATAAGAAGGCCACATATGAGGTCGTTCCCTTGGTTATGGGCACGGTAGTTTCCCAAGTGCTAGTCTACACGGTGTGACATTGACCTTTACTATTCAACATAAATGCTGCAAGCATCAGCATGGATCCAAGGAAGGTAAGCTAGAAAGGCACATTACAGTATGTGCCGATTCTGGCCCTAGAATTTGGTGGTGGACGTATGGCTTTGTAAGTGGGTCAAATATGATTTCCTAATTGGGCCAGGTTATTAGAGTGGAAAGCAAGCAGTCTCCCTGGTGGTCATCTTTAACGAGCTCAAGGATGCAGTTGGGCAGTTGGAAAGTCCTATCCCTTTTGTCCGGTCCTTCTACGGGTCTCCTTCCAAACTATACTATTAGAATGGGCCTGCAATCGATGGGGTTTTGGTGCTCGTCTTAGCTGATGGTACTTGACAAGGGGATCCGTTGGGGGCGGCCTTTTTTGCCATGGCTCACTTCAGGGCTTTGTCTATAATAGCCTCCTCTATTTTGAACTGTCTATACCCATCGGTGGCAGATGAGACCCACATCCTCGGGTCGGGTGACAAGGTTAAGGAGGCTTTTGAACTTTTCTCTTCAGAGGTCTCCTGCCTTGGCTTGAAGGTGAAGATTACCAAGGGCACGGTGTGGTCCTCCTTGTGGTGCTCTTTCTTAATTTTGGGGATATTACTTCTCCGCAAGGACTTCGCGGTTTAGGGGTCCCGGAGGGCCCCTACCTTTCATTAAGGGCGATGTGGATGCGGCTCTTCTCCATGTGTCCGCACAAGTCCAACATCAATTGCAAGTGGTTGCTTCCATCTAGTCATCTAATAGCTATAAGGAGATTGTCTAAACATGGAATGTATGGTGGGGTCTTGGTTAGATTACAAAGAGTTTTATTTTCAAGACAACAAATGGAAGAGGAATCAAACAAATGGAAAAGGTCATGCAACTCGAAAAAATAGTAAATTTAGCAAAAAGAATAAGTAGAGGATATAACTCTTATGGAGTGATCACTAATCATAACTTTTAAGGTCATGTCATGCAACTCGAAAAAATAGTAAATTTAGCAAAAAGAATAAGTAGAGGAAGTTTTCAAAGAAAATTGAGGTGAAAAATATAACTCTTCCATAATATATAAACCAAATAACTTCTTTGGACTCATTAGATAAGTTATTATAATAAAGTAATTATCACCTACAACCTAAGAGGAAAAGATGTATTTTTTGATTTCAAATGGATTGAAACATCATTTCAAAATGTCACATTGAAATGTTTTCAATATAATTAATAATTAAATTAGTAAAATCAAAAAATATATATAATATCTTAATAAATATATAAATCAAATTAAAATTTACCATGATTTAGTTTTTGGATTGATTGGGCCTTAATCATCTTCTCAGAGTGGCGAACGGTACTACCACGAGGATCCACTCCTGGGTTTCCAGGCTTTTCTTGTGGCGGCAAGGAGACTCTCTTGGATCTCTCAAGTGTTGGAGTGCGAAAGTTGTTGGCGATGGAAGCCCACCCGGTGCATCCTATCGGGGAGGCGTTCTGCGGCTTATTGGTGGTATTGCTATCCGCTCGGGCAGTTCGCCCATCTTAGTCCTCATCGGTTTGGGATTGCTATCTTGGGGGCTGCGGCTTTTGGGGTGGGCGGTTCTCGAGACCACCACAGTTGGTTCTTCGGTCGGCGTGGAGAGATGGAAAATCCATCTACCCGAGCCGATGGGGAACAACCCATTAAAAGGGCCAAGGGGGCTAGCCTCCTGCTCCTTAGACCTAACAATATCCAATATTTGCGTACATAGATCCGCTGATCGATTGTACAAACCGAGTTCTACTTCCCATAGGATTTTAGAGTTCGTGGTTCATTTCTAGGTTTTGAATTTTGAAGGACACCCACAAAATTTGATATTTTGTTTGAAGCCATATGCTAAGTTCCTTACTAGTCGGAGGTAATATATTTCCAACGACAATTGGCGGTGACACTTCTTTATCATTTCAAGTTTTGAAGGAACACCTGTGGCTACGGCCACAACAAGGGCTTCAGAGTATAACATGGGGTACCTAAAATGTAATTTAGGGCTATCACAAGAGAACTGCTTTCTAGTGGCATTGGGGTTAGTCACCTTTGTCTAGTGGCATTGGGGTTAGTCGCTTTGTCTACGGACATGCCAATTTCCCATGTGGAGATTTCAAAGTGCAAGCTTGCGTATATAAGAAGGCCACATATGAGGTCGTTCCCTTGGTTATGGGCACGGTAGTTTCCCAAGTGCTAGTCTACACGGTGTGACATTGACCTTTACTATTCAACATAAATGCTGCAAGCATCAGCATGGATCCAAGGAAGGTAAGCTAGAAAGGCACATTACAGTATGTGCCGATTCTGGCCCTAGAATTTGGTGGTGGACGTATGGCTTTGTAAGTGGTCAAATATGATTTCCTAATTGGGCCAAAGTTATTAGAGTGGAAAGCAAGCAGTCTCCCTGGTGGTCATCTTTAACGAGCTCAAGGATGCAGTTGGGCAGTTGGAAAGTCCTATCCCTTTTGTCCGGTCCTTCTACGGGTCTCCTTCCAAACTATACTATTAGAATGGGCCTGCAATCGATGGGGTTTTGGTGCTCGTCTTAGCTGATGGTACTTGACAAGGGGATCCGTTGGGGGCGGCCTTTTTTGCCATGGCTCACTTCAGGGCTTTGTCTATAATAGCCTCCTCTATTTTGAACTGTCTATACCCATCGGTGGCAGATGAGACCCACATCCTCGGGTCGGGTGACAAGGTTAAGGAGGCTTTTGAACTTTTCTCTTCAGAGGTCTCCTGCCTTGGCTTGAAGGTGAAGATTACCAAGGGCACGGTGTGGTCCTCCTTCGGTGTGGTGCTCTTTCTTCAGAATTTTGAGGGGGATATTACTTCTCCGCAAGGACTTCGCGGTTTAGGGGTCCCGGTAGGGCCCCTACCTTTCATTAAGGACGATGTGGATGCAGCTCTTCTCCATGTGTCACTGCACAAGTCCAACATCAATTGCAAGTGGTTGCTTCCATCTAGTCATCTAATAGCTATAAGGGAGATTGTCTAAACATGGAATGTATGGTGGGGTGCTGGTTAGATTACAAAGAGTTTTATTTTCAACAGACAACAAATGGAAGAGGAATCAAACAAATGGAAAAGGTCATGCAACTCTGGAAAAAATAGTAAATTTAGCAAAAAGAATAAGTAGAGGGATATAACTCTTCCATAATAATATGGAGTGATCACTAATCATAACTTTTTCGGACACCTAAGGTCATGCAACTCTAGGAAAAGTAGTAAATTTAGCCAAAAAATAAGTAGAGGGATATAACTCTTCAAAGAAAAAGTTTTTATTGAGGTGAAAAACCGATGATATAACTCTTCCATAATAATATAGAGCACCAATCATAACTTCTTTGGACACCGTCATTAGATAAGTTATTATAATAAACGTAATTATCACCTACAACCTAAGAGGGGAAAAGATGTGGTAAAGTGATTTCACATAGTCTAAACTGATTTCGTATTTGACATATTTTTAATTCAAAATGGGTCAAAACATCATTTCAAAATCACAAAACATTCGAGATATGAAATGTTTTCAAATAGTCATGAGAGGCAATTGTACAATTGAGAGGGCTTCCTGCATAGTCTGTCTCTGCCATTCCCACACGCTCGTAGTCAAAGATGCTCTCTCGCTCCAACTGAAGTTCACAAATCCCCATGGACGTAAGACCTGGATAGCCCGGCTCCAATAGCCTACTCCACTTGACTTTTCAAAGGACGCTGTTCAGAAGGGTCTGAAAACCAAACCAAATGCTGGGTTCACATGTAACCCGAACCGGAGCGATTTTCTCTTCCTCTTTCTTCCGGGTTACATGTGAACGTTTTAACACGGGGACCCATGACGCCCGTAACAACTGACACTCGCCAATAGAAAACCCGGTCACCCGGTCACCAGAAAGGTGGGGGGGACCCATGACGCCCGTAACAACTGACACTCGCCAATAGAAAACCCGGTCACCCGGTCACCAGAAAGGTGGGGAGTTTTAGTGGGTGGGGAGTTTTAGTGGGTGGGGAGTTTTAGTGGGTGAGGGAGTTTTTCCCAAGTCCCACATAACGTGCGATGGTATCTAGGCGCGTGCTCACGACCTCGGAAGAGTATAGTCTCTTCTGGGATGATACAATGTGTAACATAGGAATCGAACCCTTGCTGAAGATTTCTCCCGGGGTTGTTTTGATTTATTTTCAAATACTAAATTAAAATTTACCATGCGCACTGATTTAGTTTTTGGATTCGGTCAGGCCTTAATCACTGCCCCGTGCCTCTCTTCGAGTGGCCTGTCTGGAACGGTCTATGACCACCTTCGGGACTATTTTACTCCTGAGGATCCTTCTTGCGGGTTTTCCGAACTGTTTCTTCTGGCTGGCGCTGTGGCAAGGGGGGAGACTCCTCTTCGGATCTCTCAAGTGTTGGGTGCGAGCAAGTTGTTGGCGATGGAGAAGCCCACCCCAGGGGTGCATCCTATCGGGGAGGCGTTCTGCGGCTTATTGGCAGTATTGCTATCCACCTCGGAGGCCTAGGCCCATCTTAGTCCTCATCGGTTTGGGATTGCTGGGGTCTGAGTCCGCGTGGCTTTTGGGGTGGGCGGTTCTCGAGACCCACCACAGTTGGTTGCTCTTCAGGTCGACGTGGAGAATGCCTTCAACTATGTCTCACGGTCGGCCATCTTCGACGAGCTCAAAAATGCAAGTGGGCAGTTGGCCAGCCTTATTCCCTTTGTCCGCTCCTTTTATGGGTCTCCTTCCAACCTCTATTATCAGCATGGCCCCTTAGTGGAAGGGGTTTCTGTGCTGAGCTCGGCGATGGGCACTAGGCAAGGTGACCCTCTGGGAGGTGCTCTCTTTGCCATGGCGCATTTGAGCTTTCCAAAAATAAGTAGAGGGATATAACTCTTCAAAGAAAAGTTTTATTGAGGTGAAAACCGATGATATAACTCTTCCATAATAATATAGAGCACCAATCATAACTTCTTTGGACACCGTCATTAGATAAGTTATTATAATAAACGTAATTATCACCTACAACCTAAGAGGGGAAAAGATGTGGTAAAGTGATTTCACATAGTCTAAACTGATTTCGTATTTGACATATTTTTAATTCAAAATGGGTCAAAACATCATTTCAAAATCGTCAAAAACATTCAGATATGAAATGTTTTTCAAATATAATTAATAATTAAATTAGTAAAATCAAAAAATCTATATATATAATATACTTAATAATATATAAAATCAAATTAAAACCCGTTGAAAACGGGTGACCAAGGCCGTTGGTCTCACCTCATCATGGCGCTCATTCACGGTCACTCATAACGCTGTTCCGTTACAACGGGCTTCACCGGGATAATGCATGCTCTGGAGAAATTCAAGTGTACCGAGGGCTCAACCTCGAATACCTTAAATATACCTTATCGTTTGTATGTGTGTACGAGTTTTTTGTCCTTTGTGTGATGTGGCATAAGTTTTTCGAGGTTGAGTTCCATCGAACCCAGATAATAGTATCCCACCACTACCAAAAGTTATTGGAGACTTTATAGAAAAGAAGAGATGGAAACCCATCTACCCGGGCGGTGATGGGGAACAACCCATTAAAAGGGCCAAGGGCTAGAGGGCCAAACCCTAGCCCCTCTTTTAGAAAAGAAGAGATGGAAAATCCATCTACGAGCCGATGGGGAACAACCCATTAAAGGGCCAAGGGCAGGGGCTAACCTCTGCTCCTTGCAGACCTAACAATATCCAATATTTGCGTACATAGATCCGCTGATCAGATTGTACAAACCGAGTTCTACTTCCCATAGGATTTTAGAGTTCAGGGTTCATTTCTAGGTTTTGAATTTTGAAGGGGACACCCACAAAATTTGATATTTGTTTGAAGCCAGCATATGCTAAGTTCCTTACTAGCTGGAGGTAATATATTTCCAACGACAATTGGCAGGTGACACTTCTTTATCATTTCAAGTTTTGAAGGGAACACCTAGGGGCTACGGGCCACAACAAGGGCTTCTGTAGTATAACATGGGGTACCTAAAATGTAATTTAGGGCTATCACAAGAGAACTTTTAGTGGCATTGGGGTTAGTCACCTTTGTCTAGTGGCATTGGGGTTAGTCGCCTTTTGTCTACGGACATGCCAATTTCCCATGTGGAGATTTCAAAGTGCAAGCTTGCGTATATAAGAAGGCCACATATGAGGTCGCTCCTTGGTTATGGGCACGGTAGTTTCCCAAGTGCTAGTCTCTTGGTGACATTGACCTTACTATTCAACATAAATGCCGCAAGCATCGATGGATCCAAGGAAGGTAAGCTAGAAAGGCACATTACAGATGTGCCGATTCCGGCCCTAGAATTTGGTGGTGGACGATGGCTTTGTAAGTGGGTCAAATATGATTTCCTTAATTGGGCCAAGTTATTAGAGTGGAAAGGCCTCCTGGTGGTCATCTTTAACGAGCTCAAAATGCAAGTGGGCCCCTTATTCCCTTTTGTCCGCTCCTTTTATGGGTCTCCTTCCAACCTCTATTATCGCATGGCCCCTTAGTGGAAGGGGTTTCGTGCGAGCTCGGCGATGGGCACTAGGCAAGGTGACCTGGGAGGTGCTCTCTTTGCCATGGCGCATTTGAGCTTTGTCTTCTCTGCCTCTTGGTGTGGGAATGTTTGTATCAAATCTGTGGCGATACCCATATCCTGCCCGAGACAAGGTTCAAGTGGCGTTTGACTTCTTCGTTTCAGAGCTCTCCCGCCTCAGTTTGAAGGTCAAAATCATCAAGTGCAAGGTTTGGTCTCCCTTTGGCGTTGTGCCTTTTCTCCGGTATCCAGAGGGGGATATTGCTTCCCCGCCGGGGCTTTGGGTTCTTGGTGTCTTGATTGGGCCTCCTACCTTCACCCAGGATTATGTGGACGCGGCTTTGGCTGAGGATTTGGTGCACATTGACCTTTCTCAACTAGGAGACCCACATCCTCGGGTCGGGTGACAAGGTTAAGGAGGCTTTTGAACTTTTCTCAGAGGTCTCTCGCCTTGGCTTGAAGGTGAAGATTACCAAGGGCACGGTGTGGTCCTCCTCGTGTGGTGCTCTTTCTTGAATTTTGAGGGGGATATTACTTCCGCAAGGACTTCATGGTTTAGGGGTCCCGAGGGCCCTACCTTTCATTAAGGACGATGTGGATGCGCTCTTCTCCATGTGTCACCGCACAAGTCCAACATCAATTGCAAGTGGTTACGATCCGGACCTCCTCGTTGCTCAACCGGGCCTCTCTCCGGCTCTGCACCCTCCGGAGTTCCTCCGGCTCACACGTTCCGGTCCACTCGTCTTTGGGGCGGCACTCTGGGCGAACACGGTCCCCGCCTCCCCGCACACACCACCACACGTTAGGGGTCGTCACGGGACCTTGATCGATCTCTCCGGGGCGCCGTGCACCTTCGGTGACTCGGGACTCACGTTAGCATGAAGACACAAGGTGCAAAGCAGCGGCATCAACACCAAGAGAAGATGATTTATTCGGGCCCTCTTATACTCGCCCAAGTCGGCGTCTTTATTACACCTATTACAGTGGTGGCCATTTCGATATGTCGGCCGCCTACCATCCTATTCCTCCCTCCTATCTCCTTCGTCGGTGGTGGGCACAGGAAGGTCACAGGTTCCGTCTCGGTATTGGTGGTCCAATCTCCCGTCGGCGATTCTCGGGCGCACCCAATCGGATGATCCGCGAGGCGGACCCCTTCCTCTTCCGGAATCACGGGTTGGGCTCGGCGTGATGCGGCGCCGTTACCACGTCTTCCCCCGTGGGTCCCCTCCCGGGGCCACCGTGCTCCCCAGTAAGTAAGTCGGAGGGACTCCTCCTTGCTTCGAGTCCGGACCTCGGGTCGGTCTCGATCGAACTTGAGTGCCTTATTTCCTGAGTCGTCTGCAGTCGGTCTCATCTGGGGTTCGGACCTCGGGTCACTTCTGGTCCGGTCCCCAAGCTCCGGACCCCTTATCTGGACCTCTTCTTGCTAGGCCCTCATCCCTACCACCCAGGCCCTTGTCTTGGGTGGGTTGGCTTCCTCCTTCCGCCTTTCGTGGCCCCCGCCTCTATCCTCCCGGCGGGTTGCGGTGGACTTACCACGAGGTCCGTTGTATTGGCGTCCACCTCCTCACAGGCTCTTCTCCCCATTGCCGTCGTCTCCAAGCAGGGCCACTAGGGTCCCGTCTTTGTCCCCATGCCCTTCATCCCTTCTCGAGCCTTCCGGGTCCGTCCATTTGTGGCCGAGGCGATGCCTTAAGGAGCTCGTAGTAGGCAAAATCCGAGTCAATCTTTGGATTGCCTCTTCCACATGTGCCGGAGCACCCGATACTCCTTCGCCATTGGTGCTCCGGAGCCGAGCGTGTCCGGCTTTTGGACCATCTCCCCACCCGAGTTCGTTTGGGCCGGGCGAATCTCGCGAGGCCACAAGGGCCGCCTCGGTCACCTCACGCAACCGCTGCTTTGCTGCTCAGCTCCGTCGTTTCTGCTGCCGGCTTACGCCATAGCGCAGCCCCTTCCGCCTTCCTTAAGCGGACGGCTTCTTCTTTTGCGTCCGGTGCTCTCTTTGCCATGGCGCATTTGTGGCTTTGTCTTCACCTCTTGTGGGAATGTTTGTATGTCATGGCCGACGATACCCATATCCTGCCCGGAGACAAGGTTCAAGTGGCGTTTGACTTCTTCGCTTTGAGCTCTCCGCCTCGGTTTGAAGGTCAAAATCATCAAGTGCAAGGTTTGGTCTCCCTTTGGCGGCCTTTCTCCCGGTATCAGGAGGATATTGCTTGAGGCTTTGGGTTCTTGGTGTCTTGATTGGGCCTCCTACCTTCACCCAGGATTATGTGGACGCGGCTTTGGCTGAGGATTTGGTGCACATTGACGACCTTTCTCAACTAGGAGACCCACAGTGGCATTTGGGATCCTCTCCTTTTGTTTTGCGCGTCGGCCAGGGTACCTTCTCCGAACGGTTGCCCCCTCCCCGGTTTTCTTGTCTAGCCTAAGGAGTTTCGACAAGCGGCTTATGCAAGTTTTAGGCAACTGTGGCGCGACTTTCGCTGACGGCCAGCCAGGCGCGCACAATCCTCGTGTCATTGTAGTAAGGAGTCCGTTCCCGAGAGAATGATAAGCTCCGTTTGCCGCGTTTCGACCGATTCTCACCTTACTTTGCGTCCGCTCAACTTTAACACACGCAATCGCTGCTTTATGCCTAACTACTCATAACGCTTCACTGCCCGTGGGCTAAACGCTTAAGGACCCGCTTTGCGTCCAGATCGCTCCGCACGCCACTGCTCCTTTAGTCCGCTCCTCTCATCATTCTCACTACGCCATCAACCTTGGAAAAGAACGCAAGTGGTTACCCGACCTCCTCTGCTCAACCGGGCCTCCTCACCTCTGTGCGCTACCCCTCTCGCTGCGAGGTCTTGACGCTTGGGCCTCCACGCCCTTGTTGCTCACCCGGTGAAGGAATTTAGTCGATCTGTCGAATGGACGGACTTCCCTTCGGCCTCCGGCGTTTCCCTTCTTGATGCGGCCGAGCTTCGCCTTCCTCCTCGCCTCACAGGTGCTCACGGAGGAGCACCATCGCCTCTGGTGGCTTCTACTTCACAGGTCTTCTCGGATGTCCCATGAGACCCCAGGCATCTGTCCATGGCGGTGGCAGGACGTGTCTCTTCCACGGCCGCCAGTGAGGCCCCCAAAAGTCCGTAGTGGGAGGCGGGCATCTCACGGTCCGCCAAGGACCTCCATACATGATCGAGCAAGTCGGGGGTTCTCGGACCTAATCGGGTCCCTTAGGTCGATTGCAGGGTCGGAGCTTCACCCTCCTTGGCCCTCTTGGCCGCCAATTCCTTATTCGCCTCTTCGTCACAGGGCTCGGAGGGTGAGGGGTTCGAGGCGGCCTTGCCTCTCCCGGTGCAGCAGGGGCCGGCTCAGTGGGGTTCTGACCTCTGCTCCTTGGCGGCGTCCCTTTCGCCTTCTCACGCCTCTTGACCTCTTGCCACTCCGTGGGCGGGGGCACCTGAGCACCGAGTCTTTGCGTTGTGGCACCGTCTTCCGCCTCTTGATTGCCCGGCGAGTTCGTCGGGGCTCCTCTGCTTGTTGTGGTGGTGGTGTTTTTGGTCGGGCCGTCTCTGCCCTTGGCTCCGTGAGGCACCAGAGGAGGAAGCGGGGATATCTTCCCACACTTCCCTAGGTGGTGAGGGGTCCGTTCGATGTATGGAGTCAGTATCCCTTCGATCGTCCTCCTCCGGACCCGTTTGGCCCTAGGGGTCGGGCCTCTACCTCAGGCGCCTTTGCAGCTCACTTGGTAGGGCCGCCAACCCTTTTCCGGGCGCACTCTCCCCATCCTTGAGGAGGTCGTAATGTCCCCACATGGATCGGGTATGGGGATAGTCGAGCGGTGGCTTCTCGCTCCTACATGCGGGCCTCTGTGAACACAGCGAAGATGATCCTTCCCGTCCGCCTCTTGTTGCAGCATGCGGGAACACCAACAAATTATCACCAAGGTGATCCACCTTGGTGAGCAAGTTCGATGGACAATGATCCGACTCGCCCTCACCCCATCCGGCGGTCAGGCATCAACCGGCGTTGGTTGTCCTGCGTTGACTTCGGCATGCGCCTCTATCTTCCCTCGCCTTGAGGGGCTCGGGACTCGCCCCAACCTCCTCCGTTGGGCGGTTGTAAGCGCCCTCGGGACCTCAAGGTCCATCTCACAGGATCCTCCGGAGGTTCTTGGACGAACCTCCTTGTTGGCCTTGCCAGCATCTTGGCGAACTCCGGACCCGGTGACTTGTCAAGCGTCCGGACTGGAACACGTCTAAGTGCCACTCTTGACTAATCCTCCCGCCTCCTCCGGCCATGGCCCAAAAGTCCGATAGCGCCGGTTACAATGTTGCGCTCTACCGGGTTCCATGGCTCCCATACCTCCATGACCTTCTTGGGTCCCATTGCCTTCTTCTCCTTCTTGGCGATTGCGAGATCGGCACGATCGCCCTCTTGCGTTTGCTCCAACAGCGGTGAGCAGCAGATGCTGGCGTTCAAGAGATAGCTAGAGGGCCGGTTGCGAGCGCAAGAGACCGCGAATTGTCTCGAGGTCGCCGGAGAAATGACCTCCTCGTCGGCCGGGTTAAATAACGGGTGCCTCTTCCCTGTCGTAGCGCGGAGTGCATGGCTTACTCGACCTTCGCCGCTGCAGCCTGCCTTCGCCGCGCAGCGGGGCGTGAATACCGCTATAACGGCCTCGCAAGGCACGGCCTGCGCCGATGCCCGACCTCCACTCGGGGCCGTCCACGTGGCGCCGCTCGATCATCCTCACGACTCAACTTCTAAATTACTTTCCACAGGCGTACTTATCTGTTTTGACCCGGAGTGGGGTCCGGACTTATCCGATACCCGGTCGCGGTGGTAGCTCGTCGTAGTGGTACCAGGTCCGTTACCCACTCCCGAGTCCGAGTATACTCCGAGCACACCGAGCACCGTCCGCGCTTATTCCTCCCTCCTATCTCCTTCGCTGTGGCCTGGAAGGTCCGGGTTCCGTCTCGGTATTGGTGGTCCAATCTCCGCCGACAAGGCGCACCCAATCGGATGATCCGCGAGGCGGACCCCTTCCTCTTCCGAATCCTGCCGTTATTGCGGCGGTCTCGACGCCTGCTACACAACGCCTTCCCCGGCCCCCAAGGTCCCTCCTAGGGGCCACCGACCGACGCCCCCAACAGAAGTCTGAGAGGGGACTCCTCTGCTTCGAGTCCGGACTGGTCCGGCCTCGACTCCCGAGTCTCGAACTCGGAGTCCGCTTTATTTCCCCGAGTCCGGCCGGGTCCGGTCTATCTCGGGTTCGACCTCGTGGTCCGACTTACGGGTCCGTCCCCAAGCTCGGACCCTTATCTGTGGACCTCATCGCTAGGCCTCATCCCTACCCACCGACCCTTGTCTTGGGTGGGGTTGGCTTCCTCCGCCCTTTCGTGGCCCCGCCTATCCTCCCGAGCAGGTTGCGTAGACCCCGAGGTCCGTTGTATTGGCTGGCCCCGCCTCCCGAGGCTCTTCGCCTCACGCTGCCTCCAAGGGCCACTAGGGTCCCCTGCGCCCCCATGCCTTCATCCCTTCTCGAGCCTTCCGGGTCCCATTTGTAGCGGCGCCGAGAGGCTTCCAATGCCTTAAGGAGCTCGTAGTAGGCAATCCGAGTCAATCTGGATTGCCTCTTCCACATGTGCCCGAGCACCCGATACCTTTCGCCATTGGTGCTCCGGAGTCGAGCGTGTCCGGCTTGCCGACCATCTCCCCGCCAGTTCTACCGGAGCCGGGCCGACTCGCGAGGCCACAAGGGCCGCCCCACCTCCTCGCAACCGCCGTTGCTCCGCCTGCCGTGTCTGTTGCCTCCGCTGCGCCACTCGCATAGCGCACCCTTCCGCCTTCCTTAATCGACCAGCTTCTTTTCTCGCGCCCAGGCTTTCGCCTCCTGCTCATCCTCGGCCTTTAGCTCCGCCATCTCCTCTCCAGACGGCCGGCAACTCGCCTCCGGTTTCGCCCAGTCCTTCTCCATTTCGGCGACGCCCCGCCTTGTTCCATCGCCTTACCTCCTCCGGCCAATGTAGCTGGAGCCGCTTATCTCGCTCGTGATCCGTGATCACGCCCGCAGACCATTCCGCTCAATGGTAACTTGAGCCGCAGCCTGTGGTCTCTTTGCGTCTTCCATCTCCGCCATTGCTCCACCTCAAGAATCGAGTCCGGAGATCCTCCATCTCCTTGTCGGGCTTCTCTGCATGGCTGGCGCACTGCCCGCCGCCGCCTGCTTCGTTAGCAGCTATCCTCGCTGCCTCTCCACCGTTCCGATCACGCCGATAGTGATCGCGTTTGCCTTAGCAGCTTCCGCCTCCTCGCCGCTCACTGCCTTCGCCGCGCAGCGGGGCGTGAATACCGCTATAACGGCCTCGCAAGGCACGGCCTGCGCCGATGCCCGACCTCCACTCAGGGCCGTCCACGTGGCGCCGCTCAGTCTGTCCTCACGACTCAACTTCTAAATTACTTTCCCTGGCGTACTTATCCTGTTTTGACCCGGAGTGGGGTCCGGACTTATCCCGATACCCCGGTGCGCAGTCCGTAGCTCGTCGTAGTGGTACCAGGGTCCGTTACCCACTCCGGAGTCCGGAGTATACTCCGGAGCACAGTCCGGAGCACCGTCCGCGCTTATTCCTCCTTTTCCGCCTTATTTTATTCTTCGGACCTACGAAAAAAACAAAACCCCACTTATTTCCTAACCCCAAAAGTCCGAGTGGGAGCGGGCATCTCACGGTCCGCCAAGGACCTCCATACCGCACCGAGCAAGTCCGGAGGTTCTGACCTAATCAGTCCCTTAGGTCCCGATTGCCGAGGTCCGAGCTCACCCTCCTTGGCCCTCTTGGCCGCCAATTCCTTATTCGCCTCTTCGCCTGGGCCTTGAGGCGGGTGAGGGGCTGAGCCGACCCCTTGCCTCCCGGGCGATGACCGGCTGTGGGGTTGCTGCGCCCTCGCCTTGAGCGCGGCCCCTTCTCGCCCCTTCTCACCGCCTCTTCGCCTCTTGCACTCCTGCAAGGGCAAGGCACAGCACCGCCCGAGGTGTCTTCTGTGGCACCGCCTTCCGCCTCTTGCCCAGCCTGCGGGCTCCTCCGCTGTGGCCGGGCTGGTCGGGCCGGGCCGCTCACGGGCCGCCGTGGGCATTCAAGAGGAGGGAAGCGGGATATCTTCCCACACTTCCCTAGGTGGTGAGGGGTCCGTTCTGCATGTATGGAGTCCGATCCCTTCCTGCCTCCTCCCGACCTGCTTGGCCCTAGGGGTCGGGCCTCACTGGCGCCTTGCCCGCCTGCCTCGTAGGGCCGCCACCTTTCCTGAGCGCCCCGCCCACCTCCCCATCCTTCAGAGGTCGAATGTCCCCACATGGATCGTGTATGGGATAGTCCGGAGAGTGGCTTCGCCCTCGCCTCAGGGCCTCTCGAACTCGCGAAGATGATCCTTCCCCCCCGCCTTGCCCTACAACACATGCAAGAACACCAATAAATTATCACCAAGGTGATCCACCTTGGTGAGCAAGTTCCGGACAATGATCCGGCCACGCCTCACCCTTCGTCCAGAGCAGTCCGACATCAACCGCCTGCTGGTTGTCCCGCTCGGCTCAAGACGCCGCCTTGCCGCCTATCTTTCCCTCGCCTTGAGGGGCCTGGGACCACGCCCAACCTCTCCTCCGGTTGGCCGCCTCAGACCTCCAAGGTCCATCTCGATCCTCCTGAGGTTCTTGGATCAACCTCCTTGTTGGTCCGCCAACATCTTCCGGCGAACTGACTGTGGTGACATCATCGGCCCAGGCACCTTGAGTGTGCGGCGGGGATCTTGACGGCGGGCGTTCCTTCCCATCGCTTTGGGGTCGGTTTGTAGCCACAGAGGCCTCCGCTTGCGCCTTCTTAGGAGTTGGGCTCTCTTCCCCATCTTGTCCTCCCGTTTCTTAATTCGGCATTCAAATATCTTGGAGGCTTTTGTCGCGGCTTCCTTCTCTGGCATGGCCCGCACTGCCTCCGCCGCCTCCCGCCTCCTTCGTTAGCCGCAGCTTATCTCGCTGCCTCCTCCACCGATCACGCCGATAGTGATCGCGGCCGGCCTTAGCAGCGCTTCCCTCCTCGCCTTCGGGCACGCCCAGGCCGTCGAGCCGCCGCCGCCCAGTCGCGAGCCTTCGCTGCGCGCCTCCTCCGCCTCGCCGCGCTACCTCCGCCCGCAGGTCGCCCGCTGGGCCTCTCAACCGCTCACCGCCACCCAAAGAATTTAGTCCGTCCCGCCGAATGGACCAGACTTCTTCGCCTCCCGCTTCTTCGATGCGGCCGAGAGCTCGCCTTCCTCCTCGCCTCCCGGTGCTCCCTCGAGGAGCACCATGCGCCCGGTGGCTTCTACTCGGGTCTTCTCCGTCCCAGAGACCTCAGAGCATACCGTCCCATGACGTAGCTGACCCGCCGTGTCTCTTCCACGGCCGCCACCGGTGAGGCCCCCAAAAGTCCGTAGGGAGGCATCTCACGGTCCGCCATGACCTCCATACTGCAGCCGAGCAAGTCCTGACCGGGTTCTCCGGACCTAATCAGTCCCTTAGGTCCCGATTGCCGAGGTCCCGAGCTTCACCCTCCTTGGCCCTCTTGGCCAATTCCTTATTCGCCTCTTCGCCCCTGGGCCTTGAGGTGAGGGGTTCGGGAGCCGACCTCTTGCCTCCGGCCGGCACAGACTGCCCGGTGGGGTTGCCGCTGCCTCCTCGCCTCCTTGAGCGCGCCTTTCGCCTTCTCACCGCCTCTTGCCTTACACCTGCAAGGGCAAAGGCACAGCACCGCCCGAGGCTTGGGTGGCACCGCCTTCCGCCTGCCCGCGAGTTCGCCGGGCTCCTCCGCTGTGGTGTGGCGCTGAGCGGGCTGCCTCTCACAGACTGCTGCCTTGGGCCAAGAGGAGGGACTTTTCCCATGCGAGCCTCACTAAGATTAGCAGGACTCTTTATCCTCCGAGGCGAGGGCGCCATGTCGTTTTTCCTCGCTGCGAGGTTGGGCTCGGGCAGGCGTCCCTCCGGAGAAACAGACGGGCGCAATTGGCCCTCTTGGCCGCCAATTCCTTATTCGCCTCTTCGCCTGGGCCTTGAGGCGGGTGAGGGGCTGAGCCGACCCCTTGCCTCCCGGGCGATGACCGGCTGTGGGGTTGCTGCGCCCTCGCCTTGAGCGCGGCCCCTTCTCGCCCCTTCTCACCGCCTCTTCGCCTCTTGCACTCCTGCAAGGGCAAGGCACAGCACCGCCCGAGGTGTCTTCTGTGGCACCGCCTTCCGCCTCTTGCCCAGCCTGCGGGCTCCTCCGCTGTGGCCGGGCTGGTCGGGCCGGGCCGCTCACGGGCCGCCGTGGGCATTCAAGAGGAGGGAAGCGGGATATCTTCCCACACTTCCCTAGGTGGTGAGGGGTCCGTTCTGCATGTATGGAGTCCGATCCCTTCCTGCCTCCTCCCGACCTGCTTGGCCCTAGGGGTCGGGCCTCACTGGCGCCTTGCCCGCCTGCCTCGTAGGGCCGCCACCTTTCCTGAGCGCCCCGCCCACCTCCCCATCCTTCAGAGGTCGAATGTCCCCACATGGATCGTGTATGGGATAGTCCGGAGAGTGGCTTCGCCCTCGCCTCAGGGCCTCTCGAACTCGCGAAGATGATCCTTCCCCCCCGCCTTGCCCTACAACACATGCAAGAACACCAATAAATTATCACCAAGGTGATCCACCTTGGTGAGCAAGTTCCGGACAATGATCCGGCCACGCCTCACCCTTCGTCCAGAGCAGTCCGACATCAACCGCCTGCTGGTTGTCCCGCTCGGCTCAAGACGCCGCCTTTGGCTTGGTCCATCCTCCGCTTGCTCTTTCAACTTGTAGTCTCTCTCGATGACTTTGGGACGCACTTAGCTCGCTATCCCGCGGGTGGGCAGCGTATCGCTACACATGATGTCGTCCGGGACGTCATGTTCTCTATTGCTAGGGAAGGCGGGTTCCTTCCATTTAGGGAGCCCCCTTACACCTTGCTCAACGGGGTCTCGCTTAGGGCAGACGTATTTTTGACCCGGGGAGATCAGGTTTCGGTTGCTGATGTGGTGGTAATGGATCATCCCACCCGCGAGAGTGTCTGCGAACATGTTATTCTTAACCCTCCAGGTTGGGCGGCGGAGGGATGTGCAACGGCTAAGGTCCACAAGTACTCTCCTATGTAGGACGGCCACGCATTTGTCCCCCTTGCCATTAAGACTCATGAAGCCATGGGCAAGGATTTCTCTAGGTTCGTCAAGGCCTGCGCCAAGGCTTATCATAGCCGCAGAAATGGGGTTGGCCTCCCCCTTTCTTGTATTGTTGTTTTCATTCAGCAGAAGGTTTCCATAGCTCTGCAAGAGCATTGGCTAACGCAGTGTATAGAACGACAACAAGCGCGGGAGATGCAGCTTCTTCGACACCGGTGGTAAGTAGGCCTTTTCACATGCCTGACCACGAAGTTCTTCGGGCGGTTAGTGGTTTTGAAATGCGTGATCGCGGGGGGTAGTCCCCATGGCATGGTGCCCTTCGTTGGATTTTTCCCCTTTTGTTTTTGGGGTGGATGGGTTTTTCCCATCTCTTTTTTATAATAAAGTCTTCTTTCCCTCCTTTTGGATAGATCAGTTGACTATTTCGTTGGATGTAGTTGGTAATTAATTGGGTATTCTTTTTCTTCTTCGAATTTAGTAAACTAAACGGTAGACGTGAATCAAAGAGAAGTTGCTTTATATTTGAGTTGCAAAATACTTAAGTTGGCATCATTTGGATAAGAAGTTACAAAGAGAAGTTACCTCGTATTTAAGTTGGAACATACTTAAGTTGACATCATTTGGATTAGAACTTAACACCTAAAATAATAATATTAATATGGTATAAATAGGAATTTTTCTAGTATGAGGGAAAGTATAAATTGGCGTCGCTCTTTGAGGACTATATATGCAGTTGTTATCAGTTGTATTATGTAACTTGCTCAATCATAATAGCTTCATTTGGGGACTATATATGGAGTTGTCGTCATTTGTATAAAGTAACTCGCTCAATCGTGATAGCTTCATTTGCTAGTGATTTAGTTCTTTCGTTTAACAATAACGCACGTGCTCAATTGAGATAGCTTCATTTGCTAGTGATTACTTCTTTCACTTAGCAATAACACACAACATGGATAGGAAGGAAGCAACGCTATGTGTGAAGGGATGTGGATTCTTTGGAAGGGTTGAAACACATAACATGTGCTCAATTTGTTACCGGTGGAAACCGTAAAGCGGCGGAAACTCAAGTTGTTGCCGAGGTTAAAGCTTTAAAATTGACAACAACAACGTCCACAATCTTGAAGCAAGAATTGAAGCGAGATGCAACTAGAAATGAAGTTGTCCCCGAGGTTGTGGCTTGAGGCGGTAAGCGAGAGTTGAGGGTGTCCCTGAGCTTGTGAGTTCCTCCAAGCACGAAACGAAGAAGCAGATGGCAACTGGAATTGTCACTAAACCTGAGGCTTCACGATTGGCAACTATGGCTACCACCTTCGAACAAGAAGTGCCGAAGTATATTGCATTTGGAGCAGGAGCAGGAGCTTTTGCCGAGCCTATGACTTTGAAATCCATAACAACATCCACCACCTCCGCGCAAGAAGTGAAAAACCATTTCACACTATCAGACGAAGCTGAAGCCGTCATCAAGTCTAAGGCTTTGGAATTGACAAAAACGGTTACCAGCTCTAATCCCCCTATGTGCATACCTTGCATCAAGCAATGTGGCTTCTTTGGAGATCGAAGTACAAAAGATATGTGCTCTCGTTGTTTCCTCGCAGAGCTTTCGAACACGTTGGAATTTCCAACAAACAAGTCGGCAATTGTGGCTCAAGAGCCAACTCCTCTTGTGGCGCCGCTTAAGAAATTAACTCGTTGTTTTACCTGCGGGAAGCGTTTAAGCTTAACTGCTATGAAATGCCGATGCGAGCAACTCTTTTGCTCCTCTCATCGCTTGCCCGAGGATCATAATTGCTCCTATGATTTCAAGTGTGTAGGCAAGCTTGACATTGCCAAATCCAATCCCCTCATCCAGCCTGAAAAGATGGAAGACAAGATTTGAAACCTAGTGGAGCATATCTGCTTGAGTTTGCTAGCTTGTAAAGATGGAAGACAAGATTTGAAACCCAATGCAACATGCTCGCAAACTCTTCAAGTCTGTGAGTGCTATTATTGCTAGTAATTGCTAGTGATTATGTTTAAAATTGTAGTTCCTCCTTTGGATAGATCATTGACTATTTCGTTGGATGTAGTTGTAATTAATTGGGTATTCTTTTCTTCTTCTCGAATTTAGTAAACTAAACTAGACGTGAATCAAAGAGAAGTTGCTTTATATTTGAGTTGCAAAATACTTAAGTTGGCATCATTTGGATAAGAAGTTACAAAGAGAAGTTACCTCGTATTTAAGTTGGAACATACTTAAGTTGACATCATTTGGATTAGAACTTAACACCTAAAATAATAATATTAATATGGTATAAATAGGAATTTTTCTAGTATGAGGAAAGTATAAATTCGCCGCTCTTTGAGGACTATATATGCGTTATGTTTGTATTATGTAACTTGCTCAATCATAATAGCTTCATTTGGGGACTATATATGGAGTTGTCGTCATTTGTATAAAGTAACTCGCTCAATCGTGATAGCTTCATTTGCTAGTGATTTAGTTCTTCGTTTAACAACAACGCACGTGCTCAATTGAGATAGCTTCATTTGCTAGTGATTACTTCTTCACTTAGCAATAACACACAACATGGATAGGAAGGAAGCAACGCTATGTGAAGGGATGTGGATTCTTTGGAAGGGTTGAAACACATAACATGTGCTCAATTTGTTACCGGGGAAACCCGTAAGCGAAACTCAAGTTGTTGCCGAGGTTAAAGCTTTAAAATTGACAACAACAACGCCCACAATCTTGAAGCAAGAATTGAAGCGAGATGCAACTAGAAATGAAGTTGTCCCCGAGGTTGTGGCTTGAGCAGGCGGAACGAGAGTTGAGGGTGTCCCCGAGCTTGTGAGTTCCTCCAAGCACGAAACGCGAAGCAGATGGCAATCGGAATTGTCACTAAACCCTTTATGATTTCACTAGATTTAACCACATTAAACTTTGGAGTAAAGAAATAAAATAAAGGGAACAATAATGAATTTCCCAGAAATATATTAGAATAGAATTAAAATATGATAGTTGCCAGACTCAAGACTTAAACTATGATATTTACAAGACTTAAACTATGATACTTGCAAGCCTTAAACTATGATATTTGCAAGACTTAAACTATGATATTTGCAAGACTTAAACTATAATATTTGCAAGACTCAAATTCATAGTCTCATTCAATCCCTGGAATGAGGGAATTGGGGCTAGTCCCCCCGGCATGGTGCCCTTCTTTGGGGTTTTCCCCTTTTGTTTATGGGGTGGATGGGTTTTTCCCATCTCTTTTTTATAATAAAGTCTTCTTTCCCACATTCAATCCCTGGAATAGATTTGAAAATTTGAACTTTGAACTTTAAAGTAACCTCATTAAACCCCAGGAATAGAGTTGAAATTTGAACTTTAAAGTAACCTCATTAAACCTAGGAGTATTCAACTCTGATTGGTATATTCAAAGGTTCACTAAACCTTGTATGATTTCACTAGGTTTAATAATATTAATATGGTATAAATAGGAATTTTTCTAGTATGAGGAAAGTATAAATTGCCGCTCTTTGAGGACTATATATGCAAATTGTTATTATATTATGTAACTTGCTCAATCATAATAGCTTCATTTGGGGACTATATATGGAGTTGTCGTCATTTGTATAAAGTAACTCGCTCAATCGTGATAGCTTCATTTGCTAGTGATTTAGTTCTTCGCTTTAACAATAACGCACGTGCTCAATTGAGATAGCTTCATTTGCTAGTGATTACTTCTTTCACTTAGCAATAACACACAACATGGATAGGAAGGAAGCAACGCTATGTGTGAAGGGATGTGGATTCTTTGGAAGGGTTGAAACACATAACATGTGCTCAATTTGTTACCAGCGGGAAACCCAGAAGCAAGCGGAAACTCAAGTTGTTGCCGAGGTTAAAGCTTTAAAATTGACAACAACAACGTCCACAATCTTGAAGCAAGAATTGAAGCGAGATGCAACTAGAAATGAAGTTGTCCCTGAGGTTGTGGCTTCAGAGCAGGCCGGAACGAGAGTTGAGGGTGTCCCTGAGCTTGTGAGTTCCTCCAAGCACGAAACGAAGAAGCAGATGGCAACTGGAATTGTCACTAAACCTGAGGCTTCACGATTGGCAACTATGGCTACCACCTTCAACAAGAAGTGCCAAGTATATTGCATTTGAGCAGGAGCAGGAGCTTTTGCCGAGCCTATGACTTTGAAATCCATAACAACATCCACCACCTCCGCGCAAGAAGTGAAAAACCATTTCACACTATCAGACGAAGCTGAAGCCGTCATCAAGTCTAAGGCTTTGGAATTGACAAAACCGGTTACCAGCTCTAATCCCCCTATGTGCATACCTTGCATCAAGCAATGTGGCTTCTTTGGAGATCAAGTACAAAAGATATGTGTTTCGTTGTTTCCTCACAGAGCCAACACGTTGGAATTTCCAACAAACAAGTCGGCAATTGTGGCTCAAGAGCCAACTCCTCTTGTGGCGCCGCTTAAGAAATTAACTCGTTGTTTTACTGGAAGCGTTGTTTAATCAAGCTACGATGCGAGCAACTCTTTTGCTCCTCCCATCGCTTGCCCGAGGATCATAATTGCTCCTATGATTTCAAGTGTGTAGGCAAGCTTGACATTGCCAAATCCAATCCCCTCATCCAGCCTGAAAAGATGGAAGACAAGATTTGAAACCTAGTGGAGCATATCTGCTTGAGTTTGCTAGCTTGTAAAGATGGAAGACAAGATTTGAAACCCAATGCAACATGCTCGCAAACTCTTCAAGTCTGTGAGTGCTATTATTGCTAGTAATTGCTAGTGATTATGTTTAAATTGTAGTTCCTCCTTTGTATTGATGGATGAATAGTTTTTCAAAGTTAAATGGGGAAAATAGAGACTTTATTAAAAAATGTAGAGATGGGAAATTGAGTGCTCTTATTACTAGTAATTGCTAGTGATTGCGTTTAAATTGTAGTTCTCTTTGTGCGTTTGTACTGAAGCATTGTTTTCTGCAAAGAAACATCCAGCAATGAAGAATGATTGACATGGAGAGAATGTACCAACTGGCTGAAGATTGGTGAAATGTGTCAACTTAGGAGGAGATGTGAATCGAAAGGGAGTGGGCCTTCCCGATGGAAGGTAAACTAGGTATTTCCATAGTGAACTTGTTGTTTGGATTTTTGTGAGCCACGTTTTTGTTGTCGCGATGCAAGGGAAAGAACAAAATCGTGAAGTAGCGGGAAAAGGGAGTGGCTACCGTGATTGGATCGAGACCAAAGGAGGCAAAAGGTTGTAAACAAGTGTAGGGTGACACAGCCGTGAAATTTTCAGCGTGCAAGTATGATTAGATACCGCAATGGCCATGACATATGATCCATACATGATGAACTTCATAAATGCATTAAAATAAATCGTTCTATTCATGCCAAGTACGTAATCATACCGCAATGGCCATGACATATGATCCATATGTGATGAACTTCATAAATGCATTAAAATAAATCTTTCTATTCATGCCAAATACGTAATCATACTGCAATGGCCATGACATATGATCCATACATGATGAACTTCATAAATGCATTAAAATAAATCTTTCTATTCATGCCAAATACGCCAAAGATGTATATACGTGTATATGTGTATATACGGATGGACATATATCCATATGATATCATATGTAATTGCGCATTCATACAGATACCTATAGGTTGTACTATGCGGTAATGGCCAATCTCCACAAGGCAGATGTGGAGAGAAGAAGAAGAAGAAGAATTTTATTTAAGTCCACTAAAGAATTTTATTGAAGTCCACTAAGGACAGATTTCCGTCATGGGACTTGGTACTTAACAACTTGTACCATGGTATGCCTAAGCTACTAGCACCAAGGGCATCCATTCCCTTTAGGCACCCCATCTAAGTACCGATCCAAGCGCACGATGCTTAATAATCACGTTCTTATAAATGTGTGTCCATTTGGCCTAAGCCATTTGGACACACATTTGGAGAGGGCCTAGTGCCCAAGCGGGTTGAAAGCCTTTAATGCCATTATGATACATGGGAATATTTAAAGGCGCATGCATGGGTTCACGGCCCTCCCCCATCCTCGGGGTGTGTCCAAATAGCGAAGAGCGAGTTTTCCTAAAAGAAGAGCGAGTTTTCCCCAAAGAACTTGCTACCGTACCCCGAGGGGTGGTTCAACAGGATAATATCGAAATAATTATTTTTTGAAACAAATAAGGTTCAACATAAATATTTATATTTTTCAAAATTTCAACATTTACAAAAAATAATTTTATCAAAATTTAAAATTTATTAAAAAAACATAGGTATATATATATAAAACTAATGGATATGTATAGACCTCCCTTAAATAGGCCCTAATTTTCCACACAAACCCTAGTTTCCTTATTTTTGGCATCATAAACTCATAAATTTTTACCTATTCAACATTTTAAGTATAATAATTTCTGGATTTTTAAATTTTACTAATTTTAATTAATTAACGCCGAATCACCCCTTGGAGTACGGTATATAATAAAGAATGAATACAAAATTGTGTTATGTGTCCACTTTAAATATGTAGCCCTAACTATAGGTAGCGTTTCTGGAACCCTAACTAGCTTAGCCTTATACATAGCGTAACAACTATAATATTTGCAAGACTCAAATTCATAGTCTCATTCAATCCTCGAATGAGGGAATTGGGGCTAGTCCCCGGCATGGTGCCCTTCTTGGGGTTTTCCCTTTTGTTTATGGGTGGATGGGTTTTTCCCATCTCTTTTTATAATAAAGTCTTCTTTCCCACATTCAATCCCTGGAATAGATTTGAAAATTTGAACTTTGAACTTTAAAGTAACCTCATTAAACCCCAGGAATAGAGTTGAAATTTGAACTTTAAAGTAACCTCATTAAACCTAGGAGTATTCAACTCTGATTGGTATATTCAAAGGTTCACTAAACCTTGTATGATTTCACTAGGTTTAATAATATTAAACTTTTGAATTTTTAAGGGTAGGGGTTTCTTTTGCGTTTCTTAGAATTTCGAACCAGCCATGAATGCTTAAGCATAAGAGTGGGGTGGGGGCATGGTTGGAGGTGGATCTTTCTGAACCTCGGTGACGCCAATAGCGACCTTCTCCATCGTCAGTCCCGCAGCTCTTGCTCTTGCCTGGGCGTCATTCCTTGCTTTCTTCAACCGCTTCGGCAGCTCAGCTGCATCCTTTGCTTTTTTGCTCCTGCGTCCGCTCACCATGGTGTCCGGCTGCCTGGATCGCGCAATGCCAAAGCCCTTAGCCGGGATTGGAGAAGCGAAGCCGAGGGTAACAAATTTGAATATTTTGTATGCGGAGAAAGCTGTGGTGCGATGACGCCACTCCATGTCCAAACCCTAATAATTGTCGGATAAGTGGCAAATGAATACTTGCTATTTTCATCTAAACTACCATGAAATGCCCTTTGAACCGAAGGTTTTAGCTGTGTTTTGAATGGATTTGGTTCATGAATAGAAAAAGACAGCTCACATGGTGTAGCAATCAATAGAAGGGAATAATTCATGGTCCAGGAGGGCATTTTGCTTGTTCTGTTACCACCTCGGTACCACTTTGAATGTGCGCGGCAGAGGAGAATGCTCAGAGCATGGAAGGAGTTCGTACAAAGCATGAACAGGGCATCCATTCGGACATTAGGAGGAAGGAAAGTACAATGGAACCGGGTGGGCAATAGCTTCTCAATAGAGTGGTGGATGGAAACGGGTTGAACTGACCCATATCTTGCTTCAATGATTGTTGATCTTGAACTACCTTGTATTAACTCCATTACTCATTGACGACACCCATGATCAAGTGGATCAGATGTTTTCTCGGTTTTCTACAGTCTTAAGGCGCAAAGAGCCGTTCACTCTACCTAGTGTAATTGCAATGTTGGAAAATACTTGTACTCGTAACCCACAAAATACAATGTTAAACGAAGTTCTGGGATGCTAGGTCACAACTTGTAGAGGCACGAACTTGATCCCCATGAAACATATAGCGTCCATGTGGCAAATCTACAGCCATACTCCGCTCATGTGGCTTCAGCAACTTGATTGTACACCTTCAATTTTGTAAGAGACCTTGACAAGACTTCACACAGTGACCGCATATATAGTAAACAAATTATCAGAGACCGTGGTAGCCGTGCGCTAGGAAGGGGGAAGGGGTTCATTACAACCACATCTGCAACATATACCTGGTACCCCATGGGTCAAAAATTAATAAGCCCTCAGACTGACAACATTGGGCAAAATATGTGGGCGGTCCTTGAAAGGAAAGAATCCGCTCTCCTCGGCCATCCAGAACATGACATCACATACGGCGATGTGTGTGTTGCAATGGGCTGTCCACCAATTGGACAGCGAGGTAGATGGGTCCCAGAGTCGTCGAGGGGGGCCCACATCTACAGGTCGTGAGAGAACAGGCTAGAGTTAAAATTAATATCCAACCTTTTCTTTGTTTTACATAATTTTGTGGAATTAGACTTAGTGAACTTGTTGTTTGGATTTTTGTGAGCCACGCTTTTGTTGTCGATGCAAGGGAAAGAACAAAATCGTGAAGTAAGCGGAAAAGGGAGTGGCTACCGTGATTGGATCGAGACCAAAGGAGGCAAAGGTTGTAAACAAGTGTAGGGTGACACAGAAATTTTCAGCGCAAGTATGATTAGATACCGCAATGGCCATGACATATGATCCATACATGATGAACTTCATAAATGCATTAAAATAAATCGTTCTATTCATGCCAAGCACGTAATCATACCGCAATGGCCATGACATATGATCCATATGTGATGAACTTCATAAATGCATTAAAATAAATCTTTCTATTCATGCCAAATACGTAATCATACCGCAATGGCCATGACATATGATCCATACATGATGAACTTCATAAATGCATTAAAATAAATCTTTCTATTCATGCCAACACGCCAAAGATGTATATACGTTCTCATACAATATATGATGCTTAATTTAAATAGTATATATATTGATTTTTTCCAAATAACTCGAATTTTATTAAAAACATAGGTATATATATATAAAACTAATGGATATGTATAGACCTCCCTTAAATAGGCCCTAATTTTCCACACAAACCCTAGTTTCCTTATTTTTGGCATCATAAACTCATAAATATTTATATTTTCAAAATTTCAACATTTACAAAAAATAATTTTATCAAAATTTAAAATTTTATTAAAAAACATAGGTATATATATATAAAAATGTTATATATACCTCTGTATATATAACCTATAATAAATAAGTAACCGGTACGTCCATCGTAGGGATACTGGCCTTCCCACAACCAAGGCTCCCCGAAGGAAACCGCCTTTGACATCGACGTCGTTGGTGCGAAAACCAGTCAGTGAAGTTTGCGGCTCGTGTTTCCTTGTATTCTGTCTCTCGCCTTCACTTCCACAGTGGCTTGGCCGGCACTCTGGTGGTATGGAGGTTAGCGGTGTGGGTTCTTGTTACCGCAGAGAGCTACGCAATGCCGTCTGTCAGCTCCGGGATCGCGGCCTTTTTGCAGCTGCGAAATGGTAACCAGCGGCTCCTTCTGGCCAGCAGTGCGGAAGCTGAAGCGCATTTGCGATTGTGATTTTTGTTTGGTGGTTGTAAGCTGGAGAGTTGTCATTTCCTTCTTTCTCCGATCTGCACAGGCAGCTGTCTTGTTCTGGTGTACCAGTTGACATTGATGCTGGCAGGGTTTTGCCTTGTGACTCTTGTTGATGAAGGATTTTGGTGCGGGTTGGGGTTAAGTATCGGTGCCTGGATGACAGGGCTGCAGAGCAGCTAGTTGGCGTGTTGGACGACGGGATTACGGGAGCTGATGGCCGGTCGGATAGGTCCACGTCCAAGAGATTCTCCAGCAGGAGGGATCAAGCCACTCCTGCTCCTGGAAAAGGCTTGGTGGCGGAGGAGGAAGACGAGGACGACGATGTGTACCTACTGGCCAAGTCATTTTTCGACCTACGAGAGTACCGTCGAGCAGCACATGCACTCGAGGCTGCAGGGCACAAGAGTCTGTTTCTCCGGTGTTATGCCATTTATCTGGTCGAGTAACTTTTCATTCGGACATTAGGAGGAAGGAAAGTACAATGGAACCGGGTGGGCAATAGCTTCTCAATAGAGTGGTGGATGGAAACGGGTTGAAACTGTGACCCATATACTGCTGTTCAATGATTGTTGATACTGAACTACCTTGTATTAACTCCATTACTCATTGACGACACCCATGATCAAGTGGATCAGATGTTTTCTCGGTTTTCTACAGTCTTAAGGCGCAAAGAGCCGTTCACTCTACCTAGTGTAATTGCAATGTTGGAAAATACTTGTACTCGTAACCCACAAAATACAATGTTAAACGAAGTTCTGGGATGCTAGGTCACAACTTGTAGAGGCACGAACTTGATCCCCATGAAACATATAGCGTCCATGTGGCAAATCTACAGCCATACTCCGCTCATGTGGCTTCAGAACTTGATTGTACACCTTCAATTTTGTAAGAGACCTTGACAAGACTTCACACAGTGACCGCATATATAGTAAACAAATTATCAGAGACCGTGGTAGTAGCCAGTGCTAGGAAGGGGAAGGGTTCATTACAACCACATCCGCAACATATACCGGTACCCCATGGGTCAAAAATTAATAAGCCCTCGACCGACAACATTGGGCAAAATATGTGGGCGGTCCTTGAAAGGAAAGAATCCGCTCTCCTCGGCCATCCAGAACATGACATCACATACGGCGATGTGTGTGTTGCAATGGGCTGTCCACCAATTGGACAGCGAGGTAGATGGGTCCCAGAGTCGTCGAGGGGGGCCCACATCTACAGGTCGTGAGAGAACAGGCTAGAGTTAAAATTAATATCCAACCTTTTTCTTTGTTTTTACATAATTTTGTGGAATTAGACTTAGTGAACTCATGAGTATATACGTTCTCATACAATATATGATGCTTTAATTTAAATAGTATATATATTGATTTTTTTCCAAATAACTCGAATTTATTATCTATATAAGAGGCTCATAAATATGATTATTTTATCATAATCTATATAAAAATGTTATATATACCTCTGTATATATAACCTATAATAAATAAGTAACCGGTACGTCCATCGTAGGGATACTGGCCTTCCCACAACCAAGGCTCCCCGAAGGAAACCGCCTTTGACATCGACGTCGTTGGTGCGAAAACCAGTCAGTGAAGTTTGCGGCTCGTGTTTCCTTGTATTCTGTCTCTCGCCTTCACTTCCACAGTGGCTGGCGGCACTCTGGTGGTATGGAGGTTAGCGGTGTGGGTTCTTGTTACCGCAGAGAGCTACGCAATGCCGTCTGTCAGCTCCGGGATCGCGGCCTTTTTGCAGCTGCGAAATGGTAACCAGCGGCTCCTTCTGGCCAGCAGTGCGGAAGCTGAAGCGCATTTGCGATTGTGATTTTTGTTTGGTGGTTGTAAGCTGGAGAGTTGTCATTTCCTTCTTTCTCCGATCTGCACAGGCAGCTGTCTTGTTCTGGTGTACCAGTTGACATTGATGCTGGCAGGGTTTTGCCTTGTGACTCTTGTTGATGAAGGATTTTGGTGCGGGTTGGGGTTAAGTATCGGTGCCTGGATGACAGGGCTGCAGAGCAGCTAGTTGGCGTGTTGGACGACGGGATTACGGGAGCTGATGGCCGGTCGGATAGGTCCACGTCCAAGAGATTCTCCAGCAGGAGGGATCAAGCCACTCCTGCTCCTGGAAAAGGCTTGGTGGCGGAGGAGGAAGACGAGGACGACGATGTGTACCTACTGGCCAAGTCATTTTTCGACCTACGAGAGTACCGTCGAGCAGCACATGCACTCCGAGGCTGCACCGGGCACAAGAGTCTGTTTCTCCGGTGTTATGCCATTTATCTGGTCGAGTAACTTTTTCATTCCCAAGGTTTGCCACATTTTCAGGGGAAGGTCAAGTGCTTTGTTGAAAGCTGGTATGACGATGTGTGCGGAGTTGGTTCAGGTCGGGTGTGGAGCTCAGGTGATACAAGGTCGTCTTGGAAGGGAAACTGATGGCTTCCTGTTGGTGTTCAGGCAGGAGAGAAGAGGAAGGAGGAGGCTATCATAGAGCTGGCAGGACCCCTTGGCACCGGTGATGTTGTGAACCCGGAGCTAGCTGGGTTGGAGCAGGAGCTGTCAGCTCTTTACAGGAAGAATATGCTGGATGCCTTTGGGATGTATCTGTACGGGGTGGTTCTACATGAAAGGGAGCGCAATGCCGAAGCTCGTGCTACATTGTGCGAGTCTGTGAACCTGTATCCATGGAACTGGAGTGCGTGGCTTGAGCTGCAGGCTCTGTGCACAGATAGTGATATTCTGTCCAACCTTAATCTCAACGAGCATTGGATGCGCGACTTCTTCTTGGGCAGTGTCTATCTGGATTTGCAGAGGAACTCGGATGGCCTCGCCTGTTACCGATCACTGCATTTATCTTTTCCCCGGAGTGATCACATCTTGGCGCAAACAGCAACTGCTCATTATAACCTGCGTGACTTTGATGAAGCAGAAGCTATTTTTGAGGAGCTTCTCAGGATAGATCCTTATCGGATAGATGGGATGGACACATACTCTAACATTCTTTATGTGAAGGAATGCTTTGCATCGCTGAGTCATTTGGCGCACAAAGCAGTTCTCACAGACAAGTATCGACCGGAGACCTGCTGCATCATCGGGAATTACTACAGTTTAAAAGCACAACATGAGAAAGCTGTGCTCTACTTCAGAAGGGCGCTAAAGCTCAATCGAAAGTATCTGTCGGCATGGACACTCATGGGCCATGAATATGTTGAACTGAAAAATACTCCTGCTGCCATTGATGCGTATAGGAGGGCTGTGGACATCAACCCAAGAGATTATCGTGCGTGGTATGGTCTTGGTCAGACATACGAGATCCTGCATATGCCCTACTATGCCCAATATTACTTTCAACGTGCCACGCAGCTCAGGCCGCATGACGCCCGGATGTGGTGTGCAATGGGAGGTATCTATGAAAATGACCATCTTCAGATGCATGATGCAGCCATCAGGTGCTACAAACGGGCAGTCAGTAACAATGACAGGGAGGGCATTGCCTTGAACAAGCTTGCGAAACTGTTCAATCAGCTAGGTGAAACGGAGGAGGCTGCTTATTATTACAGGAAAGCCTTGGAAAGGATGGAAGCAGATCGAAGCGAGGGGCAAGATATTGTTGATGCCTTGCTGTTTCTTGCCACGTACTGTAAAAATCGCCGACTACTTGGTGAAGCAGAAACGTATTGCACACGGTTGCAAGACTATGGAGGGCCTGTAAGTGCAAATGTTTTTGTAATGCACCCTTGTCAATTTTTGCAGCAGCATCATCTTTCATACTCAGACCAATTGCTAGCTGCATCTCGTTCTTTGATTTTTGGGGAATGCCTGTCTTGTAGGCGAAGGAAGAGGCAAAAGCACTGTTAAGAGAGATCAGAAGTGTGCAGCAACATCAATCGTTCTCACCTTCAGTGGATGGTGACCAGTTCACTCCTTGAGTTCAGGTAGTATGCTTGTACAGCTCCCGACTGGTCATACTCCCCCCATCACTGCTGTTATCTGGTCATGGAAATATAATACTCAGCCACTGCAGTTTATCCCGGATTCTTTAACGGATGCTTCCTCGTGGACAGATCCGGAACGCGCTCACCTGTACTGGTCGTCAACAGTGGGAGTAAAGTATCATGCTTCCATCACACCAGTAAGAAGCTCTCCCTTGCACAGAAGTCATGTTGTCCCTCTTCAGTCCCGGAGTGTGAATCCGCGGGCATGTCTTGACTCGGACCCTTGCTCGTGCAGCTCGAGCCTCAGGCCAAGGGTTATGTATGTTGATCATGGCTCTGGCCAGGCACTCAGAGAAACCAGAGATATTCCCTTCCCGGAGCACGTCGCTGATTGTTGCAGGGCACCCTTGAAGGTGCCGAGGCTAGCTAATCCAGTCTGGAAGTCAACAGTAAACGATTATATTACACACGTTGCACCACGATCCGTGTCGCCTTGTATTATTATCTGTGCAAACTAATTGCCGAACACTGTTGCTTTGTGTACTGCCTATCCGAGGGAGGCGTTGATTTTGGCGCCAAAAAGAAGTCGAATGTCTGGCTTCCGCGAGCGCGCAGAATGGCGAAGGCAACATTTCGGTGAGCAACAATGCTGCACCAAGAGGTGAGCTTGTGGCAGGTTGTGAATCGCGCGATCTAGGTTTTGAGATCGTCCGCAGCTTGTGGTCGCAACAATGTCTCAAGATGCCAGCAGCAGCGTGCCTTTGGAGAGGGTGATGGCAGCATTTGACAGCCAAGTTGCCAAACTGCAAGAGCTGGTGCTCATCAGAGGTTGGTACCAGTTGCCTGTGGAGCGGGTGGGGTTCCAGGTTCTGGTTTTTGTTTTCACTCTAGCACGGTGTTGGTCATGGTGGATGCAGGTGCTCCGGGGCCACGAGCAGCCGAGATGGCAGCAATTGAGCAGGCGGTGCTTATGATTGAGCAACAGATGCATGCTATCCAGCTTCATATTCAGAGGGAAAAAGAAGTTATCTCCAAGGCCACGGTAGAACCCATTCTGCCGAGCTGGTAGCTGAACTTCACAAATGCGCAAGTTCCAGGTTTCTCAGAGATGTTTGGCTTGAGATGCAGGGTTTCATCGAGTTGTGCTCACAGCAGCGGAGGAAGATCCAGCACATTGCAGACAATCTACCTGCACGTCTTCCAGGCAAAGATGTGCACGTGGATGACTCTGTTGCAAGGTTTGGTCATCCTCGTTTCACCTTGTGTGAAGCCGTGCTGCTGGCTGCATCGGCGCCCGATCTCACAACTGACTTTCAGCTCCTTTTCCAGTAATGGGAATGCAAATGGAAACGCGGACTCTGGATCGGCAGCTGCAGCAACTCCAGCTCGGAAGCTAGTAAGGCATGACATGACCGTAGCTGCGTGGTAGTGGGTACTTTGTTCAACTGTTCAACAAGCTGGAATGGCCTTGGAACGCAGGAGAAGAAGGGACGAGGTCCTCCTCCCCGGTGTTATGTCACTGTCGATGAGCTGGCTTCTGTGTCCAGGTATGGATCATCTGTGTTGGTGGGTAGTCTCTTCCGAGTCCTGCTATCCTCCAAACTCTTAATGCTGCTGTGCACATGTGACAGCTACATGCGTGGTAGGCTGACTTTGGACAAAGTGAACGCGGCAGTAGATGAAATGGCAACTTTTGCAGAATTGAATGCCCGACTACTGGCAGCTCCAAGAAACAAGGTTGGGATATGTAATGTGGTTGACTATGACTTGTGCTTTGTCGCATTTTAATGCTAAATGTTGCTTTCTATGTGGCCATGGCAGCTGGGGGATGAGGCGTTGGAGAAAGTCTTGGTAAGGGCGAAAGTTTCTGGGATTGCCATCATGGGTCAGTCACGTTTGCTAGTAGTAGTAGCCTCTGACATGGCTTTCCTGTGCCCGATCAAACTCGTAAACAGGAGCTACGGGACGTGGCCAGCTCCGAGAATGTGAAGGGAAAGCACTTCTTCCTGGAGACAGATATGCGTGGATCAATTCTGAAGCTGGACAACACAGGCAAATCCGTCCTCACGGTGAGGCATTATACAAGTGGCGATTGTGTACAGACGGTGTTGCATTTTACTACCTCCTTTCACATCTCTGTCGTGAATGTAGATTCTGCGACATCTCGGTCGTATTATTGAAGTTCGAATTGGGCGTCAGCGAGCGTATGCTATTCTAAAGATTTGACAACCTGTCTTTGGGAACCTCACTGCAGCAACCGAGCTTTCCTTTCTGCCGACAGCTCTGTCGCAAATCTGCAGAACATGGAACACGCGAGTTTAGCAAGATATGTCTCCTTCCCTTCCCTTTGCTTTGGATATTGCAGTTGGTGGGCCAAATTACCTTGTCAAAGCCTCAGCGTTAGTGCCCTGCTCAGGCCGCTGTACCACCTGTCCGTTTTCTACGCTCCAACTGACCACCTGTGCGGATAGAAGGTCTGTCCCGACTTTCTTCAGAGCTGCCATGTTGGCGGCCGAGGAGTCGTCCACCGACTGGGTGTCGCCCGGCATGTCGAAGGCCTGTCCGTGCAGTGCAGTACACCCCAGATCACCTTAGCATTGCAAGTGGTGAGGTCTAAGAACAGCAGGCAC
Organism: Anthoceros angustus; assembly: GCA_010909165.1. Classification (NCBI taxonomy): domain Eukaryota; kingdom Viridiplantae; phylum Streptophyta; class Anthocerotopsida; order Anthocerotales; family Anthocerotaceae; genus Anthoceros; species Anthoceros angustus. The sequence continues at coordinate 1,993,680 of MU008169.1, read as the reverse complement.
AGCATAGAGAGCAACCTGAATTCGGAGGTAGTTGTCAGAGCACTGTTGCGCTGTGAAGAGTGTAGATATGCTGTAGTCCACGATGCTTGCGCTTGCTGCAGACACCATGTTCGCCAGAGGAACACCGCCATTCTTGTAAACCCAGGACAAAATTCCCCATTTTGCAACGTCCGGTGCTTGGTAGGGCGACAATTTGTCCCCGGTGCCAAGAGACAGCACCATAAAATCCGAGTAGGCCTGCCGAGGTTCCAGCATGAGGATCTGCAGACGTGAATTTGACCGAGGAACGTTGTTGAGTGTGCAGTGCTCACCTCGAAGCTTGAAACTGTGTGGAATACGTGGCCCCTTTCCATCTGCTGTATGGCATGTGAGATGGCCACAAATGTCTGGAAACAACAACGGGCAAGCAATGAGGCATCGATCCGCACAGGTAAGGTGAGAACAGTGGCGTTTTCGCTATGTTGCTGTGTTGCATGCTTCATCTAACCGGATTGTTTGCTGCGAGGCCACCGTCCACGCAGTTGAAGTCCTGTGTGCTGCCTGTGGAGGGATCCGACGTCTGGAAGTAGACTGCTGGCAAGAAAGTGGGAGCAGCGGAAGTGGCCTGGCAAACCTGTCGGATGAGAGGATCCACTAGCGGATTCTTCTGTGCCTGCAGGTGCCGCCCTTGCGCTGTAAGCCCTAGCCTGGCTGCATTGAAATTTATGAGCTCAACAAAGCAGTTCGAGCGTCGAGGAAAAGTAGCTTGTTTACCTCCAGCTTGGAGAAGAAGACGGGCTTTTCTTGCTTTACATCGAATACGGGAAGCACGAGATCGGTGAAAGCCTCATGCAGTCGTACCTCGCCGAAATTTTGAAGCAGAAGCTGTTGGAGAGGAGTTGCAGTGTACTTGGGGCCCGCTAGGAGCGAAAAGACGGTGAGCATGCTGGCAATGAAACCACTGCAACATGTTGCCATCTCTTCAAGTAGCTCCGATGAAATCATGCTCGACTTTGCTCCGACTCTGGATCTCGATGCCTTACCTGCCTTTCTGCGGGAAGATGTTCTTGGCCTGGTCCAAGTAAAAATTGCTGACATCAGTTGCGGTTTTGGCAGGCCGCTGAGTTGCGGGATCCACCAGATTTAGGATTCCGGCGATCAAGCCTCCGGTGCTGGTTCCAGCGATGATGTCGAAGTAGTCCGCAATCCGCACATCCGGCCCGTCCAGTCTCTGCAGTCGAAGCTCAAGGAGTGTCTCACAGGCTGTGGATAATGGTGCAAGGAATGGAATTAACTCAAGCACACGCACAGCCTGTAGCCAGCTCCGTAGGACAGAGCTAACTCAGGATGGGGTTGTTATGGATCAATTGGGGGCTGCAAGGCCTAGGAGATTTAGACTCAAACACATAGCAAGACACAGATGTAGATCTGTCCGATCCGATTCGATGGCAAGCAAGTCGACTCTTATCTTGCCTGCAGCTCAGCTTCAAAATACTCGAGAAGGGTGGCCGGGATGAGCCCCCGAACACCACCGCCATCCACGCTGAGCACTGTGATCCTTTTTCCTCGGCTTCCTTGTGGTTGATACGAGTAGTCGGATGCCTTCGCTGCCATCGGTAGACTAGTGCGTGGAGCGAGCTCAGGCTTCCGGACCCGCACGGAAATTGGACAGCTCGGGGGGAGGCCTACGGCCTGAGATCGACCTGGGCAGATGTCTGTATCTACTGCAAACAAGCTGGGAGGTCGCTCGCCGTCTTGTAGACTGTGCAGCAACTGGTGCTGGCTGTCTTGATCCGCAGATGCCCAGGCATTGATATTCTTGAAGGCAGCCAAACCGCGCTCGTGCAGGTTGTGGGCCTGACTTGACAATCTACGCACGGCACATTATTGCCTACGCCTGTAGCTGTGCCTTCTTTCGACTGGTAAGAGAGGGCCTGAAATGGCGAAGTCCTGTTTGCACGTAGCTCTTCACTTCTTAATGAATGGCTCGAATTTAAAACGTCCACTCCATAACTTCTTATCAGTTGCGTCTATGTCGACTCAAGCTTGAATCCAGACAATTCCGAGCACGGAATTTGCAGCACTTAGGATCCTGTTGGTAGGGAAGGTGGAACTCCACCGACACTTCAGGTGGAAGCTTCAAGAGCTTGCGATAAGAATGCATATAGTTTGATCCTACAAACATATGCTGGGCCAGCAGCAGTAGCACAATATTAATACTTGCAAGCACGTAGTGGTTGGTACGCGTGAAGTGAACTGTTTGCGTGAAGTCTTGCTTATATGCTGCTCCATTCCACACGTCTGCTGTGCAAACGGCATGAGCAGCTTTGCCAGTTGCGGGAAGCAGCTGGTCGTCTCCTGATCCTAAAGTGGGAACAAGACCAATTTTAAATTCTGCTCTCATGTGGTATGTGTTTCTGCGTACTGCAAAATCCCACTGCTATCACATCCCAATCCAGGAATCGTGGAAGAGAGACGTGGGCACTAGCAATTGAAAACCTATTCTGACAGGGATGCATCTCCAGCCTGGCTGCAAGTGTGAACTGTTTACGCACACCCAACCCCTTCGTTCCTCAACGACCGAAACCCACCAGCGATTACCCAATTACGTGCCCAACCACGACCACGGCCTTCTATATTTATACCATCGACTAGAAAAGAAGAAGTCGTTTATTATAGTCCACTTGGATGGAATTCCTGTCATGGGGCTTGATATCCCATGATACTTAACAACTTGTAGTGTGGCTTGCCTAAGCTACTAGCACTAGGGCATCCACTCCCTCCAGGCACCCCACATAAGTACCGATTGAAGTGCAGGACGTTGAGCAGCCACGTTGTTGTTAAATGTGTGGCTCAGGCTAGGGTTATCGAGCTGCCACTTGTTGTGGAATGCGAATGGTTGTCCACTCTAGGGTTATGGAGCTGTCACATATTGTGGAATGCGAATGCTCGTCCACTCTAGGGTTATGGAGCTGTCACGCATTGTGGAATGCGAATGCTCATCCACTCTAGGGTTATGGAGCTGTCACATATTGTGGAATGCGAATGCTCATCCACTCTAGGGTTATTGAGCTGTCACATATTGTGGAATGCGAATGCTCATCCATTGTCTCCAAACTTTTCATGAGCATGTGGAATGCGAATGCTCGTCCATTGTTTCCAAACTTTTCATGAGCTTGTCTAGAAGACTGGTTGCATTCCCAAACTTTCATCAAGTGCATATATGGATGCTGTGGTTGCATTCCCAAACTTTCATCAAGTGCATATATGGACGCTGTGGTTGCATTCCCAAACTTTCATCAAGTGCATATGTGGACGCCATGACAACAGCACTCGGGCCTCTGCCTCTACAGGCATAACCAAAGTGGGCATAGCTTTGCATATACATTTCCACGAACACTATCTATCATATCTAGGCAAACAATGTTCAGGCAAGCAATGTAATCTATCAATTCTATTGAAGTACAACCCAATCATTCATGTAGAAACAACACATAATTATATTATATTTTAAAAATAGTTTAATTTTATAAATATTTAATATCACTTATTCTTATGAAATTCTCTTTTTTGAGGCAAGAAAAAGATCCTTGTTAAAAATCGATTTCTGTGTGATCAACGAAGATGAGTGCTCTCATCTACATAAAAATAATGTGAGAGAAAAACCACTAAAGGGCACTATGAGTAGGAGCACTATGTTCCAAAGGAATCCCATTGAAAACCTTGGCCTTACGGCCCGATTGCTTGTTGTTAATGCTCTATGAGCTTACTCTTGCTCTCGTCCTAGCTGTGGGGGCCTTTCCTTCTGAATCAATCTCGTGTGCGAGGTTTCTATGTATACTTTTTTAAAAATTTGAAGACTTTATATAGATATTTCTATGTCACTTTTTAGAAAACTCGGAGATTTTATGTAGATATTTCTATGTATACTTTTTAGAAAATTTGGCGACTTTAAGTAGATATTTCAAAGTATACATCGAAGTCCCATATTGAGAGTTTTTAGCCTGGAGCAACCTCTTAGGGCACTAACAATTGGAGTTTGAAATATAAAGGGTCCCGCATAGTGCAGAGACCAAGGGCATGATTTATAGCTGGGGAATGGGTAGCCCGAGTGCATGATTTATAGCTTGGGAATGGGTAGCCCCAAGTGCATGATTTATAGCTGGGGAATGGGTAGCCCGAGTTTTTAGCCTGAAGTAACCTCATAGGGCACTAACAGCTGGAGTTTAAAATATGGAGGGCCCTGCACACTGTGGAGACCAAGGGCTGGATTTATAGCTCGGGAATGGGTAGCACCCCATTTGAGTTCTGACTCGTCCAAAGGACGCTTGACTTATTGTGGAGTTCATTTGGAGTTTAAAATATGGAGGCCACTGCATGGAGACCAATTTGGATTTATAGCTCGGGAATGGGTAGCACTCCATTTGAGTTCTGACTCGTCCAAAGGACGCTTGACTTGACTGTGGAGTTCCAGAGCTGGAGTTTAAAATATGGAGGGCCTTGCACACTGTGGAGACCAAGGGCTGGATTTATAGCTGGGGAATGGGTAGCACCCCATTTGAGTTCTGACTCGTCCAAAGGACGCTTGACTTGACTGTGGAGTTCCAGAGAAACCATGTCTGGATGTCATTTACAGAAGGGAGGAGTTCTATGTACACTTTGATATATTTATATAAAGTCTCTAAAATCGTGCTTGACTTTGGAGTTCCAAAGACACTTCACTATAGAGTTCCACAGAAACCATGTATAAAGATAAAATGTCATATTGAAGTTTACCATGTGCTTCGAATTAGTTTTAGGATAAATATATAATTGGCTGTAGTTGACAATTAGTTGAGTATTCATCTTCTTCTTCCAAATTAGTAAACTACATGGTATAGAACTTGAATAAAAAAGAAGTTACCTCATATTTGAAATAAAGAATACTTCAGTTAACACCATTTTGATTATAGCTAAGTATCTAAAATAATAATGTCCATTTAGTATAACTAGGAATGGATTCAGTGTGTGGACTTTCCCACTCTCCTATAAATAGGCCTCTAAGATTAAGATCTTTGTGTATGTGTCTTCATGCGGTTCCTCAGTGTAGGTTTGAGGCTTTGGACTTAAGCTTCAAGCTCTATTTGTTGTTTTTGCTCTTAGAAATCTTTTTCATTAGGGTAAGAAAGCAGCGCCCCCAAAGGAAAGTTTCCTTCTTTGTGCTGGTGTTTTCTTTTGTAGGTTGTGTGTCATTTTTTACTTATGCTATAAAGCTCTTGTTATGTTTCTAAGCTGTATTGCGATAACGTATGTTTTGTAGTATTCAGAGCTCAATCAAGGATTCTTATTTTAAGTGTTGAAAGAAATCATGAAAAGAAAACATGAACAAATAGAGAAGGATGAAGATCCACAAACTCGTTTCAATGTTCGTGCCTTTATACAGTATTTTGCAATATGGTGTAGACAACGCGCGGCGAACATGGATCAGGAAGATGCCTTAAGCACCAATCACAAGCCATTGGCTGGTGACCCACAACGTGATCTAGAATCAACAGCAAGCGACAACCAGAAGCGTACAAACAAATCCACTAGTATGAAGGCCAACAGCAAGAAGAGAGTCAAAAGCGCGAAGGCCACCAACGAGGAGAGTATTAGCAGTACAGACACTTGTAACGATGAGGCTTAATGTCATGCTCGGGAGATGGTGCTTCGGAGCTGGTTTCCCTAGTGCGAGCTCGATATGTAGCATGTAACAAATGTAACTATCTATCTTTCTATGTTGTGTATAACAATTGTAACTATCTATCTGTCTATGTTGCTTATAACAAATGTAACTATCTATCTATGTGCAAGATGGACAATTGCTTGTACAGCGTGACAGTTTGCAGGTGACGCTAGTTGCCACACTCGTGTTTGCGATTTCAATTTAATTAAATAAGGACTTAAGTAATATTCTTTCTCACTTATTCAAGTTTTATTTTTTTAAATTCAGTTCAATTCATTTTCAGTCCTAGAATGTAGTTTCCCATGTAGTCTAAGTAGTCTAAGTATGAGGTTGGTCCCCTGTTTATGGGCGCGGTAATTTCCGATGTGCTAGATTGCAGGGTGTGACACCTACTTTTAGTATTCAACATTGTATGAAGGAGCGATATTAGATAGGTGGCCAAAATGGTGTAGCACTACTTGTTGCAAGAGAGACTGCAAGGGGGACCCGGATGAACCAGCACCTTAGTGGACTTAGAATAAATCATTTTGTTTGTTTGCAATTTGTATGAAAATCCTTTGAGTACGAAAATGGCTAAGTGCAACGAGGGCCATTGGCTTTGACTCGTATGAATGACTTAAATCGTTGTATTTTCTCTCCATTAAGGAATGGAAAAAGTGTTAAAAAACGAATCAATTTGTTTCTTGAAGTACAAGGTTGTAGAAGATAAAAGTGATAAGTCTATTTAAAAATAAATTAGTTATGGTGAATAAATCGGCTTATCACTTGTATCTTGTTGAACCTCTTGCTAATTGATTCCATTTCCAATGACTTCTTCCACTACTCAGTGGAGAGAAAATACAATGATTTAGAAAATGTGTAAGAGTCAAAGCGAGGGCCTAGTTGCGCTCAGGGATTTTCAAGCGTTGGGCTCTCGGCTGCACTCGTGGCTTTTCGTACGCTGGGGTCTTAGCTGTAGGTAAACCGGCATTTACGATAACCGACTCGGAGGCCACGAAGGACATATATGAGACGGCCATTACGGACAAAGAACACATATCAGGCAGCCCCGAGCCCCGAAGGGCCTTTTTCTTTGCGGGTGAGAGAACAGAAATTGCATGTCAGGCGGCCCGATTAGGCCAAGAGTAACTGTGGATGCGTGATACCCCATCCCCTTAACCACGGACTACGGTGGCCACCGTGTCCCTCGTCAATGGAGGACATTAGTATAGCTTTTACATGTATTGGAAACAAAATTAGAACTTCTGACTTGTCACGACTCACATTACCCAGGAGCAGAAGGAAGGTGGTGGAACGAAGACGGAAGCAGAGGGCTTCGTAGCTCCTTGGGATGGTGGGACTTGGAACCTTCTGGGTTGTGGCACATGTCGAATTGCAATATGTAACAAGCTACAGTCGTCGTACAGTACATACTCTGCCGTGTGTAACTGTTTTGATTCTCTTCCGTTTTTTGAGGAGCCTGGGTCGGTGATGTTTGGCATTCGGCCAATGGGAACGGTGCAAGCAGATCAAAGCCCGGGTTCCCAGTTTCCACTTCCGCCACCAGGGGCTTCGGACACAGAACCAGATTTCACTGGACCTGTACTTGGATCCAGTCCTTCAGGTTTCAACGCTATCTCTCTTGTCCTGGGTTTATCTTATTGTAGACAAGGTTAGTTATGATCAAGTCCCGATAACCAAGACAAGGCATGGGATCTACCGTGCTGGGAATATAAACAGCCATGTGCAACATTCAGATTTTTACCTCCTTGAGTCAAGAGCTGAGAGGTACATGCTTACTTGGGCATGAACATATGTGCGCCACAGGCTCAGCAGTTATGGTTATGGCGCACTGTCATCGTGCTTTGTGCCCTGCTTTGTCTTTTGGAGTGCGTTATTCCACCTGTCCTTCCCTGGGCTTATCCTCCCTGGGAACAGTGACACTGTGTGGATGCGGAAGGAAAAGAGACAGGGCCAAGGATCCATATGGATTCCTGTTGGCAGAGATAAGTAGAACCGGAACAGGAAGCTGCCACTTGACCCTAAAGAGCATATGTCCAAACAACCTTGCTCGGGAACAGAAACGAAACAGATACAACAGTGAGTTGGTCGGCTACGGATGTAAAAGTGTAACAGTCATGGCCCATACTCCATGGCAGTGCTCAATTACCTCTTTTACAAGATGACAGTTCTGCAACTCCAACGCGCTGAAAATCAGCTGGCTTTTAGACTCAACATGAGGCTTCAATCTGGCAGGCAAAGTACCTGCTTAGGCACACTAAAGCGTCCGGTGCAAAGAATCCAGGAGGCTGGATAGAAGTTACCTGCATCCGTGACATGTGCTTACTTGTTGAAGAAGGAAAAATTTGTTCGCTGACAAAACTCACTGTTGATCCACAGGTGCAATTACCAGCTGTCGTGACCTAACAGGTACCTTCTGCACCTAAAGCAACAGACACATCTACAGACACACAAGTCCCGATCCGATGAGACGAATGCGCAGGTGGCTAGCCGAGAGTGTGCTAACTGTTACACCGTGAATGGATCTAAAAAACAAAACCGCCGCTGTGGTGCTCTCTTTGCAGCCGAGCAAGCGGAGGGAGACGAGACAGACACGTCTTGCCGCAGAAGCAGGCCCGGATTTCCAGCATCCGGAGTCAACCGACGACAAGGACGCACACACAGTTTGAAAAGAGCAATGGAGCGCACATCTGTACCTGTCCACCTCGCTTTCTCCCAACCGCAATGCCGTCTGTTGGCGCACCACCTTCATCGGAGTCCCTGTCCGTTACAACAGGACCGGTTCGCAGCTCGAGGATGCACGCAAGCGGGCCGCAGGGAAGCAGGGAGGCAATCTGTCTGCCTGCCGCGGCGCCGCGAGTCGCGTCTCAGGACGCCTCACAAGCGAACTCGTCTCGATTCCCGATTCCCGATTCCCGATTCCCGATTCGCGAATCGCGAATCGCGACTCGGGTCCGAGACTAACCCGGGGTTCGAACCGCGCGGGGATAGTTAACTGAGCTTTAATGGAACCCCCCTGCTCCTTGGGAAGCGAACGGCGCGGGTCGTAAGGGCCTTCAATGCGGCGGTACGCAGCATCGTTCCAAAACGACAACCGGGAACCGCGGTGGCGGCTGGCGAAACCGGCGATTCCGGCCCTTTCGCCAGCCTGGCCACCTGCCGCTGTCCGTAGAGTACGAACGCTTCAGCTGGCCAGGAACAAAAGTCTTGGTAGGTAGCAAGCGCGGTACAGCCCTTGGCGTAGGGCTGCCCTTGTGCCAGCCGGTGCTGGCCTTGGCCGGGCCAGCCGGTTCCCCGGTGCCCACCCTTGCCAAGGGGCCGCGCTCTGACGCGGTACGATGCCTTCAAAAGCAAAATCATTCGCTCAAGGCTCTTTTCTGCGCCTTTCATCATTACCGATGATGAGCCTGAGCCAGAGGCTGCAGAGGCTGTGAGACGCTGAGACGCGGCTGTGCGAGACGCTTTGCTGGCTGGGCCGATTCCTTGAGACGCGCAAGCTCGCTGCTGCTCCTGCCGCGGCCGCCATCTCTTGTGCAAAGCACGGAAGAAGGAAGGCGGGAAAGCAAGGAAACAAGGTGAGGGAGGAAGCAAGGAAGAAAGGAAGGAAGGAGGGCAGGAAAGGAAAGGAATTGCTTGCGCTGCAAGGAAAAGGCAAGCAGAGCGAACAATCTGTGCAGGAGCGGCGCCGGGCTGATGCGCTTGCTGCAGTCGTACATGCGCGGGAATGGAAGATGAGGCAGGGCTGGGGCAGACCGCAATGTGCCACGCCCCGAGCTGCGCCGACCAGGGAGGCAAGGTGAGTGAGGAGGAATTGGCTATGGAGCTTGCAATTGATGCAGTAGTTCACGGTGTGAAAGCTGCAGGAGTGTGTGAGAGAGGGAAAGGAGGTCTTGTTTCTGTTGGATGATGTTGTTTGTTCTGACACTACTAGTGTGTTGATGCAAGGTGCAGATGCAGGATAGCATGGGGCTGCAGAGCTGCAGCGCGAGCTTCACCAAGGCAATGCTGGATGAGGAGTGGTACATGGCCGGGGCCGGTGATAATTCCATCATGGACGACATGAAGCAGCTGACGTACTCGGCGTCGTCCCCGCTGCAGCTGCCGCTGCCACTCACCATGCCGCTCTCGGACGGCAGCCATGGCGGCCCTAGCATCTTCGGGCAGCTGGACGGGCCGGGACGCACTTCCAGCCGTTTCTTCCCCAGGGCGGACCATGGCGGCGGGGTACGGGAGACGACAGGAGCGGCTCCGGCATGAGCCTGTCCAGCCTGCTGGACGGGCGCTCACGTTCGACGCCGCGCCGGGCTTCATCGGCGGCTTCCCTGGAGGCGGAGGCGGGGCGGGTACAATGCCGGAGGAAGCCAATTGGACGTGCTGGCGGATCTGCAGGACGGCGTGCAGGTCGGGCAGAGCCATGTGGGAGTTCTGTCGGGGTTCGGCATGGCGGAGGGAATTTGATGTGCGGGACGGCGGGAAACGGCCTGAGCCCGGCGGGTGCACAATGTCGGGATGAGCAATCTGAGCCCCGGAGCCCGCTGGGAGGACTGAGCGGGACGGCTATGGCGGAGCATGAATGGCGGCATCGGGAACATGCTCACCAACGGCTTGGGAGGCGGCGGCTTCGGTGGCTTCGGGACTCCGCTCGGCGGCAATGGCGGAGGATATGGTGATCCCTTTGCCAATTCCCTGATGCGGAGCTTCGGAGCTAAGGATGGTGTGGTGACGTCGGCGATGCTTCTGGGAGGAGGAGGAGGAGGAGGAAGCTCTGACAAGTTGCAGCAGCACCACCACCAGCTCAGGCCGCTGGGAGGCGGGCCTCCACAGACTCTGTTTCAGAAGAGAGCGGCCAAGCTTGCTGCGGGATCCAGCTCTCCCAGTGTGAAATCGGGGCCCAGGCTGCTCACGGCGAACGCGTCTCCCGGCGATTCTTCTGTGGTCGACATGGCGGACCAGGCCAGCCCCAACGTGAACCACAACAAGAGGAAGGCGCAGGCGCCGGCTCCCAGGCTGCACGACTCCCTACTGGACGAGTTCGGGATGGCGGGGGATCCCGGTGACGACTTCAAGGACGATGACGATCTGGATGAGAGCGGAGATGGCTCCGTTCTGCTCTACGAAACTGCGTCCGACGAGATGCTAGGCTTGGATGGAGGTTGCCAGGGCTTGATGAGCAGCGGCGCGGCGGGAGAGACGACAGGAGCGGCTCCGGCGAGCCTGTCAGCCTGCTGGACAGGGCGCTCACGTTCGACGCCGCGCCGGGCTTCATCGGCGGCTTCCCTGGAGGCGGAGGCGGGGGCCGGGTACAATGCCGGAGGAAGCCAATTGGACGTGCTGGCGGATCTGCAGGACGGCGTGCAGGTCGGGCAGAGCCATGTGGGAGTTCTGTCGGGGTTCGGCATGGCGGAGGGAATTTGATGTGCGGGACGGCGGGAAACGGCCTGAGCCCGGGCGGGTGCACAATGTCGGGATGAGCAATCTGAGCCCGGGCCCGCTGGGAGGACTGAGCAGGGACGGCTATGGCAGGAGCATGAATGGCGGCATCGGGAACATGCTCACCAACGGCTGGGAGGCGGCGGCTTCGGTGGCTTCGGGACTCCGCTCGGCGGCAATGGCGGAGGATATGGTGATCCCTTTGCCAATTCCTGATGCGGAGCTTCAGGCTAAGGATGGTGTGGTGACGTCGGCGATGCTTCTGGGAGGAGGAGGAGGAGGAGGCTCTGACAAGTTGCAGCAGCACCACCACCAGCTCAGGCCGCTGGGAGGCGGGCCTCCACAGACTCTGTTTCAGAGAGGCAGCCAAGCTTGCTGGGATCCAGCTCTCCCAGTGTGAAATCGGGGCCCAGGCTGCTCACGGCGAACGCGTCTCCCGGCGATTCTTCTGTGGTCGACATGGCGGACCAGGCCAGCCCCAACGTGAACCACAACAAGAGGAAGGCGCAGGCGCCGGCTCCCAGGCTGCACGACTCCCTACTGGACGAGTTCGGGATGGCGGGGGATCCCGGTGACGACTTCAAGGACGATGACGATCTGGATGAGAGCGGAGATGGCTCCGTTCTGCTCTACGAAACTGCGTCCGACGAGATGCTAGGCTTGGATGGAGGTTGCCAGGGCTTGATGAGCAGCGGCGCGGCGGGAGAGAAAGGCAAGGGCAAAAAGGGCCTACCGGCCAAGAACCTTATGGCGGAGAGGAGGCGTAGGAAGAAGCTGAACGAGCGGCTCTACACTCTCCGCTCTGTTGTGCCGAATATCACAAAGGTCGGCTTGCTTCCACTCTTTTCCTCAAGCCCTTCACTTTGGCTTCAAAGGTCTGGTTATATGATGCATTCTACACTGCAGATGGACCGGGCATCCATACTGGGTGATGCAATCGAGCACCTCAGAAGCCTGTTGCAGCAGATCAGTGACTTGCATCAGGAGCTGGAGAACCCGCCGGAGAGGCAGCTGCCTCCTAGCCCCTCAGGCTTGCTACCGTCGTCCTCCAACCTAGGCTGCCGAGTGAAGGAGGAGTTCCCGACGCCTCTTCCGAGTCCCGACTCCCAAGCCGCCAGGGTACCGTGTCTCCTTTGCCTGCTCACTGACTCTTCTGTCTTGGATCTTCTTGCTTACTGTGCTCAAGCCTCAAGCTTGCTTCTGGGGCTTGACAGGTGCAAGTGGTGATAAGAGAAGGCAGAACGTTGAACATCCACATGTTCTGCGCACGACGGCCGGGGCTGTTGCTATCGACCATGAGAGCTCTGGATGGCCTGGGACTGGATGTGCAGCAAGCCGTGATCAGCTGCTTCAACGGCTTCGCTTTGGACGTCTTTCGAGCAGAGGTATTTACATGTACAAAATGTTTTCCTTCAGGAAACGTTTCCCTTCACTTCCTCACCTACGTTTATCAGCCGCGCTCAACTTGGGTGCATTGTTGCCATGTTCCAGCAACTGAAAGAGGTCGAAGTCGGAGAAGACGAGATAAGAAGAGTATTGCTCCGGACCGCCGGCTGCCTTAACCCCCTTTGACACTAGCATTAGTTCCTCTGGAGAGGCGCATCTCAGACTGAGATCCAAAACTGTGAAACAAACCGCGCTATAAACTTTTACTTGTCAAATGTAACGGGAATGCAATGACGCCCGAGCCAAGCTTGGTCTGCATGCCATGGCCTTCCTCCAGAACCTTGAATGCAGGAAACCAACCCCATGTCCTGTCTTCATAAATCCTCTTTAGGTGTGCGCTCGCTCGTTACACCAACAAATGCCTGGCAGAGCACGTGAATCGATTTTCATTCACTCTACAAGCTCAGGCTGAGGAGGGGAAACGCCCTGTTTCACGTTAACACAGTCTTGTGATATTAGCACATCAACTTGCGATGCTAGTGTTGCATTTTGCATTGCGTATCGCGGAAACGAATTAACGGTATGTTGGAAGATGAAAGATAGCAACCTGGAGCATGGAGGTTGCCATTTGTCATGTAGGTCTTTGTTCAGCACACATGCAAGAGAATGGGATGCCATCGCCAGGAGGTCCAAGTAAGTAGGGTTTGTTTCAAGTTTCCCACCTCCTTTCCCCTGCAGGATGAGCTCAGCACAGTAACGGGCTGCGAGGATCGCTAGTCAGCACCATGGGAAGCATTTGGCGGCTCGGCGCGCCGACGGCACTTCAGCTCCCTCGTTCTGGTATGCATGGTGTTCAGAAATTCGTGTCTCTGGTCCCCCTTTCCGATTTCCTCTCACAGGGTATGCACCTGGTCCAGCACGCTTGTTGCAGACTTCAACTGGCTTCAAGCAGCCGTGGACTCGGTGTTCTCCGTCCTCGAGTCCCAGGAGCCTTGAGGGCTGCCGGGATTTGCATGAATCTGCAACCAAAGTGCCTCAGTTACTGGTACCGTTGCCGAAGGTTTTGGAAGCTCGAGTGTTGTATTGTGCTGCTCCGGCTAGGGGACACAATCAGGTTACTCACCTGCGTTTTTGGCCAGCGTTGTCATGCAACTCTTGTTCAGGTTCCAGGCCGGATGGTGGTGACATAGTGGATAGAATGAGACTTGACTTGAGACGGTATCTGTGCAGGAGGGGCACCCTGAGTGCAGCGAAAGAGTGCCAGCTATTTTGAAAGGACTTCAGACCGCTGCACTGACTCCTGAGGTGATGAGGAATGCTTGGTGGCTCTGTTGATGTGTAGCGACTGCCTCTGCATTGGGTTGCTTGAAACTCTTCTGACAAGCTTGCTGCTGCTGTGTACAGACTCGAGGCAGCGAGATCATAAGGATTGACAACTTTGCACCTGCATCACAGGAAGATATTGCAAGAGTACATTCTTTGAAGTATGTGAAGGGCCTTGAAAGGGTAAGAAGGGTAGCAGCTAGCCTAGCATTTCAGAAATCAGTTTGTTCTTGCGGCTGGTAAGTAAGCCTGAACTGCGTTTGTACTCCAGGCCATGGATAAGGCAGCGGAAGAGGGACTTATCGTCATGGAATCTGCCCCAACTTATGCTACATGCACTGTAAGCTGGTTCGTCTATTGCTCCACAGCTGTGTAATGTGAGAAATAATGCAGAGAGTAAGCTTTGTGTGTATCGTGTGGTAACAGACTTACCAGGACTCGATGTTGGCAGCAGGTGCCGGCTTTGCTTTGATCGACTCGGTGGTGTGCACTTTCCCATGAAGACCCGCTCGATTGTGTTTCATTAGCTGGTGAGCATGTTGCAAAACTCAGCTGTCTATATCACAATCGTGTGCAGGTGGCAGCATCCAAACAAACACCGAATCCACCCGTTGGGTTTGCGTTGGTGCGACCACCTGGACATCATGCCATACCCGATGGACCTATGGGGTTCTGTGTTTTTGGTAACATAGCAATTGCCGCAAGATATGCACAGCAGGTGCATGGTCTCCAGCGTGTCTTTATTATCGACTTCGATGTCCACCATGGCAATGGCACCAACGACATGTTCTATGCTGACCTGGACGTATTCTTTCTGTCAACTCATCAGGCACTGCCCCGACTTTTCGTAATCTGTTTCATTGTTTTCTAGCAGTATGATTTCGAGCCGGATGTTTTATTGATCATCTGGCTATTATGTTCCCGCACAGGCTGGTGTATATCCGGGAACAGGCAGAATGGAATGCATAGGAGAACGGGAAGGCGAAGGAACCACTTTGAACTTACCCTTACCCGGAGGTGCTGGTGATGAGTCCATGCAAATTACATTCAATGAAGTCATCCTCCCAGCTGCTGAGAGGTTCAAGCCTGACATCATACTCGTTTCTGCGGGGTACTTCCTTCATTCACTGTTTCCGTCTCCAAGCTTGTGAGCCAAGTAAATGCCCATGTTGTCCTAAAACGTACTGTTACAGGTACGATGCACACGTGCTGGACCCTTTGGCAGGGTTGCAGTTTACCACGAGAACATATTACAACCTGGCCAAGGACATCAAGATGCTTGCGCAGCAGCTTTGCCATGGCCGATGTGTCTTCTTCCTAGAGGGTGGCTACAACTTGACGTCTCTATCCAACAGCGTGGTAGAGACATTTCGGGCCTTCTTGGGGGATAAAAGCATGTCCTCCAAGTACGACAACCCGGCCATTCTGTATGATGAGCCTAGTGTCACGGTGAGGCAAGCGGTCGATCGCCTCAAGGCTATTCACGGACTATAGTCGAATCGCTCAAATATCTTGATATTTGTACCGTTGTTGTGATGTATGTATGTATGTATGTATATATGTTGTGATGTATGTATGTATGTATGTATGTATGTATGTATGTATGTATGTATGTATGTATGTATGTATGTATGTATGTATGTATGTATGTATGTATGTATGTATGTATGTATGTATGTATGTATGTATGTATGTATGTATGTATGACTGACAATTAGATGATGGAAAACAATCCGCCATGAATCTTGTAACACACATTCTTCAGTATCACATCCCTCACCATGAGTGAGCATCTTGTGTTTGTGACCGTCCTAGAGTTGGTTCTTGTGACAATCGTGTTCGTTCTTGTGACAATCAAGCAAGCATTCTTCACCGTGGTGAGCATTTGAAACAAAGAGCAATGGCGATGGTACAACGACTCGGCTCATGCGTGTGTAGGCCACAGAATGCTATTTAAAATTCCTAGGTGGAGCGCTGGAGATTTGTACCTGCGTATGTACAATCATTGGACAAGAAGTTGGTAGGTGTGGGTATTGCTCTGATAGGTTACCAGTGGTGTGGTGGGCTGCATCCCCTCTAGGCGAGGCCTTTTGGCCGGTCTCTTGGGGTTTGCTATACCGAGCTAAAACTTTGTAAGTCCGGTAAAGGTCAAGGACTCTTTGTCCCCAGTCCCCAGTGCCTCCTTGGCCTTGTCAACCCCATGCTAGTGTCTACAATTTGTTCTCTCTCTATGATTTCTTCTCTTTGCGATGGGGCGGTCCACACCTTCTCTGACCATCAAGAACACTCCCTGTCCAGTTTGTGCTCTACTCTGTTGTGGCGTTAAAGGGATGAAAACCCACATTGAGCACATGCATAAGGACTTTGACCAGACTACTTGGGTTGCCCAAGTACGTCTTGCGACCTCCACTAGCTCCGTGGCACAGGTTTCAGCGTCCGGTCTCGTCCTTCTAGGGGTGCACGCCTCTGTCATCATGGGATTGGTCGTGTGATTAGCAAGATCACATCCTTGGGTTGTCTCCCATGAGCTTTCTTTGGTCTGCTTAAAAGTCAAGCTCTCTAAGTGCCATGTCTGGTCCCCATAGGGTATCCTCCCCACTTTGCAGTTCCCTTAGGGTATCCTCCCCACTTTGCAGTTCCCTTAGGGTATCCTCCCCACTTTGCAGTTCCCTTAGGGTATCCTCCCCACTTTGCAGTTCCCTTAGGGTATCCTCCCCACTTTGCAGTTCCCTGCTAGGAAGATTGCTCCGGCCTCAAGTCTACGGATTTTGGGGGTCCCCTTCGGCTCCCCTGACTTCATTGGGAGCTTCTTGGACTAGGCTCTTGCGGAGGACCTGTCCCATGTCGAGGCCCTCCCCCTGTTGGGCGATGCTCAGGTGGCCTTTGGAATTCTTTCCTCCTGCTTCGCTAGGCGCCCTGGTTACCTCATCCACACGCTCCCCCCATCTCCCGTTCTCATGTCTCAACTTCAGGGGTTTGACAGGAAGATAATGCATACTCTTAGTGATATCATGGGCCCGAGGGCTTTCGAGTGCCCTTCAGGCGATTTGGCCCGCTAGCAAGCATCCATGCTAGTGCAGTTTGGAGGTGCTGGCCTTCTCTCACTACAGGTTTCTTCCCCCGCAGCTTTTTTAAGCAACGAGGCCCTATCAACTCCTGATCTAGCCTCTCGCTTCATCCTCCGAGACAGGCCCTTTCTGGAGGATCTTGTGTCTAGTGAAGAGGAGGGAACCTTCCCTCTCCAAATTTCCTTGAGGCAGGCTAGGGAAATAAATGCTTTTTGTGGATGGTTGGCGGGATTTTGCTCCTTTCTCGACATTCATCTCCGATAGTTTCAGGGGGCTGCAGGCGTTGTTGCTTGAGAAGCAGCTCGGCCAAGCTTTCCAGTTCGTCCTCTTGGACTCCTCCATCCCTAGGTCTACAAGAGCTCGGCTTCGCTCTTGTTCTGGTAAGGGCGCAAGCGCTTGGCTTCTAGCTCGTCCGTGTATACGAGGTTTTGTTATCGCACCAACCACCTTCACCACTGCGATGCGATTCCATCTTGGCCTGCTTCAGCGTGTGGCATCTTCCCTCCTTACCTGCGAGTATGTCTCTGCCCTCGATGACTTTGGGGTACACTTTGCTCGTTGTCCCCATGGGGGTCATCACATCGCCACCCACGACACTATCCGCGATATCATGTTTGTCACAGTTCGCGAAAGCGGCTACATGGCCTGGAAGAAGCGAGGGTACACTCTTCAAACAGGTCGCTCAATCAGGGCTGACTATTACTTTGTTCACGGTGACCAGGATTCGGTGGCGGATGTGGTGGTTACTGACCCTGCTCGAGACACCATTTCCGCTCAAGTTATCACTAACCGTCCTGGTTGGGCTGCCGCCGGAGCTGCGGCTCATAAGGTCAGGAAGTACAATGGATGCAAGCAAGCCACTTCTTTATTATGCTCGCACTCGAAACGTATAGGGCAATGGCTGCGGACTTCGATAAATTTCTCAAGTCCCATGCCAAATCCTACCACACCCACAGGCATGGTGTGGGGTTATCCCTTTCTTACTTCACAGCTTACTTCAGCCAGCGAGTCTCCGTTGCCCTTCGAAGGGCCCTCTTGACAGCAATTCTTCATAAGGCGGCGATGGCAGATGACACTTCTTCTATTTCCTCCGTAGTCCTACCTATGATGTTCTGGGAGCAGTAGGTAACTTTAGGTGAGGAGCTTAGTTGCTCCTTTTCACGTCCGGGGTCCACCTTGGGTGTCCGTGCTGGTTTTTCCCATTAAAATATACTTATGCACGAATGTTTGTATGTATGTAAATCCTCCAACTCATCAGTTTCAGGATGTACGTGTATAGGTCCCAAATCAACCTGCTTCGGGCTACGGTATGAGGCGAACTGAAATATCAAGAGGCTAATAAATAAATACGGACTTACAGTTCAGGCGCCCTAATGCAAATGTTGAGCGCGGGAAGGGACAAGCGAAGGCAGTCCGGTTGTTGAAGGCAGGAAGGAACAAGAAGAAGGCAGTCCTGTGGTCGATTGCGAGCTTCAGGCTGGTCTGGGTTGAAGCAGCCAGGCAAAATGAATGCTCCGGACAGATATGAGCGGTTTGTGGTGCCCGAGGGCATGAAAAAGTGGGTGGTCGCAAGAAGCTGCTGAATTGGCTTCTTGCCTTGTTGTATCCCAGATGGGTTGTGAATAGGACTGATTACGTCCAGGGCTTGTGTCGGCAGGGTGAACTATGAAAGGGACATGAAAATTATGAACGCGGCTAGCTTCACGATTCAGAGAGAGGATCATACCATTGGCAACGTTGTCCGCATGTAAGCGTTTGCCGGCGTTTCTCCAGCGTGGAGATGTAGGTCTAAGATTTCGGAGCTGACGTTTCTGTTTGGTGGGCAGGCAATTGCACAGGGACCCCAGCGTGTTGTTTGCTGGCTACAAGCTTCCCCACCCTTTGCAGTACAAGATTGTGGTGAAGGTGAACGTTGTCCCTGATATTATGGCTTTACAGTCTTGACAGGAATTTATGGTTTTGACGGCGGTCTAATTTGCTGTACTCAACTCGTTTTTGCCTGCAGATTCAAACAACCAGCCAGTCTTCGCCTATGCAGGCTTATAACCAGGCTGTTAATGACTTGGATATGGAGCTTGAACACCTGAAACGGAGTTTTGAGGTGCGTAGCCTGCCCTTGCAGCTGATTTTGAGACTAGGATACATGTGCTATGCCTGCTGGTCACGACCCGGAAAACGACGCTTCACCACTGACTGCTTCGGTGTTGGTGGGGAAAACATGCAGACCGAGGTAGCCCAGAAGACTACGGATTACTATTGAAAGGTTGGAGTGCGATGTATTTTAGTGAAACCCGGAGCGACAGGTCTTTGACAGGGGGCCACAGGGGCTCCACTTGCTTCCGTTTGAGCGCTTGGAATTCTGAGTTCCTCTACCTGCTTCGGTTTGAGTGCTTGGAATTTTGAGTTGGAGAGAGTGGGCATCTGAAAACTTGTTTGTATACTTCCCTGCCGAAGTAGCAAACTTCCCACGAAGTTCGACACAGGCGCGCTATTCAGGTATGTGAGACCTTGAATAGAGGGCATGCCCTTTTGAGTGCGTACAAGTAAGACAGTGGACGTGGTGCGAAGGCTTGGGAGTGAGGTTATGTGTCCTTTAAAGTATGCGCGTCAATGTTAGATAACCCTTCGATCTGAGCACTTCCTATTGCACACGATGAGGAGAACTGCCTATTGCACTGCCCAGAAATCGCAGCCACAAGATGTATGCATCCTGCACTATTCAGGTCCGGAGTTATAGTCTAGGTAGCGTGAACAGCAGACCACTTGAGGAGGACCACTAGTCAAGGGCGGCCGTCTTGGCTTATGAAGATGAGGAAGGAAGTTGAAGTTCTCTTACATCACTCTCTTCCCATTTCGGACAGGTCTACCACCCCCTGTTTCTGAATTGTTAGTCGCTATGCCAGTGATTCGAACCGCAGATTCCATATTTCCAGTGCTGGCTCACCAAGCTTCCATGTCCACAAGGACACCTCCTGACAAATTTTCACCAGCCTGCAACTGTCTCCCTGTGCCGTCCTGGGACCTACAAACACCCCTATTACGGGACGGCAAAATCCGCACAGCGGCCGAGGATACTAAGTATGTGTTGCATAGGCGGCGGCATCGGATCCAGTTCCGGATGGGGTGGTCGTAAACAGTACCTGGGCGGTGTTGGACTCATCCTCCGACAGCGGTCCCTGAACGATGGCCACAGTATGGCAAGCGGACCCGTTGTGGACCCAACGAGGACCTGGTGTGTGCACAGGGATTCTACGAGGAGGTCCAGCTCACCTCATCGCAGGGAGGCAACTCCTAACAAACAAAGCCTCCAGGTGCAGCAGTGTAAGGCCGTTGGAGCCCTGGAATCTCTGGCGCAGATAGATTCTGCTGTTTCTCAGTCTCTGTTACACACTGTGCTAAAACTGTGTACAGCTAAGAAGGATTTGGTTGTGGGGCGACGCGTTCATGATCTCATGCCAAAACTTGGGTACGAGTCGACTGCATACTTGGGGAACATATCTTGCGCATGTATGCATGTGGAGGTTCGCTAAAGGAGGCCATGGATGTGCTCACCAGAGTGGCCAAACCGGATACCTTCATGTGGTCTTCCATAATCTCCCCATACACTAAGCATGGGAAACCTAATGAGGCCATGAGATGCGTAGGTCAGGAGAGAAGGCGGATGGATGCTTACTTCGTTGTAGCTGCCCTTCAAGCTTGTGTATTTGCCGCTGACTTGGAATCTGGCAGAAAAGTGCACTGTGATGTGGTGCAGAGTGGCATTCCTACTAACTTGTTTGTTGGCAAAATGAAAAATGCACGCCAGGTTTTTGACAGGATGGCCACAAAGGATGTGGTGACATGGAATGCCCTGATTGCTGGGTATGCACAGCAAGGACTGGGCCAAGAGGTGCTTGTTGTGTTTGGACAATGGAGGAGGCGGGCCTTATTTTTGCTGACCACTTTTTCTTGCAGAAGGGCATGCAATTGCACTCATAGATTGTCGAAAGAGGACTGCTGGATAATGTAGTGATGGGCACCTGCCTGGTGGGCATGTATGCAAAACGTGGTGAACTGGAGGATGCACGCCAGGTTTTTGACAGCTTGGTTGCAAAGAATGTGGTGACATGGACCGCCCTGATTGCTGGGTATGGTACTTACGACGAAGGTCACAAGGCACGGAGAAGGCACCTTCACTTGCTGCTGAAGTTCAACATCCCGGAGAGGCGGTGAGTTTCATGCATGTAACGTGGCAGGTCTGTAGCGGCCCGTTGAAATCCTGAGAATATTCATTATAGCTGTAGTTCGATAAGGTTGTGATATATAGTCATCGACTTGGAGAAAGCTGGCTGGTAGGTTGGGCATCTAACATTGGAGGGGCTTTTCTTGAGCAGCTGCACCGACAACTCCCAGACATGAGGTTAAAATACTTGCAATGTGACTTGTGGTGATTTTCAGTTTCTTTTTTCCTCTCGCAAAAGGCTCATTAGGAGGTCCTCTTCAGCGTACAGAAGAGGGCCCGCTGCAGGAAGGCTGTAGCAACAATCAGCTCTTTGTGCCAATGTTTTCCTCATTTCTTATTGCCGAAGCCAAAAATGAAGGCTCTGTGCATGTGTAGGCTGGGAGCAGTTAGAGGATGAGCAGCAACATCGGCATGGTATTTTGAGTTTATGTGAGAAGGCGGTAGGGATGACTTTTACTCGCTTGACCTTCTGTAACAGCATGCTCATGGATTGTTTGCACTTCCACAGTTAGCTAACCTTGAAGAGCTGTATGAGCAGTTGGATTCAGTGAGAGCTTTACCTCTCGTCCGATCCTTCACGACTGCCACGTTCAGGGTATCCGGAGCGCTCGACTTGGAAGGAGAGGCAGCATGACTCATCAGCATACCTAAGGAAACGACAAAGACACTACATAGTTAGAAATGGTGGTGTAGAAATGAGCCAGAAGCTGTCCTGGCCCGGTGTTCTTGCTTCTAAAATCCGCCCGGACATTTTTGTGTAGCAGTGGGCTGATGGCACGTTTCGTTTCCCCCCTCTGTGGACGTTCTCCCTCTTCTCAATTTGATAAAAACGTGTTCAGGGTGCCCTTTGAAACTTTGGTGTATCAGTTCCTTCCCTAGCGGCACATCGAAGAAGTACCGACCCATGACTCCATTTGACGGTGAATAAGGAGCCGGTTCACTCGAAAGGAGAGGGAGAGCCCCACCTCATGTCCGAGGCAGGATCAAACCGCCCCGCATTCATTGGTGTCGTGTTGCTTAGGCACAACGACCTGCAAACAGCATGGCAGATAATTGAGCGATGGTTTCTGTTGAAACGTTCTCCTTGGAAGTGTGACTGGGTAATATCAGCTGCGTGATATCCTGTGGCAGGACCCAGTCCACAACGGCCTTCACCTTCCTCGGGTCCATGCTGATGCCATCAGCGTTGATGATATGACCAAGGTATTCTACTTCTTTCCTCATGATCAAGCACTTGCTGCACTTAGCCAAGAGCTTTTAGCCCTAAGCAAGCTCAACACCCTTCTAACCATCTCGATGTGGGATTCTATGTCAGGGGTGTGGACAAGACTATCATCCCGGAAGACTTCAACCTCGTGACCAAGCAATGGCCTAAAGATCTCTTGTATCATGCATTGGATCATGTCGCCGGTGCATTGGTGAGGCCGAAAGGCATACTGTAAACTCGAAAGGCCCGTGTCTGGTTATGAATGCTGTTTTGAATTCGTCTCCTCGCTTGATTCTAATTTGGTGAACCCGGATCGTAGGTCAATCTTGGTGAAACACTGAGAGACTCGTGTACCCGGTCGAGGATTTCATCGATCCTCGGCATCTAATGGGTCCAAGCATGGTTTGATGCTACACTTAAAAGTACCATATGGCTTTGGAACACTTAAGTTACTTTTGAGAGATAGATGTGAGAGATTTAAAGTTTCATTAAAATAATATTTTAGGGTTTAGGATTTTATCTTTAGTTTACCTTTTTATCTCACTTTTAACTTTTCTTTTTACCTATTTTGAGGTCGACGATCGCTTACCTTCGGCCTCATGCCCTCCACTTCCTCCTCCCACCTCCACCCGTTTACATGTGCCTACATGCCCTCCGTGTTACTACTCTATAGGCCCTCTGCTATTGTGGTGGTGCAGTCCTCTACGCCGCCCCTCTGTCCCTCTGCCACGCCGCTACTTTGTGCACCCTTTTACCGCTCTTATCCTCTACTCTTGTTGCCCAGATTCATTGGGAGAAGGATGTCGTTGGAGCCTGAAGGCCGAGAGCTTCGGAAGCTTGGGAAGCTAGGGAAGCTTGAGAAGCTTGGGAGCGTGGCAGCGGTGGTACTTGACTCAGTTTCAGCGCAAGGCATGGATGAGTCGCCAGGCTGCACTCTTGAATGACTATTGTCGATGCTGATGACCACTTCCTCCTTTAGCAGTTGTTTGTTGCAATGTTCTCACGACCTTTGAAATGAGACTCCCGCTAGTACAGGATTGTTTTCATTGTGTTCCACCACTTGAAAGTAAAAGTTTTCGGTTGTAATAAACAAATAAAAATGGCAGCCCTCTAAGCATTCTACAAAAACGGAGACGGGCCCACACCCTACTGTGCTCCAGTTCTAGGGTGTAGACTTGAAAGTGCGTCTTTTATCAAAGGTATGAGCTCAGAAAGGGTGTGCGCATTATCGAAGTAGGGTAGATATGCTGTTGTAGGAAGGGTGTACATCGTGACAAGGGGGTGCTGTCTCGACCGAAGGGGGTTACTATATTCCCCCCCTTCAAAAATTATCATGTTGACAATGCAGGCAGTAGGAAATGGCTTGGCACATCATTCCGAACTCATAACTTATGAGATAGGATTAATATGCCCAGTTGTATGTCTCACCGTCGGCAGTGTAGTATGTGGCCTAGGACCTTGTTCCTAATTCCCATCATGCAGATAGGGAAGTGAAGTGAGAAATGAGATTCGGGGATCATTTAGAAATGAGCAACGAATGCTGTATCCCGCTCCATTTCTCCGTTAGTGCAATGGCACTAGGTTAGACAAAAGCAATCATAGCTGTGCTCTAATACCATGTAAAACATCAGACTAGGAGCTAGCAAGCGACTAGAGCAAAGATGTTACAAGGAACAATTAATTCAATAATAATCAAAATTGAGTCTTAAGTAAAGAAAATATAAAGTGATGTGACAATTTTATAGTTGTCCATTATTACTAATGATTTAGGTATAACTAGGGTCAATTCTAACACACATCCTCATCAGACCTAACAACAAATCCAAAAGTATAACACTTTTGAATGATGTGACGACAATCTCTTACAATAGTTATTATAAACCACCCAATTTTCTAGTTGTGAAAATATGGCAAAAGATCAATGAGGTCGCTTACCAATTGGAGTTGCCAGTAGGCTGGGGAATGAATCGCACATTTCATGTAAGCATGCTGAAACCCATTGTACAGTGCTCCAAGGTATGGACTTCACCGCACCCTGCCGCCACATCAAGCATAAGGAGTAAATCCACACCACCAATGTCCCCTCCGACATCAAGAAAATCAGGAGGTATGAATTGGAGACTAACCCCTTGCCACCCATCGCCCATAGACATGCCTTTCAATTACCAGACCGGATATGAGGAACTGCTCCATCCGCTCGTTGGATGGAGCCAAGAGCCGGACTCTACTGCAACTTGGGAACCTGCCAAAAAACGTATTCGCAGTGGGGAGAATGTGATAAATCACTAGATAGACGGGACATGGCCACCCGTTCATATCAACACCGAAGCACAAAATTTGGCAATGAAGCCACGAGCTGGATTCCAACCCTTGAGGACACGCAGAGGACTAACAAACCCTAAATCATCCACATACGGATCAAAACCCACCATCATAAAACCCTGATTAACCTAGACGTATAAATACGATTAACTCCAATGTAATAACCCCAATTTACAAGGTAGATTACGGTTAGGCATAGGTTCTTGGCTCGCACTTGCACGAGTTGGCTACTTGTAACCCTCCCGAACTCATTACAAGACAGCCTATCTGTATGCAAGAGGCTCGCTATGCTCATAGGGCTAATGATCTATTGCTGTGGCATCATGCTAATGATGTGGCATGTCTTAAGGACTAATGATCAGAAGCTGGCTGAGCATTGAAGAATCTTCCAGATCTGATCTGGAACGCTGGAGTGTAGCAAAATTGTACTTAAACTGATCTGGCTATGTTCTGAAACACACTCTCATGACTTGATTTTGATCCAAACATCATATGTGAATTCAATTGCAAAGTTCATGCAAATTCATGACGCTTAAATTTTATATTCAAGTTTGCAAAACAAGGAAGTCTGTGTGCCACACAATCTTCACACCACACTTCCTGCGTGAGAACTATCAAAAGAATGCTCCTCTAGGTGCCCTTAGTGCACTTGTAATATTCACCTAATCATCTCTCAATATCTTCGTTAACATTTAGGCTTTATACGAACGTATCCTCATGTTTAGATCCAATAAAGTTGTCTATACTGGAGCTGTAACAATTCTTCTTTCTCAACTTTTGCAGCTTCAGCTAACTGTATTCATTTACTGCGCTAATCCTCTTCTTTAGTGATTCTCCTTTATCTCTGCTAGTTACTTAGCGCTTCATTGTTCACAATGACAAGTTTAAGGCCTGACGACCTCAACCCAGGTTATCCCGAGTTAGTCAGACATCACTAGCCACCGACCTTTGTGGTCATGACATACTGTAATTTATTTGCTTAATAGCCAACCAATCTAGAGTATAATCTTGAGGGAGCTCACATGCACTATTGTCTAAAGCTCATGGATGACATTTCTTCATTACCATTATCATTATCAAGTAAAAAATCTTGCACTTTAGACTTCGCACGAGGGAGGTCGACGTGCTCACATAGTGGGACGATTTACACATTTTTCAAACCGCTAATACTGATTCGCTTGCAAGCTAGTTAACTGTTCGTATATTGGCATAGAACCGGCAAGATACCTCCCAAAGAGGAGAGAGGGAGGTTGTATGAGACGCGTCTCAAGATCTGGGCGTGGTGACCGTGTAGAAGACTGCGTTCGCCCAGCCCTACCTACCTGACAACCAGGATATCTTGTTCCTGCCACTGGCGCGACTTGACGAGCTCACCATGTCGTCCAATGGCCACTACCAACTTGTCACAACATTGAGGACTGCCCATGCCGGGTCTTGCACATGTACTGCGCAGTCGTGGGCAGCAGGGACTCAAGTTTCTTGACGTTTCTATGTGGTTTTGTGAGACATTTGGCGTTCGGATTGCCTTTGCTAGAAGGTTCTAGTTTGGTGTCCATCAGCCATTAGCCATTAGGGCACGTTTCGTGCACACGTAGATAAATGCTTAGTTGCCGACAGCAGCTCGGTTACCATCGCACTTGATGTGAGCGGTTACAACCGCACTCGACACTATAATGCGGGCATTCAGCCTTAATCCTACAATTATCATTGCTCAATAACTGCATCTTGCCCCGCTTTATGGTATCAGAGCCTAAGGGCCAAGGCAGCTCGGCATCACCACGCGCCACGCCGCTGGTGTCACAAGCTCACCGATGGCAGCAATGAAGAACGGCACCGCATGAAGATCCTGAAATCAGCAAGATGCCTAGAAAGCGCACCCCAGCTTATTACTACCCACTGGGCAGAGCGCCTCCTGTGCGGCAAGTTATTTGCGGGGACTGCATCAAAGAGATGAGACGCAGCTTTGGCATCAAGCCTCATCCTGCATTAGCCCCCGCTCAGCGAACCAGCCACACGGGACCTCACTCTCTTCCGCCACACTCTCCGGCTTCACAGCGTTTTGCTAACCGTATGTCTGCAGATTCCGAGCGCTTCCAGAGATTCCGCCAAGCCAACTGTTCCCAACTAGAGCCTATCATGAAGACCTCAAAGAACCAAATCACGAGTTGGACTCACAAATCCACTCACTCCACTTAGCATTAGAGAAGACCTACCTTAGCATTAGATACTAGAGATAGCTCACCGTGAAAGCGTATATGCTCGCTTTGATCCCCTTAAGAACCATGTAAGAAGGCTAAGAAGCAAACAATCATGGGAATAAGAAACACTACCAAAATCGAGTTCCGTGACCGAGACCGGTTTAACGGAACCGATTTTGCTGTGTGGAAGATGAGAGTCACTACTCTGCTGGAAGAGCATGACTTGATGGAGATCGTTGATGGCACTCCCTATTGTGACCCAACACCAATCCCGCCTAACACCACACAATTGCTTGGAACAAGAGACAAGCACGCACGCAATCTCCTCATTGCTGCACTTGACAAAAGTATGCTTCAACGTGAGGTTGTAAATTACGTTGTAAAATGCGTTGTAAAACACCTGCGATTCTTGTAGTGACACACAAAACACCAAAAGCGCTCACGAGATCTGGAAGATATTCAACGATATGTTCCAAGCCCAAGACTCTATGTCACTAGTAAGCGCAACGAGACTATTTTACCAGCTAAAGATGAAGGACACCGAGAGTGTTGAACATCACAGAATTTTCAAGCGAAGAGTAACGACTTGCCGCAGCAGCTCGTCATACCATCGCATTCTTGAGCAGTGCCGTTACAACCGCACTCGACACTAAGCATGCATTCAATTTTAATCCTACAATTATCATTGCTCAATAACCGCATCTTGCCCGCTTTATGGTATCGTGAGCGGGGCTGGCGCCGCTCGCATCACCACGCGCCACGCTGGTGTCACAAGCTCACCGATGGCGCAGAAGACAAAAGAACGGCAACCGGGCATGAAGATCTGAAATCAAGAAGATGCCTAGAAAGCGCGACTTTTTTATTACTACCCATCGGTGAAGCGCCTCGGCGGCAAGTTATTTGCGGGGCGCATCAAAGAGATGAGACGCAGCTTTGGCATCAAGCCTCATCGTATTAGCCCCGCCACGAACTGCACCACACGGGACCTCACTCTCTTCCGCCACACCTCGGCTTCCACGCTTTTGCTAGCAAGTATGTCCGCAGATTCCGAGCGCTTCCAGAGATTCCGCCAAGCCAACCTGTTCCCAACTAGAGCCGTCATCACTCATGAAGACCTCAGCAACCAAATCACAGAGTTGGACTCACAAATCCAGTCACTCCACTTAGCATTAGAGAAGACCTACCTTAGCATTAGATACTAGAGCTGATAGCTCACCTCCGTAGCAGACGTATATGCTCGCTTTTGATCCCCTTAAGAACCACAGAAGAAAGGCTAAGAAGCAAACAATCATGGGAGAGAATAGTCAATTACAAAATCGAGTTCCGTGACCGACTCCAATCTGAACCGATTTTCTGTGGAAGATGAGAGTCACTACTCTGCTGGAAGAGCATGACTTGATGGAGATCGTTGATGGCACTCTCCCTGTGCCAGGACCCAACACCAATCCTGTCGGAACACCCGACACAATTGCGGCTTGGAACAAGAGAGACAAGCACGCACGCAATCTCCTCATTGCTGCACTTGACAAAAGTATGCTTCAACGTGAGGTTGTAAATTACGTTGTAAAATGCGTTGTAAAACACCTGCGATTCTTGTAGTGACACACAAAACACCAAAAGCGCCACGAGATCCGAAGATATTCAACGATATGTTCCAAGCCCAAGACTCTATGTCACTAGTAAGCGCAACGAGACTATTTTACCAGCTAAAGATGAAGGACACCGAGAGTGTTGAACATCACATCAGCAATTTTCAAGCAGCAAGAGCACGACTTGCCGCAGCCGGCACCACAGTCACGGAACACCAAGCTACTGTAATACTTCTGACATCTCTGCCTGCAGGTTACAGGACCTTTGTTAGCTCCTAGAACTCCGTCATCAAACAATCAGCAAAAGCAGCTGCAGCTGGAGGTGCCCAAGCGGACACTTTCTCTGAAATCGTTGGAGCTTTACTTGAGGAGGAATCAAGCCGTGGCTCAAATTCGCGAATTGGCCAAGGTAGCTCCAACCACGCACTCTTCACTTCTCGAGGCCGAGGCAGTCGAAGAGGCAGAGGACGCGGTAACTTCTCAAACCGCCGATCCTACGACTCACGGCACGATCACCGGAGGCTACAATAAAAACAATTAGAATGGTCAGAAAAGGACCAGCAAAGGACCTTGCAACTGGTGCAGGATCCCAGGCCATTTCGAGTACGAGTGCAGGAAGAAACAAGGAGGAGAACCCCGCCGCGACTCACCACGATATGAGTCAAACCTGCTCACAATTACCATCTCCACCAGCAAATTCAATTTTGGCCGTATGCTTGATGCTGACCAGGACTGACGATTGTCGATGGTTCCTGGATTCAGGAGCAACTACTCATATTTGTAGGAGCAGGGACATGTTCACATCTTATCACGACATCCTTTTCGACCAGCACGTCTTGCTTGGCGACGACAGCTCACTCCCTGTCCAAGGCACCGGTGAAGTTGCATTGAGACTGTCAAATGGCGAATCTCTCACCATCAATGGAGTACTCCACGTACCTGCAATGACCAAGAACCTCCTATCAGTGAGGAAGTTGGCCACGGAGCACAACCTCATAATCACCTTTCAAAGCAACCACTGCACAATTTATGACTCGAAGGACAAACATCAAACTGCACTGGCACACGGCCTACCTTACAACGAGATTTGCTCAATATACGCCTCTTCATCCTCGTCACGATGTACCATCATCGTTCTCACAAGAACACCGGCTATGGCACACGGCGTGCCACATAAATCCACGTTATCTGGACTCCTTTTCCAACCCTGCCATGTACAAGGATCCCATCAACATTAAATCCAGCAAGGATTTCTTCTATGAGATCTGCAAATACTCCAAGTTGACTCAATTCCCTTTCAAAGATCCCTCACCAACAAGAGCTCGACGACTTCTGGAGACTATACACTCAGATATCTGCGGCCCAATGAGCACACACAGCTTCGGAGGCCACTCTTACTTCCTTACCTTTATGGATGAGTGGAGCAAGTATTGCCATATTTATTTCTTGCGCCATAAGGATGAGGCCCTCACCTGTTTCCAAGGTTTTGTATCAGCAGCAGAACGACAAACTGGTTTTCAAGTTTGCACTCTCCACAGTGACAACGGCGGAGAATACACCAGTACAGCCTTCAATGAATTCTGTCGATCTAAAGGGATCCTCCGCCAACTGACCGTGCCACATACTCCTGCTCAAAACCCCTTTGCGAGCGCCCCAATAATAGATCACTTGAGATTTCGCTCCATCCGAGCTCCCCGCCTCGAGGCTATCAATGAGGAGCTACGTACCAACTACCTTAAAAACAGGCTTCCTACTACAAAGCTGCTAGGTACTACACCTTTTGAGCGCTGGACAAGTAACAAACCTAGAATCTCCCATCTCGCATCTTGTAGTCCCGCTTTGCACATGTACCGCCACCAGAAGAAATGGGACGACAAAAGTCGAAAGCTTCTCTTCATTGGCTACTCAGATCAAGTAAAGCCTACCGCTTTCAACACACTACCAGAGGTAATCCTTTCTCGTAGTGTTCATTTCCATGAATCCCATGTTCTCAACACCTATCTTACTTCACCACCTCTTCCCACCACCGTCTCTCGGCCTCCTACTCACTAATTTTCCCTTGACCTTGAGGGCCACCTCCCACTATGAAGAAGATGAAGATGCCATGCAAGCTCAAGAGAAAACTGATCATTTATCCTGCTCCAGTCCGCCTATCCAAGCACCACATGTTCCACCGCTCGACATCTGTGTACTACCTCCTCCACTATTACCTGCACCCATAGCCCTGGATCAGCCACATCACCCTGTGATAGATAACCAAGACTTAGACATGAACCATGCTCTAGTACCCTGTGGTGAGCACATGGGTACTCAGACCCCCTCGAAAAGGAGTGTTTTTTTGTTTGTTTTGTGTTTAAGTTGTGAGAATCGTGTGGAGTTGGAATGTGAAGTAGGTTAGGAAATAAGAAAAGTCTACTAGAGCCTAGTAGGAGGAAGAGAGTCTAGTCCTGATCCTGGACAGAACCTTGGAGGGTTGGCTGCTCGGCCGGTTGCTACGCAGTCGCTAGGGCCGTTGCTGACTGTTGCTATGTGACAAGAACTCGGGAGCTGTTGCTATGGTAGCAACCAAGTCGGAGTTATTTTCCGATAAATTGGAAAACCTAATTGAGCGAAATCATTGGAAATACCCGAACGGAAGTAACGCGGTCCTATTTTCCGGTGAGGGGAAGAATACAAGAATAGGCGTCAAACGGGCGCGTGGCCGGAGGCGGGAGAAGCGCGGCGTGAGTGACGGAGCGGAGAAGCAGCGGCACGCGAGTCACGAGCGGCCGGGCGCAGCGCGCAAGGGCGAATCGGGTGGAATGGCGGTGTCCGGATGCGGCGGTGGCAGAGGCGAGCGGGCGTGGCGGGCAATGGAGAGTGAAGGCGGGCGGGCAATGGAGAGTGAAGGGGCCGAGGCGGCGGCGTGGGGAAGTAAGCAAGCGGGCGCGGCAAATTCGCTGCGGGTGGGGAGTAATCGGGCCGCAGCTCGGAGAAGGCTAGGCGGGCGGCTCGTGTGGCGGCCAGAGCTAAGAAGAGCGGGGCAAGTGATAGGCCAGTGAAGGAGTAGGGTGCACGGAAGGGAGGTGCGTGGGAGTGGTGACAGGAGGTCGCGACAAGGGCAAGACAAAGCGCACTGTGGGTCACCGCTCAACTGGTTGCAGGATACATCCTCCAAGCCTCGCAGGTACACCACCAAGCCTCACACAGGGTAGAAGGGCAGCTGAGCCGGGCGGTGTTGGTGAGAGGATAAGAACGGGTTTCAATTCGAGGAGGGTGCAGTCTGTCGGGAACACGAGCGGAAGATAGGGGCAGAAGAGTCAGGATTGTGGCGCTTTCCAAGTCGAGTGGTCGGGCGGGACACCCTTGCCATCGTGAAGTTGGGAGCGCTGTTTCCAGGATCCTCGGTCAACGAGCTAAGCGGAAATTTCGGATGGGAAGTCGACGAGGAGGCGACACGAGCAGTGGACAGGAATCTTGAGGTGGGGAAGTGCGGTGGTGCATCCGATGGCGGGACTCCTTACTTTCGTAAACTCGAGCCACGCCACAGTCGTGAAGCATGGCCTAAGAAGACCACTCCGGTGGCCATTGAGGCCATTACCACATCAATGGCCCAACATGGGGCAATGGAGAGTGAAGGCGGGGTCTTTGGTGGCTAAGCATCACTTGTCCTTCATGGACAAAAGTGGTGCTACAATAGCCTGTTGGTTTGGGAGTGTCACATGAGGGAGAAGGCCACAGGAAGGCAACACGAGAACCAACCCCGCACTGGAATATTCATTGTTCCAGTGCTGTCTATGAGAGGCTGAAGAGGAATGTGGTGGAATAATCATTGATCCTTTCGAAGCCATCTCCCAAAAGTCGCAGGAGGCACAAGTCGCCATTGCTCCCACATTGTCTAGGGTGGAGAATGGCCGGGTCACCAACAAGTTAGACCACGTGGCGGATTAGCCAGGATCCCGTGCTCTCACTCACTAAGAAGCTAGAGCACATTGTCGACCATTTTCTTGTCTTTCTATGAGGTGGTGAGAGGGTCCAAGATAGATTGGGCTAGGATGTTCTATGACACAAGAT
This sequence comes from Anthoceros angustus, assembly GCA_010909165.1. NCBI lineage: Eukaryota > Viridiplantae > Streptophyta > Anthocerotopsida > Anthocerotales > Anthocerotaceae > Anthoceros > Anthoceros angustus. The sequence goes on along the minus strand of MU008169.1, from coordinate 1,961,199 downwards.
GTGGAGAGGGACCACTTGACCCTACCATCACCCAGCCTCTATCTCCTTCTTAATCCACGTTTTGACCATGCCAAGTTCTTTGGAGGGGATAGAGATGGTCTCACCTTTCCATGCCCGGAGGCCGTGTTTGAAAGAAGGAAGCCCAAAGAGGAGTCGAGGAAGAGGCCATCTCCGGGCACCGGGAGTGAAGATGAGAAGTCCAAGTGTCCATGAAGAGGAATGTGGCGGTTGCTAAGGTCAGGTTGCTAACAAAGCAACAGTTGCTAACAAAGACTGCTAAGACCCAACAGCACCAAGAGAGGTGAGCAGGGGACTCCAACCACTCCTAGAGCCACAAGAGCACGACCGGAACTCACCCGGATGTAAGGTGACAAAGGAAAGGCCGAGCAACAGTTCGCGAGCCCGTGGCGGGAAGCCACAGTCAACAGGAGGAATCGGCCCAACCTTGGGCACGAGCCGACCCGAGAAAGTCACTACTGCTCAAGGGGTGACCTCAAGTATACCCGGAAGTGGTCGCAGGAGAGTCGATTCGCAGATAGGAAGGAGGGAACCCATCCCCAGGGTTTGGGGCCTAACATCACCCTACAAGAACTGGTCTCACTATGGCACGCACTAGGTGAGATGGAGGACGGCCTGGTCCTCTCTTTGTTAGGTTTACAGCGCAGTAGGGGAACAACAGGGGGCGGCAAAGGAGCTCCAGGAATGAAGCGAGAAGGAGGTCTTGAGGGACGCCTAGGTAGCATGGAAGCGGAATTAAGGAAGGTCCGAGAAGAGTTGCGAAGACCAAGGATCGAAACCCTCATGGTTCACCTGACGACAAAGCACCATAGGGGAGCTGCGAGAATGTCATCTCGATGCGCAAGTTCAGCCGAAACCGGATGCCCTCAGCAAGAAGGAGAGGGACGAGGCAAGGAAAGGTGGAAAGAGGCCAAGAGGGCCGGATTGCAAGGAGAGCCACCGTGGAAGATGCGGAGCCTCCATGGAAGAATCGAGTTAGCACCGAGGAGGTTGCTAAGCAACCGCCGCCGCTAAGGAACAACTCAGCACTGCTAAGGGAGCAACAGCTCCAAGACCGAGCTACAACAAGGAAGAAGGGGCAGCAGACCGGAGGAGGACAACAGCTGTGGGGAGCGGTAAGCACCGCCTAAGAAGTCTAACTTCCCAATGGTGCATTAGATTGAGGGATGCTTATCAAGATAACCATGTGCCCGGATTCTCCTTGGCCGGAGAGAAGATTGTCTCCGAAAGTTTATGTTGTTGTGGGCATGGGGGACATGGAGGTACTTGATCCATGCCTTGGCACCGGATCCTACCTATGGGTTGGATTCTTAAGGAGGAAACTCTCACCGACCCATCCAGATTCAAGAGCTCACCGAGGAGGAGTACTGCACATGCGGCGAGCACAAGAGAGAGAGGAGTCCAGCTGAGGAGGTAGAGATTTTATGGGAGAGATTGCCCAACCAGCCAAGAGGGAGGAGAGCAAGAGGAGAACATGGGGCTAGGCGCCTAGGAGGCCCGGAGAGGTAATAGGGTAAGTGGCCTCAAATAGCTAAAGGCCCATGTGTTATAGATCAAATCTTATCCTCTCATAGTGGATGTAATTGATAGATAGGCCTCTAGGATTGGTAGGCTAAGACCGATTGGTATTTTTGGCAAGCGGCCAATGTGGTGATCTTGGGTATAAGAGGCACCCCTTGATGAAATGTAAGCAATGTTGGCCTAAGTCTCGGTGTTTGGGGCTGAGCACGGGGTTTGGGAGGGTTCCGGATCCGGTCTTTGTAAGCCTAGGCACCTCTGCCGGTGAGAAGACTACTGTTGCCCAGATCCGTGTGGCCGATCCGCAAGAGTGGTGGAAAGCAAGGAAGGGAGCCTTGTGATCTCCTTGGAGGGAGTCCTCAAGGTCAAGAGGAAGGGGTCGGAAGCCGGGAGGCTGTCCCTCCTTTACTCATTCTCTGCAGCTTGTCTAGTACTCACCTTGTGTTTAAGTTTTCAGTGTCAAGGTCGCAGGAGAGAAGAAGACAAGGCGGGAGCCGGTGTGTGGAGGAGGAAGGTGAGTGAGTGGGGCTGTGGGCTTGTGGGTTGGAAAATGAGAGGAAAAGTGAGTGAGAGAAGTGGAGAATCTTTGGGCATGGAGAGTTGCTGATTGTGTTTGAGAGGAGTAAGAAGGCTGGAGAAGTCTGTAAGAGATGTTGTGTTGTCAAGGAGAGAGTCGTGAGTGGAGGTTGAAGATCCGTGAGTGGATGAGACGGAATGATTGAGAGAGATGAACAAGTATTTTGAGAGTTGGTGAAGTGTAAGGTCGGATGAGAACCTTGTAAGGACTGGAGTGAGCCGGAAGTGGAGATTGAATGGGCGGTGAGGAGTGAGAACAAGGAGAGTTGAAGAGAGAGGCGTGAGTGGAGGTTGAAGATCCGTGAGTGGATGAGACGGAATGATTGCGAGAGAGATGAACAAGTATTTTGAGAGTTGGTGAAGTGTAAGGGCCTGGATGAGAACCTTGTAAGGACTGGAGAGTGTTGTGAGTGGAAGTGGAGATTGAATGGGCGGTGAGGAGTGAGAACAAGGAGGGTTGAGAGAGTTCTGGGAACTTGGCGAGGATGATGAAAACCTGGAGGTGTTGGTATGGGGTTCGGAAGGTGAGCTGAAAGGCCAGAGAGGGGGCAAGGAAGTCTGAAGAAGTGCTGCAAGAGTGAGAGGAGGGGGGGGAAGTTATGAGAGCAGTAATCCAGATTGGTGGATCTAACTTTGTGGATGAGTAAGAGAGAGAGAGAGAGAGAGAGATCAGCCTTATCCACTTGGATCCCGACTGGGACCCACTATTAATAGCCGACTGATCCCAAGGTGGACCCCCTGCTAGAAAAGAGGGGCGGTTGCTAAGTTAGCAAGATCATCCGTTCGGGGTGGCATCAGGTCGCGTGGCTAAGATAGCCATGTGTCCGAGTGTTGTTAGGTAGTAGTCCGTCTCAGAATCGCTAGATGTTTGGTGTGTCCGTGTTTGGTTGGATTGGCTATGTTTTGGTTGTCTTGACACGAAATCACTCCCTTGGGTACGAATCTCAAGTCTACAACGATAAAGAGGGTAAATGTGGCCTCTTTGTGACCACTTGGTTTAGAAAATCACTCCACATACCCGAGGTACCCGTGCCAGAACCTGATCCTCCTCCTCTAAGGCGTTCCACACGCAATAGACCGCCCAGTCATCTATGGAAAAATCCACCCTCTGTCCCCAGAGACTCCTTCTCTCGCCAGGCAACCATTATGGAACCTGTAGAAGTACCAGTTCCCACTCAAGCTCAGCCCGACAGCGCAGACCAAGTCCAGCTCGCCTTGCATCAAGCCCTGTCTGCACTTGAAATGTAGGATGTACCTGCAAGCATAGAAGAAGCCCTTAGCACACCCGAGTGGAAGGCTTCCGTTCAGTCAGAATACGACTCTCTAATTGCCAATAAATACCTGGAAACTTACTGACCTACCTGCTGGGCGCAAGCCAATTTCCTGTAAGTGGACCTTCAGAAGGAAGCTTAACCCTGATGGGACCGTCTCAAGATACAAGTCTAGACTGGTAGCCCGAGGTTTCACCAGTGCAGTTTTGACTATGATGAAACAGTTATTATTGATCGTCAAGGCAACATCCATACGGATCCTCCTAGCCTTCGCTGCCCATCACCACCTGCATATACACCAGGTAGATGTCAAAACCGCTTTCCTCTACGGAACCCTAAATGAGGACATCTACATGCTACAGCCACCAGGGTTTGTTAAGGACAGCAGCAAGGTATGCAAATTGCTCAAATCCATCTACGGACTAAAGCAATCGGCACAAGTATGGAATAAAATCGTGGATAGATACTTGAAAAGGTGTGGCTTCACTCCTCTTATCTCAGACACCAGTGTCTACATCCTGAGAACAAAGAACAAGTTTGCAATAGTGACACTATACGTTGATGACAACTTCATATTTGGAGACAGTCCTGAGATTATCCAGTATGTGAAAGACCTCCTGTCAAAGGAGTATGATGTTGTAGACATGGGACCCCTACGGTATGCATTGGGGGTACAGTTTGAACACAACAAGGAGGACCACTCTTTCTTCATCCATCAAGAATACTACGTAAACCAATTGCTGGAAAGATTCAACATGAAGGACTCGAAGCCAGTATCAACTCCAATGGCTTCAGGAGAGAAGGTATCCACAGAAGACTGCCCCAGCACACCTGAAGAAACAAAGGAGATGTCAGCTATCCCGTACAACGAGGCTGTAGGCAGTTTACTTTACCTCTCAATCTGGACAAGACCCGACGTTGCACTAGCTGTGAACGTGGTATCCAGATATTTGTCGAACCCCGGGAAGGCTCATTGGACCTGCGTCAAGCGCATCCTTCGTTACCTCAAGAAGACCAAGTCCCTAGGACTCATTTGCAAAGGTGATAGCTCTCCCAAGCTCACTCTAATCTCCTTCTCAGACGCAGATTGGGCGGGAGATCCGGATGCGAGAAGGTCTACTGCAGCATACTGCACAGCTATCAACGGTTGCACAATATCATGGGCGTGCAAGAAGATGCAAACGATTTGTACCTCATCAACGGAAGCGGAGTACGCAGCAACAACGCTGGCGGCCAAGGAGATCCTGTGGGTGAGGCAATTCCTGCACGATATAGGCGAGGACCAGGATCAGCCCACACAGCTATTCTGTGACAATCAATCTGCCATCGCCATGACACTCAATCCTGTGCTGCACGCGAGAACTAAGCATGTGGAGATCCATCACCATTTCATTCGTCAAGTGGTGGCCAACAAGCAAGTGACCTTAAACTACATCAACACGAATGAGAATACTGCCGATCTGCTGACGAAGAGCTTATCCAAGCCACTTCACAACAAGCACACTGACGGTATCGGACTGGTCAGCAGAGAATCTTACCTGGGTATTCCTTCCGGATCAGCCAATTCATAGGAAGGGGGAGGTCCTTAATTCCGCACCACCACTGCTAGCGTTATGCTTCAGCAACTTCGAGTTTTCATCTCTGTGTTCGGAGACTGGACTGAAGATTGTTGGAACTGGCGGGGGGTGTTGGAGCCACGGATTGAGCTTCGCCCATCGACCATTAGCCATTAGGGCACGTTTCGTGCACACGAGATAAATGCTTAGTTGCCGCATAACAGCTCGTCGTTACCATCGTGACTTCGACAAGAGCGCTTTTACAACCGCACTTGTATAATTATAAGTACATGCATTCAGCCTTAATCCTACAATTATCATTGCTCAATTACTGCATCTTGCCCCGCTTTACTTCCCGATGGTGTATTGAGTTCCTGCATCTCAGCATCGAGTGCTCCAAACCTGCCCACGAAACTTACATCTCACTACCCCCGCCAATTGTTTCAAATGGCATGCCACAACCATCTCTCCATGGATTGAGCCAAATGAGATTGAGTTGGAAAGCCCTCGGCAAAGAGATCCCCTTCCTCATTTTTTAAAATTAAAATCAATTAATTACAGGCTCAAACAGCTTTTAAATTGATATCCGCTATTTTTTTGCCCAAAATAATCCCAGAACCGTCCATCTGGGGTTAAGGCTACGGGTACGGCCTGTAAAGCCACGTGATCACGGAGGACAGCGTCCTTCGGTTTCGGATGGGACATCCATCCCTCCAACATGTATGCCTAACCACGTGCCTGCCTTTGTTTTCACCTCTGCGATCGCGGTATCGATTTGCAAGCCTATGGTTTACATGGAACGTCAAATGGAAGCTTTATTCCATAAAGCTCACTACATTTATAATATACGAATGAGATGCACGAGAGAAAGTGAGAGATGTGCATACTCATGATGTGTCGATGGTAGTGAAGCTGCTGGCGAAGAAGGCTGGTTGGCGGGCTCGGTGGCGATGCTTGTCCATGGAGGCGGAGTTCGTGGCAGATGCTCAGAGGTGCATCGCGGAGCTCCAGGCCAGAGTGATCGCGTTGCAGCTCAGAGTTGAGCTTCTGGAGGCGGAGAATTCTCGCCTACGCACGGCCGGCGCTGTCGCGGACGAGGAGCCTCAGCGTCCTTTCAACGGCACTGGCATCGGCAACGGAACGGGGCAAGCTCCCAGCACCGAGCAGGGCGATGGCAGGGGCAGGGGCAGGCGGAAGCGGAGAAAGGATGGCGCGGGGGGAGACATGGCGCACTACGGCAGGCGGCATGTGGCGCTCAAGCTCATGTACATCGGGGCCGGGTATCAGGGCTTCGCATCCCAGCCGGGGAGCGTGAAGACGGTGGAGCAGGCGCTGTTCTCCGCCCTGGAGCACACGAGGCTGCTGGTGGGTAGTCGGGCGGAGGCGGGGTATTCCCGGTGCGGGCGGACGGACAGGGGGTGTCGGCGGCGGGCAGGTGGTGGCTCTCCGGCTGAGATCCAGCCGGAAGGAGGCGGGAGGAGGACCGGGCCAGGGTTTGGGGCGGGATAGGGTTGAGGCGGCCAGGGCTTGTCGCGGGAGGAGCAGGAGATGGCGGCCATGGCGGCCGCGGAGGAGGAGGAAGGGGAGGTGGATTACGTCCGAGTGCTGAACCGGGCTCTGCCGGGGGATATTCGGGTGCTGGGGTGGTGCCCGGTGCCGGAGTCCTTCAGCGCTAGGTTTAGCTGCCTGGGGCGGGAGTACTCGTACTTCTTCCTGGAGCAGGGGTTGGATGTCGGGCTGATGCAGGAGGCGTGCGGGAAGCTGGCCGGGGAGCATGATTTTCGGAATTTTTGCAAGATGGATGCGGCCAATGTCCATAATTATGTGAGGACGATCAGCGAGATCGGGGTGTTCCCGGTTAGGGGTTCGGGGGGGATGTGGGTGCTGAGGTTGAAGGGGAACGCGTTTTTGTGGCACCAGGTGCGGTGCATTGCAGCGGTGTTGTTTATGGTTGGTGAAGGGAAGGAGCTGCCGGGAGTTGTGGACGAGCTGCTTGACGTGGAGAGGACGGGGAGGAAGCCGCAGTATGTGATGGCGTCGGAAAGGCCGCTGCTGCTTCGCGCTTGCAGCTTTCAGGGCGTGGCCTTCTCCTGCTCCCAGGAGGCGGCCAGGCAGCTGCGTTCCCATGTCGGGTCTTTGTTGAACGAGACGCTCGTTTCAGCCGAGCTGTTACGGGATGTGGTAGCGCAGCTGCCGGAGGCGGGTGTGGCGCGCGAGCCGAGTAGGGGAAAGTGTGGGGGCAGGCATATCCCACTCCTGCTCCGCCCTACCGAGCCTTCGTATGAGGATCGGCAAAGGAAGCAGGCGTCTTTCTTGGAAGGAGCCATGGCGTAGCGTTGCCCGGGCTGCTCGATTCTTTCTCTACCACGTCCTTCTCTATCCCCAAGGGGGGCAGAATGGTGAGTGTCTTACCCATCAGCCAATGAATTTCTTCACCACCCACAAGGAGGGTCATTTGACGCTCTCGTGGTGCTAACAGGTGTGATATTGTGTCAGGTAGCGAGCTCTCGAACTTTGGGACCCCGGTATTGAATGAATTATCAGCTATTGCCTCCATGCATACAATGAATCCCTTGCTGTAAATCCTGGCAGTTGTCGCCGCCACGGGTAACCCCCCTGAATTGAAAGGCATGCAGAATAAATATAGTTGGAGGAGCGATTGGGCTAGGACATGAGTGCACACACACATAATTTCCCCTCCAAGATGACCAACTAATGTGAATGGAGGCCCTTCTTCACCTCCGTCATCCCTTTTGAGTCATGTCTTTGAGAAATACTGTTGTATGTGATACCGGCCTTACCTAGTTCACCAGCAGTGCTGGCTTTCTGACAGATGCAATCAGGATTGGGGTTGGTGTAGAACGCCTCTTCTGTCCTGAAACGGTCTTTTCCTCTACTACCTGATAATGGCCCTTTCCTTTTCCGGGGGCCTCCTTGCCTGCAGAGGATATAACAACTGGTTACAGTGAGTAATCAAATATGCCGACCAGGAGGACAATCAGTGCAGTGGGCATGATATGTGCGAGTAGACGTACCTGCGTCTGTGAAGCTCGGTGATAGCTGCAGATAATTCGTCACCCTCAGTCAGCTCACCCCTGTCCAACTTGTCAAACAGTGCCACCAACTCTTTCCTGAAGTCACAACAACATTTGTCGGTTAGAAAGAGACCTACAGACTAGGAAATAAATCGCGTTATTGAATCAAGGCTCCTCTACCTGTCAGGAATGATGGTTTTCAAGTGTCCATTGAACCGCCTATGGCCTTCCACTGCCCTTGCCATGTTCCCCGAGTATGAGGGCACGAACACATCACTCGCTACCGAGACGATGTAATCCAAGGCAGCCATCTGAGAGGCGTGTTGCGCGAAGGGCGCGAGTTCTCCGCGACTGGCAATAGTCTCCTGAGCAGCAGTGGATCCCCAATATTTAGACAGACGACAGAAGTCCAGAAGCTACCAAGTATGACTACGTGAGAGAAGCAGACCTTGCGCATCAAGTTGGGAAAGTGCGAACTAAGGTCCATCATTCGTTTCTGGCCCCCGTAGATTTCTCCAGCGGCAATGTAGATCCGCGTTTCGTTAGGATAACCAAGCCCGCTTAGAAAAATGCCAACCTCTCTTGGAGTAAGAGGACAGAAACCCTTCTCTCGCTGTTCCGTCGAGTTGATCTCTTTCACTCTCCAGTGTTTAGTTTCCTCTCTGCAGCATAGACCATGGCATGGGCGGATCACTTTCAGCAAACACCTTTCAACTCCTGACCCTATCCCCAGTCTGATGGTAAGGTACTCCGCAAAGTCGATACCTGATCCGAGTGAGCTCCTCGGCTTCTTCCTCAGTGAGACCATGTGTGCAGCCACTAAATGCCAACATATCCTTCTCATATCGCAAATGTAATGCTATGTAAGGTCCATCGGCCCTCATCCTCTCCACGAGCTTCTGCTCAGTGCCGTAGAGTTGATGTCATAAAACTCTGTCAAGTTACACCAACCAACTAATACAATGTAGCAGCAAAGCATACCTCTCCAAAAGCTTTGATTCGAGGTGCAAACTGAAGAGCATCATAATGCACACGGCACCTCAATTTCTGGATATCAGCTGGCAGGTCATTGTTGGCCAGGCGAGAGTCTGTTTTTACAGCCTTGATGACCTGCACAACCAGTGCACATAAGAACAGAATTCGTGTGCAAGATGCATATAATGCCAAAAGCAGATATGATGCAAACCTTGTGGTCCTCCCACAGGCTGGCGATATCCTCCTCATAGTACTCCATGCCTGACCAGCTTCTAAACTGTTTAGAAGCCTTTGGCGAGTGGCGATACTCCTCAGGCAGCTTCACAACAACTTCCACGTCCTTCTCCAAAGCTTTGATAAAATGATTCACGTCAAAAATATCCGAGAAATTGCTGCACAGCGGATAGTCAGCCATAAAATGAGAATGTGACGAGAACCAGTGAGAGCAAGAATCATGATCTCATGTCAAAGTGTGAGAGTCTTCACCTAGAATCTTGCCAGAACGATCCCGTGTCCAGTTCTGGGACAACCAAAGTTGCATTTATGATACGTGCGATTGCTACCATGTCACAAATCTGCACAGCCCAAGCCAGTGAGACAAGGTGAGGTGAAACAACAGGCCTCTTCCAGAACGCAGCCCGACATGCAGATACTTTTTAAGAAACCGAAACCTACCCCTGCTCGCATTTGGTTAAGGCCTCCGTTGCTGCTTACTAGCAAATAGCCTTTTGATGTCCCCGGAGCTGCCATGGTCATACAGGGCCGGACTCGTAAAGACTTAGAACTTCACCCATCTAGGGAAAACTTGGGCTAAAATCATGTCACACGTCAACCACCGAGCAGCCTTTTGTTAAATGAGAGGAGGCATACGCGTGTATCTTGGGCTTGGGTCCACACATTCTCCAAATCCTCGGTTCACGGGAGGTTTCCATAGCTTCAGAGCACCAACAGTGCACCAACCATGGTCAGACTCAAGAACCTTGCAAGCATGTGAATCCGTGGCACTACATTCTCATGATTTCTTCATACCTCTCTTTCACTGGGATGCAATACTTTGAGCTAGCGGTGAGTGCAGACCCGAACATTTGGGACTAGGAAGATGCAAGGTGAATGAGGGAGCAGCCCGTACAAGCTTTCCGGAAAAAAATAGTCTACATGCTCTAGCACAACTGAGACCCCACTGGGTGCAAGGAGACCTCACCTTACGATAAGTTTCCTTCTGTTGCAAAGGATTCTCTTGCGAATTCATCCACCTGGACAAATGAGGAGGTAAATTTTCTTGCTTCCAGCTCATCTCTGAGCTGGTGAAGCCTGGTAATCCCGTGTCGGCCTGGAGACGAGAAGGACGAACATATGAGACACCAGCTGCCATCTCCCCGAACCTGAAGCCACCCCAGTCTCAATGCGCGCACGCAACGAGCAAGCGAAACACCCACCTTGAGCAACCTGTCTGAGGAGGTGTACAGTTCCGAGCGCAAGCCGGAGAGCAGAGCTGGAAAGAGATAGGTAGACAACAGTGCCGCCAGTGTGACGCTGAAGTACCCAGTGACCCAGATGAGACGCATGATCAAGCTTCCGCTACGTAACCTAATCCGCCTGCCCTGCCCTTGCGCTTGGGCCTGTGACTGCCGTAGCATACTGAATCGGCCCGCTGCCTCCCCCTCGAGTAAGCACCACCAGACGTCAAACGAGCGGAATGCGTGAGGAAATCACCATCTGTACACAAACTGGGGGCAGCAAATTCAGCACCTTCCGCACAAGCGCAACTACCAGGCTGCAACAGAGGAACAAGTCCACCTCCTGCCCCATTCCTGCATACGTAGCGTAGCTGCAGACCTGTCCTATCCCGGCACCATGGACGCCTGCGGGATCCGAGCTGGGCTGGTAAGGCGCAGTGTTGGGTGCCCCTGGGAACAGCCAATCATGATGCCGGCGAGGCTTCCCAGCGGTGCGAAGCGCGGCATGCCACCTGCAGGCTGGGATCTGCTCAAACCAACCGCCTCCGAGTCCTCATGCCAACGGTAACTGAACCGTCAGTGCAAACGCCAGCCTCGCTCCCCCTCCTCTCCGCCCTGCAAGAGATGCCCGAACCGGCATGCAGACTCCAACACACACTCTTGCCTCTCAGCTCAGATCAGCCCACCCGCCCCGGTCATCCTCCACCCCGTCATCCCCAAATGCGACCTCCCAAACCCACACAACCGATCCGGGTCCCGCCTCCCTCACCCTCATCAACCTGATTCCAACACAAAACACAGCACCCGCTGCCAGCTCCTCCACGCCCTGAGCTCGTCCCCAGAAACAACCAGCCGCAGAATCCGTTGACAGAGGTCCGAAAAGCGCGCCAAGCTCGTCCCCCAATAGGCCCGCGCCCGTCGGGATTGAATCTCAAGAAAACGCCGCCATCACAGACCAATCATCGCCGAGCCAAGACAATTCCTCCAATGCGGAGCAACAGCAGGACGAAACGGGCGGGGACGATGCAACGCAATCCTAACCGCTCCCGGACGCAGGACACGCTGCGGGAAGAATTCAGCACTCACTGCACTGCGACTCCTCGTCTCAAACTCCCAATGCCCCCGCCTCCTCTCCCAAAGAAGCAAGCCAGCACAGCCGATCGTGAAACCGCCAAGAAATGAAGCAACCCGCTCACTCATCACCCCCTCAATCCGGTACCGCGCTCCACTCCATTCCACTCCATTTTGCGAGGCCCGGGGCAAGGCAAGGCCAAGATGGAGCACACAACCAGCTCGGATCCAGCAACTCCAACGGCAACGCAGACGCAGACGCAGCCTTGGCGAGATCTGCACAAACACAGACCTAGAGCCGGCAAGGGGAAGGAAAGCAGGAGGGCAGGGAGAAAGGAGCCTTGTTCACACACAACACCCGGCCCGCCTGGAAGGAAGCTATGGTTTCGGAGTTGCTGTCCTGGAGAGTCTGGTGAGTGAGTGATACTGTAGAGCCTGCCCGCTGTTGCCCTGCGTTTTTTCACGATTCACGACTCAAGGCCGTACACCACCATTTCTCAAATATGTACCTACATAAATGGCGCCTAGGCCAATGCCGAATTTTTGTGCGCCTTGTAAATAAAAGCCGGCCACGTGCCGGGGGCTCCACTCGATTGCATCGCATCTTCACACCAAGGTAATGCACCGCACTGGAGGTTAACTTAACCCAGCCCTAACCCGGCCCAGACGGAATGCAGGGGACCCGAGGGGCTCTGCTGTGCACAAGCTTCCTTCAGATAGTAAGCTGGACTCGAGAGGACGCAGTATACATACATATGTACGTATGTATATGTATGTATCGGTGCCATTCACCCGTACGTCTTCTCCTGCTGTTTATACATGCATACATACTTGGGTTCAATGGATATGACAGCCACATGGATACAATAACAGGTTGACATGCTCCAGTCTGGTAAGACACAGCTGTGCACAGCACCCGTACCACAGCATATTGTATGGCACTCTTTGCTGCAAGAAAGCAAAAGCCCTTCCTTTCCTGAGCTGGTCCCAGAAAAGATCTGGACTCGGTGACTGCGAAGAGTTTAAAACGTACAAGCTTGTGAGATACACGCATGCGAAGCTACACAGAAGAATGGAGATGTGAAAATGGAAGTTCTAGGAATCAAAATTGTGAAGCTTGCGGCCATGAAAAGTCGGTTGTACACATTGGTGAACACAGGAGACCATGCCCATGCCCATCCCGGCTGGTTCTCGTGCTGTAATTTACAGGCCCTCTTGAGGCAGACTCTGTTGTGGCCAAGCTGCCAATGTTATTGAACCTGCCAAAGCTCAACTCTGAAACCGAGCAAGCTTGCAAACCAATCAAAGTAATACTCGTACATAAGCTACACAAACTGCTTCTAATCATTCAAGGACAACAGTTTGCCCTTGCTACTATGGGTGTCACGATGGATGCTCACCCCAGCGTCGCTGTCGAGCATTCAGCTGGACGAAAATTTCGTTAGATAATCTGCACAACACGGCCTCTCACACTGCTCCGGTTAGTCTCCACTGGCTGGGTTCTCCGGACGACTGCAGAATCTCAGGAGAGTATCATCATGCCTGACTCGTCTTCGAGGTTTGTGCTGGCTCCAGATGCAGGCCTGTTGTAGATAGGGAGGATCAAGGTGCGTATGGAGGGGGTGGTGGAGGAGTGGTCGGGTACATGGGAGGGATGGATGCAAAGATGGAGTTGACATCCAGCTTCGGGGTGTTTGGAGAGTCAACCTCGGAAAGAGCTACGAGAGCAGCCACCAGCCCCGCATTACCGTGGAGCGTTGGCTCCGAGGTGTTGTAGTTTCGGCGCTCGTCTTTGAAAGCATCAGTGCCGTTGAATGGCCCAGATACCAGTGCACCCACAAGCACATGGGGGTTGGGTTGGGTGCTGTTCAACCATCTGAAACCATCTTGGCAACCATACACGGTTTTGTCGGTTGGGGTCGATGCTGCACGATGATGGACTTGGAGAGGATACTTGTTCCCGAACCCAACAACATAGCTCATGCCTTTTGAGTTCTTCCCCAGGATGTAATCGATCTGTGAGCCAACAATGGTGGGTGCATAAGACAACAGACAAATCCGCAAATGAAACAGAACCAACATGGTCTGTATGTATACAGTGTGCTAATTACATACTACGCGTTCCAATAAAGGCCAGAAGACAGTGCGAGCATGATGGAACCCGAGACAACAGCTGACGACGAACAAACGAAACAGACACAGAACCAGCCTTACCTGATATCTTGCAAAAGTCCTCAGCTCCTCCACTTTTTGGAAATATGAATCACAATGCCAGCCTGGAATGTCTGCAGCTTCAAGGTAATCTGCGTACAGGGCTGCTAGGAAAGCTGCATTCACCGTATAGAACAGCGTGCCAGGGGCGTTGTGGTTCATAATTATTAAACCATCTGCAGGAAGGACATCAAACAAATTAATAACAAGTGACACATATCACCAAGCACCACAACCTCTTGTAGGGCACACGTTGTACAATCCTACAAGTGTCAATCAACAGCACAAACTTTCCACTCCCCACCTCTTGTTCTATTAAAACTTGGATAATACGGCAGATAAGAACACATCACAATGTCCGTGTGGTTGTTGTACTGCTTCAGAAGCAGCTCATAAGGGTATCCAGGACCTTGCAATATCCGAAGCCTTGTCAACAGCATCTGCACACACAGGCAATATGAGGAGCCTCCACATGTAAAAAGAGAAAAGCCGTTTGGGGGGCGGGGGGGGCACGACTGTGGTGCCAAGATCAACCCCAGTCCACAGCACAAAACAATTTCTTGCTCAGCGATTCAGAAGACCTGTGCAGCAATAAGTTTGTTGTCCCACGAGAAAACTCCGTAGTAATCCTCATGTGTGTTCGCAACGCGTGTTACAAGAGCACGTTCTTCGTTTGTCACGTAGTCCAGGTAGGTTATGTTCCCTGTTGCATAATACAACCAGGCACCACCCCATAGGATCTCATCCCGATATCCACTAGAATTATAGAACTGGAGGGCATCCGGATCGTCCACAGTGTAGAGGTTCCTCTTCCCGGAGTCTGTGGCGAATGCATACACTGATTGCGCAGCAAACAGAAGCTTCGAAGAATATGTTACATTATCCCTGAACACGATGGAAGCTGCTGCCAAAGCAGCTCCCATCTCCGCAGCCAAATCTGCCCCTTGGCTAACCGGGTAACATGGTCTAGGGTACCTCATCTCCTCTGGTGAATTCCAGCACGTGTGATCATTGGCCACTCCGGCATTCGGGTTACCTTGCCCAACCTGCACCCGCACAGAAAAAAACAATCCTCAGAATTGCCAGGCATTTACTTGCTACCAGGACGGAGCCAAAATGTGAAAATCGGGCAGTTACAGACCTGAGCCCATATCTTGTCCACCTGCCCTGGCGGGGCAGAGCTGTTGAACGTCTTCAGCATGTAATCTGTGCCCCATTTGATGATTTCCCTAATGTGGTCCAACTCTCCTGCGGCCTCGTACTTGGCCCGGTATTCAATTACCGACCAGCTGAGCACTGTCATTGCAAAGGACTGCGGAAAGCCGAACTTAATATTGTCTCCAGCATCGTAGTATCCTCCAACCAAATCCGGGTACCCGCCAAGCGAGTCAGGCGAAAGTCCATCCTGCATTCCCGAGTCCCCTCGATACGAGATATTGTACAATCCTTTGGGAAGATGACCGGCTGCGTAACAACCACCACACACGCTTCGAAATTAGTCCCCTCCCAGAACCCTCATACTCCGAACCACAGCTCAGGCTACATCCACGCGAAACAACTTCGAATGCTCGTCCTCCCAAATGCACGACTCACATTTCTGCGCGTCGAAGAAACTCAAAGCGTGGTGCAAAGCCTGGGTGTAGTTGTCCACGACAGGGGGAACATGATGCTTCCGGGGAGCTGTCTTCACTATAACTGAAACCAAGCCAGCTATAATCCCGAAGGTAAGGAACAAACACACGAAAGTGAGGAACAGGCGTTTGCTGCATTGCACGCATCCCAGGTCGATGAACTTGTTCTTCTTGGCCCGATCTGTTTCCCCGAGCAGCCAGCTCTGCTGCGAGGCCTCCAAACTCTTGACGGACGCCCTGTCAATCTCCAGGTTGCGGCTGTGGACATCATTGTCCACGGATGCCTCTATCTCCACCGTCCCTCCCCAGGCGTTATACATGGCTGCTCCTGCCCCGAGCCCGCCGTGCGGCTGCTGCTGCCTGCGCCTGCAGCTACTCCCTCATTGCCATCGCCCAGATCTGCGCAGGCGAACGCACTTCGCAATGCCGCTCCGCGCAGAGCCGCAGCTGCAAACCCCAGCCGCGGCTACAGCGGTCGAAGGGAATGGGGGAGTCAGGCGGCAGGCGCAGACATCTCCGTCCTTCGGCCAAGCTCTCACTTTCCTTTGGTGAGCCTTGTCTCTCGCTCATGCTCGGCTGTCCTACACTCTTGGTCCCGGTAAGTACAGTGGTGACGGGGGGACCGCGTCGGTGACCGTTGCTGGCCGGTAACTGGAGCCCGGTTCGAACCCGAGGCCCCGGTTCCAGGGGGCAAACCCGCCGGATCGAGTTGTTTGTGCCTGCCGCCGCTTGGAGCAGGGAGCGATGGCGGATCTGGGAGCGTTCACGCTGCAGCACGTTCCTGCTGCCCCGAGCTTGGTGCTCGGAAATGCTGTGCTTTCTGTGCCTCAGTCCCGCCTCTGGTGTGCCTCGCTGCCTGCAATTTCGGCGGGAGCGAGCTTCGGTTGTTTGCGTAAGTCGGCATCCGAGCTGGTGCGGCAATGGGAGCCGGTTTCCAGGAGTAGGAGGAGATTCGGAGTGCGGAGCTCTTCCGGGGAGGGAGGTGCAGGAGGTGGAGCTGAAGGGAGTGCAGCTGAGGCCGTCTCTCCTGAAGATGAAGAGGATCAGGCCTATGTGCGGGAGATCACGAGGGTTTGTATGCTTTCTCTTCTTTCTCCGTGTGGAGTGTGGAGCTAAAGCTTTTGTTGCTTTTGTTGTTGTCTGATTGCATGCATGCTTCGGTTGTTTTGTTTTGGAAGCAGATTCTGGAGCTTCTGAGGAAGAAAAGGGATATGACTCCCAATGAGGTGCGTAATCGTCCGTTCTTCCGATGTGTGAGAGGAGTGTGCGCATGTTTCATTCTTGTTGAGGAGTTTGATCTTGCTTTTGCTAGGTGCGGCTGACAGTTATGATTGAGGATCCGCGGGAAGTGGAACGAAGGAGGCAGCTCGGTGTAGAGGATGAGCGAGGCTGCTCCAGGGAAGACATGGGAAACGCGCTCGCAGAGGTGCGTGTCCATATTGCTTGCGGCGAGGCGAGCACATTTGGTTGAGTTGTGCGAGCTTGAGCCTCCCAGTTTGTATGACGGTGAGCTGCTGTGTTTCCATCAGGTTTGAGGCCTTATGTACCTGAATGTCTTGTATGGAACAAGGTTCTTGAAGGGAAGATCCCATCTGACCGGCTTGTGCTACGGGAGCTTGCCAAGGAACTGGCTTCCTGGCCAAACTTGGAGGTAGACCTGTGAATGCTGCTTTGGAGGCGGTGGCCTCCCAATCTGCGGACATGGATCACCAACCGCCCTGGTTTCTGCCTTTTACAGGAGGAGTTCGTGCCAACCCCTCCAGCGGTTTCACCTTATGCGAAAGTGACAAAGACAGGGGTAGATCCCAAGATAGCTGCTCAGCTTGCGCAAGCAGACTGGGATGCAGCCTCTGAGATTGGCCCTGGGGAAGAGGAAAAGAACCTGAGCGAGGTTTTACCGCCTGCGGTGGTGAGCATTCCACTTCATGTCTCAAACAGATGACTTGTTTCATCGATCAAGGGAGAGGTTCTGACGTGGTCTGTGCATCTGCAGGGGTTTAGCTTCCTCTACCTGGTGAGCGGCATACCCATTGTGATAGGTGTGGTTGTCGTCGTAGTTTTGTTCCTGAACTCCCTACAGTAGCTATGCTCACAAGACCTCCAGCACAACACCTCAAGATATGGTATGTGACTTGAGGATGGCGTAGATGAGGTAAGCAATGGCCGCTGCGTGCTGTGAGGCCCGCGGGCCCTCGCGCCCTCGCGCCTATCTGGAGATGACTGTAACCATTTATGTAAGTCATCGAAAATGACTTCCGGAGAACGTAGTTTTCCTGCCAAACCCCATCGGGAAGCTCCTCATTTGCATCAACAGGGGGTTCTGTGCACCGGCTGTGTGGATAAAGTCAAGTAATCGATTGTTGTACCTTGTTTCTCGCCCGTCCAGGGAGCGCGGCTGATCTCTGAAGACCAAATGGTGAATAAGGAGCTTGGATGCGGAGGTGGGCATCGGAGAATTACGGGGCGACGCTCCCGAGGTGGGGCCGGGAACGTCCAGGGCGACCGTGGCAGCCGGCAGTGCCTCGACTTTGCCTCCGGACCCGCCTTGTAGATTATGTCGCTTGTGTGTGACATGTTTGTGTGCTATTGCCCTCCACCCTGCAGATGCAGATAGCCCGCCACCTCCCTGCCTCCGCACCCGCTTGGTGGATTTCGTCGCCTGCCTGGGTTACTGCAGGTCTAGAGCCTGCCAGCTCTCCGTGTGCTCTGCAATTGCCACTTCCAGAGAGCTTGCTGCCAAATTGATCGATAGGAATTGCTGGCTGGGATTGGCCCATATAACTCACAGCACGGCTGCGCAGTTGCTTTCAATGTTGCGTTGCGTTCTGGTCGATCAATGAGATCAGGGTCTTGGGAGAAACAACGTCGCGGCCATGAATTCGTACGACGGCCGAGGCAGAGGCATGAGCCATCTGGGGCGCGCCTCGGCGGCGCCGCATCCCCATGTGCAGCACAACGGGCATCCTGAGGCGGATGCGCTGCAGACGCTGGAGACGCTGCTCACCATCGACGACCAGATGGCTCATACGGCTTCTGGCGGTGGGTGGGATTCTTTTTGGGTTGGCTTGTGTCCATGTTCGCTTTGTTCGGGGTATAAGACTAACGCACATGTGACGGGCAGGGCTGGAGAGTGGGTGCGGGATCGGGAGCGCAGCGCCAGCGCCCAAGGGGACGGGGCTGGAATTCGAGGACCTCACCTACACGGTGCTGGCGAAGCAGAAGCGGGACGGGGAATGGGTGACGAGGGAGATCAACCTGCTGAGCAGCATCACAGGGCAGGCCCCGAAGGGCCAGGTGACTGCCGTCATGGGCCCAAGCGGCGCCGGCAAGTCCACCTTCCTGGACGCCTTGGCCGGCAGAATAGCCAGCGGGAGCCTGGAGGGCCTCATCACGGTGGAGGGGCGGGCCGTCAACTGCAGCCTCATGAAGCGCATTTCCGCCTACGTCATGCAGGATGACCAGCTCTTCCCCATGCTCACCGTGTACGAGACGCTCCTGTTCGCGGCCGAGGTGCGGCTGCCGCACACCATGCCCCGGGACGAGAAGAAGAGCCGAGTGGCGCAGCTCATCGACCAGCTCGGGCTCACTGTGAGTGCAACCCATGCGTTTCTGTTCCGTGTCGGAGGACGTGCCGCGGATGTGCTCTCCCTCACCCTCCCTCCCGCCTTCGTCCCTGCTTTGCAAATTGACAGAGCGCGGAGCACACGTACATCGGGAACGAGGGCCACCGAGGAGTCTCCGGCGGGGAGAGGCGCAGAGTGTCCATCGGGGTGGACATCATCCACGGCCCGTCGCTGCTCTTCCTGGACGAGCCCACGTCCGGGCTCGACTCCTCCAGCGCCTACAGCGTGGTGGAGAAGGTGCACGACATCGCCATGGCCGGGAGCACCATCGTCATGACCATCCACCAGCCCTCGTACAAGATCCAGATGCTGCTCAACCGCCTCATCATCCTGGCCAGGTGCACATCTCTCTCCATCTCTCTCCTCCCCAGTCTCCGGGTTTGCGCGGAACACTCGGGACCTGACGTCGCGGGTTCAAATCTGGCTCGCTCGCTTCTCACTCTGAGAAAATGTGTCCTGGCGCAGAGGGAAGCTCATCTACCAGGGCTCGCCGCCGCAGCTCAAGAACCACATGCAAGCCCTGGGGCGCGAGGTGCCCAAGGGGGAGAACCCGATCGAGTACCTCCTGGACGTGATCCAGGAATACGACCGCTCTACGGTGGGCCTGGACCCGCTGGTGGCCTTCAACAAAGACGGAATCAAGCCCGGCGCGACGACCCTACTCCCCAAGGCCAGCAGCAGCAGCCCGGGCAAGATCTGGCCGGCGCCGAACACCAGGAAGTCTCCCGGCAAGAAGACGAGCCCGTATAGCCGGCACAGCCCGGACCACCTGGAGGCAGCGTTGGAGCCGGCCGAGGCCGAGGCCCCCCTGAGCCCGCTAAGGAGCGAGCAGCAGGACGAAGACGACGACTACGACCGGTCGCTGACCCGCGGCAGCCCGTGGGTCGGGGGCGCCGTCCCGAAGGTCCTGGCCAGCAGCTACTACCGACCGCTGGACGCGGGGGGCTTCCCGCTCCGCACCCCGCTCTACATCCTCCGCACCCCGGGGCGGACGCCGGGGAAGACCCCGGGGCGGACGCCCGGGCAGGCGCACCGGAACTGGAATTGGAACTGGAAGCAGCAGCAGCAGCAGCAGCAGCAGCAGCAGCCCGAGATCCGGCCGGCTACTCCGACGCCCAGCGCGGGCCCGGGCAGTTGCAGTTCCGGCTACGAGACGGAGGGGCCCGGGGCGTACGAGATGCTGGAGTCCGGGAGGAGGTGGGAAGAAGCGGAGGGGCACAAGTTCGCCAACCCCTTCACCCGCGAGGTGGTGGTCCTCATGGTGCGCAACTACTACAACATCTACCGCACCCCGGAGCTGTTCCTGTCCCGGCAGATGGTGCTGACGGTGATGGGGATCATGATGGCCACGCTGTTCCGGCGCACCCCGGTATCCCTCCAGGGCGTCACGCAGCTGCTGTCCTTCGTCATCTTCACCGTCTGCCTCTTCTTCTTCAGCTCCAACGACGCCGTGCCCACCTTCATCCAGGAGCGCTTCATCTTCATCCGCGAGAGCTCGCACAACGCGTACCGGGCCTCGTCCTACACCATCGCCGGCGTCATCACCTACCTGCCCTTCCTGGCCGTGCAGGCGCTCACCTACACCGTCATCACGTGGTGGGCGCTGCACCTGGACGGCTCCGTCTCCTTCTTCTGGCTGGTGCTCTACGTCTCGCTGCTGGCCACCAACAGCTTCGTCATGTTCATCAGCGCGCTGGTGCCCAACTTCATCCTGGGCTACGCCGCCGTCATCGCCTGCACCGCGCTCTTCTTCCTCACCTGCGGCTACTTCCTGCCGCGCGCGCAGATCCCGCCCTACTGGCTCCCCGTTCACTACCTCTCCACCATCAAGTACCCCTACGAGGCGCTCCTGCTGAACCAGTTCGGCCATAGCCCCCGCTGCTGGGCTGACGAGCACCTGGATGCCACCGATCCCGCCTGCGCCCTCACCGGCGACCAGCTCCTCCACCAGCTCGGCGTCGGCCGCCTCACGCGCTGGGACTGCGTGCTCATCCTGCTGGCTTGGGCCGTGCTCTATCGCCTCTGCTTCTACGTCGTCCTGCGATTCAACTCCAAGAACCAGCGGAAATGACGCCAGACGCCCTGCCTTGCCCAAACCCCAAACCCCAAACCCCAAACTGTGGAACCAATTCATTTGATTTAATTTAATCCTCGTCTCTTTCGGTGTTCACACAACTAACTACATAGCCTTCGTGCGAAGCTCGAAACCTCCTTCATCGACAGCAAGATCGCCGTGTTCATCGACTGCGATGCCTCATTCCAAATGAATTTAATGGGAAGACCCGGCTCGCACAGGATCTACAGCTCCGTCCTGGCTGACATTGATGAGCAAGACCTCAGTCGCCTGATTTCTTACCAGGTGATACACAACGGGTTGGAGAACATGATCGATGGTGTGGCTTCCCGCCTGGATGTATCAGCCTTCGCCGGATTGGTCCCCTAGTAGGTTCCTGGGACACCCAATCCTACTCTCAACAATTGTGTGTGTGTTTGTGTTTTGTGATTGTATGTATTAGCCCTTGCTTGTTTCCGTCGGCGGTGCATGCGCAGAAACTGCCTAGCAACGAAGGTGGAGCCAAGCAAAATGCGGGCTATCAACCTCTGAAAAGATTTGGTTTCCCCTCAAGGGAGTACATTACTTCGAGATAAACAAATCCGGTTCGTCGTACAACAGTGAATTGTTCCTCCGACGTCAATTAAAAGTCCTGGCAATATGAATAACAATGTGACTTCAGCCAACAAGGCAAACAAATAAGCATGCCATTGAAACCTTTCAAGTCCTTTGTAGGCTTAGTGATGATGAATTGGCAGACTATTTGGCTAAGGCTAGGGAAGGAAATGTGGCTCGGGCGGGGTTTTTGCAACTTGTGAACAGCCCCCGGAAGTCATGCTTTGATGCATACCAAATGCGGGCTGATGAGGTGATGCTAGGGTGACAGGCTCCATGAAAGCTGGTGGCCAGCGCGGGAAGGACCATGACAAGCCATGGTGGAATGCGCTGAGGCCTTACATCAAATGCATCTGCCAAGATTTGTTGGACGGTGATGGTAGGACTGCTTGCAATGGTAGTACCATCTGGTTCGACCAGGCCCTTTGGTTCATGGTGCAGCATTTGGATGAATGCTCTCGATGTTCAATGCCTGTGATGTTCAGTGGTTGTGTGAAAGCCACCTTTCCTTCATGTTTGTGGGTGAAATGATGTTAGATGGTGCTGCTGCTTAGGCCACTGACCCCACTCAAAGGCTCCTTGCTGCCTTTCCTGGATCAGCAAAACTGATGATTGAGGAATTGATCAAGCCTCCTTCCTTCACGGGAGAATGCGATCGTTTGATGAAACACGAGTTGACATCCGTGTGTTGAAAATCCTACATGCGCAGAGCAAAATCTGATGGGTATAAGCCTGAAAATGTCCTCAAAAGAGGCACCAGCGGCAATAGGCAAGGAGGCCCCATTATACACAAAAGGTTTACAAACAAGTATGCTAGTGGCCCTATTATTCCCAAAGAAGACTCTCTCATGGCTCTGGACACTCAGCTGCAAGCAGTCTTGCACATCACTGTCCTTCGGGCTGCTCTTGCTGGTGACCTTTGGAGAATAATAATCACACACAATCCAAAAAATATAGGGAAATAGAAAATAACCCAATCTCCAAGCAAGAAGATGAAGAGGAACACTCCTTTTCATTTGGAGGGGTGGGGGCCAGGGGGGAAGGGAGGGCAGGAGGGTGGTGTCTGCAAACCTACGGGTTAGTTCTAATCACCATGTCTTAATTATCCGCACTCAAAAGGGCATACCCTCCCCTCAAGTTCTCACACACCTGAATAGCGAGCCTGTGTTAAACTTCAGTTTGATACTTCGGCAGGGAAGTATACAACCATTTTCAGATGGCCACACTCTCCAACTCAAACTTCCAAGGACCCAAAAGAAGCAAGTAGAGCAACTCAGAATTCCAAGCACTCAAACGAAAGCAAGTCGAGCACCTGTGGCCCCCTGTCAACGACAAGTCGCTCTAGGCTTCACTGAAACTCATCGCAGTCCACACCTTTCAATAGTAATCCGTTGTCTTCTGGGCAACCTCGGCCTGCAGGTTTTCCCCACCAACACCGAAGCAGTAAGTGGTGAGGCATCGTTTTTCGGTCATGACCAGCAGGCATAGCACATGTATCCTAGTCCTAGTCCCACAATCAGCTGCAAGGGCAGGCTGCGCACCTCAAAACCCCGTTTCAGGTGCTCAAGCTCCCTATCCAAGTCATTAACAGCCTGGTTATAAGCCTGCATGGGCGAAGACTGGCTGGTTGTTTGAATCTGCAAGCAAAACCGAGCCGAGGAAAGCCCACTAGCCGCCGTTAAAACCCCAACTTCCGGTCAAGACTGTAAGGCATAATATCAGGGGCAACACCTTCACTGTAATCTTGTACTGCAAAGGGTGGGGAAGCCTGTAGCCAGCAAACAACACGGTGGGGTCCCTGTGCAATTGCCTGCGCACCAAACAGAAACACGTCAGCTCCAGCATCCTAAACCTACATCTCCACACTGGAGAAAACGCAGGTAAGCCCTTACATGCGGACAACGTTGCCGATGGTGTGATCCTCCCTCTGAATAGTGAAGGTCGCCGCATTCATAATTTTCATGTCCCTTTCATAGTTCACCCTGCCGACACAAGCCCAACACATAAATCAAATTCACAACCAATCTGGGACACAACAAATCGAGAAGCGGATTCAGCAGCTTCTGGCGACCACTCACTTTTTCATGCCCTCGGGCACCACAAACCGCTCATATCTGTCCGGAGCATTCATCTTGCTTAGCTGCTTCCACCCAGACCGGCCTCAAGCTCGTCGATCAACCACCGGACTGTCTTCTTCGTTTGTTCCTCCCGCCCTCCACAACATAGGGTGCATGTAGCCTGTGGGAGCTTAATTTAAATGTGGAGAAAAGAAAAAGTGTAGTCTTGCTTGCATCCAAGTCCTCCGGGTGCGGGCTCATCGGAGTCAGCTAGTATGATGTGGTCATATACAGTACCTGGGCTTCCTGCCATACGTAGTCTGTTGTTAGACTCATCGTCCGACAGCGGTACCTGAACGATGGCCACAGTATGGCAACCTGACCCGTTCTGGACCCAACAAATTGGTTTGTGTACAGGGATTCTACGAGGAGCTCCCGCTCACCTCATCTTTGGGAGTGAACCCCTGGCAAACAAAGCTTCTAGGTGCAGCAGTGTAAGGGGCCCAGCACTTCCTCTTCCGAGAAAATGTGTGGGTGGGCACGGGCTTTCCAGGGATGGTCGTTGCCAGGAGCAGAATTACCTGTGGCAACAGTTTTTTCTGGACCCGACCATGTGGTGGGACAACAGGCGAGAAAAGAAGAGCTCCCAGTTGCCTGACTTCCGGCGTAAGGGGTCCGGCGAGGTCCTGTGGTTAAACAACCTGTTTAAGCCAGCTTGGGTTGATGACCAGCTCGTTTCCTTGGATATGCAGATGGGTCATGTTGCCTCTCCTTCCAAGTCCAGCTCTTCGGATAAGCCAGAATCTGACAGGAGTGCAGGATGGGAAATGGGCATCGTTACCGCTGGAACCGTGAGCATGTTATGTCAGCAGGGGAAGCTTTCTGAGGCCGTTGGAGCCCTAGAAACTCTTACGCAGACAGACTCTCCTATTTCTCAGTCTTTGTTTTGCACTGTGCTGAAACTGTGTACAGCTAAGAAGAATTTGGTTGTGGGGCGACGAGTTCATGATCTCAGTGTCAAACTTGGGTATGAGTCGGATGCATACTTGCGGAACCATATCTTGCGCATGTATGCATGTGGAGGTAGGCTGCAGGAAGCAATGGATGTGTTCACCAGGATAGGCACACCAGATGTTATCACGTGGGGTTCCATCATCTCTGCACACGCTAAACATGGGAAACCTAAGGAGGCCATACGACTGTACCGTGAGATGCATAGGTCAGGAGTGAAGGCTAATGGTCACGTCTTTGTAGCTGCCCTTCAAGCTTGTGCATTTGCCTCCGACTTGGAATCAGGCAGAGAAGTGCACGGCGATGTGTTGCACAGTGGCATTCCTACTAACTTGTTTGTTAGCAACTGCCTGGTGGACATGTATGCAAAATGTGGTGAAATGAAAGATGCACGCCAGGTTTTTGACAGCATGGCCACAAAGGATGTGGTGACATGGACCGCCTTGATTGCTGGGTATGCCCAGCAAGGGCTCGGACACGAGGCACTTGTTGTGTATGGACAAATGGAGGAGGAGGGCCTCATTTTGGCTGACGATTTTATATTTGCTTGCCTTCTGAAGGCCTGTGCAACCACTAGTGCCTTACAGAAGGGCAGGCAGCTGCACTCACAGATTGTGGAAAGAGGACTGCTGGATGACATAGTGTTGGGCACCTGCCTGGTGGACATGTATGCAAAATGTGGTGAACTGAAAGATGCGCGCCGGGTTTTTGAAGGCATGGCCACGAAGAATGTGGTGACATGGACAGCGCTGATTGCTGGGTATGCTCAGCATGGACTCGGCCAAGAGGCGATTGTTGTGTATGAACAAATGGAGCAAGAAGGCCTTATTCTGGGTAACCTTGTTACTTTTGCTTGCCTTCTGAAGGCGTGTGGAAGCACTGGCGCCTTACAGAAGGGCAGGCAGCTGCACTCACAGATTGTGGAACGAGGACTTCTGGATAACATCCTGGTGGGCAACTGCCTGGTGGACATGTATGCAAAATGTGGTCAACTTGAAGATGCGCGCCAGGTTTTTGACAGCATGACCACAAAGGATGTGGTGACATGGACCGCCCTGATATCTGGGTATGGTACTTGTGATGAAGGTCACAAAGCACTAGCTTGTTTTGAGGAGATGTTAGTTGCCGGTATTCAGCCTAATGACGCTACTTTTACCTGCCTTTTAGTAGCATGCAGTCATGGGGGACTGGTCCATGAGGGTCTCAAGCACTTTGATTCCATGGCTGTACAGCATGGCATGAAACCATCTCTAGAGCATTACGTTTGCATGATTGATCTTCTTGGGCGTGCAGGCCACTTGGATGAGGCAGAGAAGATGCTACTATCATGCGAGGGCCAAAGTAATGTTGTGGGATTGACGTCTTTATTGAATGCCTGCAAAAGTCACGGGGATATAGAGAGGGCGATAAGGTGTTTTGAAAGCATTATTAGGCTGGACCCCCAGGAATCGCCCGCCTATGTGCTCATGGCCAACACCTATGCAGATGCAGGTAGGTGGACCGATGTAGACAGGATTGAAACACAGAGAATGCTAGCAGGCGCAAACAAGAAACCTGCAGTGGCGACCATTGAGGTACATAAGCAGGTACATACATTTTTGGTGGGAGAAAGGAGAGAGGACATTGTGCTTAAGGTACAGAGCACGAATGCACGTCTGAAGCAGGAAGGAGGCCACGTACCTCACACAAACTTGGTGTTGAAGCCACTGTGTGAGAAGGATAAGGAAGATGTGCTTTGTGGGCATGCTGAGAAGCTAGCGCTGGCGTTTGGTCTCTTAAACACTCCGAGTGGGACACCTCTGGTGGTGAGAAAGAACCTACGCATGTGCAGTGACTGCCACAGTTCCACAGAGATCATGTCAAGGCTTGAACAGAGAGACATAGTTGTAAGGGATGGTTACCGCGTGCATCGATTTGCAGCTGGTTCTTGCAGTTGTAAGGGTCGACTGTGAGAAAAACTAGAACTAGCCAGTCCGATCTGGCTGGGTCACGAAGTCGGCGAGCTCACCTGCAATGGACGTGCAGCTGTAGGAGATCCGGCATTGGGGGTGCAGGCCTGGAATTTGGGTCGCCCTTTACACAGAGCTGGGTTGCAGATTATGGGCTCGGCCAAGAGGCACTTGCCCTGCATGGAAAGATGAAGCAGGAGGGCCTGACTGTGGCTGACGACGTTACTTTTTCTTGCCGTCTGATGGCCTGTGCAAATGCTAGTCCCTCACTGAAGGCCAAGCAGCTGCACTCACAGATTGTGAAGGGGACACGAAAAACATGCTTGTGGGCACTTGCCTTGTGGACAGGAATGTAACGTGTACCGGACTGGGCGATGCATGCAGGGTTTTTTGACTGCTTGACCACAAGAACAAGACCAGCAGCAGCAGCTTTGGACTCTGTTCTGTGTAGGGCACACACTTGTAGGACCTGAAGGAGTCCACTGCAAAGGGGCATCGTCGAGCTCGCTGCCGTTCTTCCTTTGGCTTTTCTATGCACAACCTCAGACAAATCCCTTCATTCGAACCTTCCGTCCTTCAAATGCCTTATGTTTTGGGGCATGAACCAATTCATTAGGGGTTACCACTTGAAAATAGGTCCGTCCCCTTTCTAACGCGTTCTTAAAATGCTGGGAAGGCGGTGCGCACCATCTTCCCCGCAGTCCCCTAACCTCCACTTGGTTTGACGTTGGTGAGGAATTCTGTCGGAATCGAGTCTATCGAAGCCGTCTTGGGATGACACTATGGTGGCACGATGTTTTGGCGGAACAACTTATTGGGAAGCTCTTGTTTCGGGCCACATTCCATCAACTTGACTTTGCCCAAGAAAAATGAGTCCGACAAGATACTGCCATCCACACAGCCTAGGCCTGAGTTCCAACCTCGTCGGTTTCAAATTCGGATTTTTTGTAACGGGAAATATTTTGTAATGTGCAAAGCCGTTGTTGGATTGATCCTTTTTTTTTTCTTTTTTGGTGTAGACTATGTTTTTTTCATCTCTTTTCTTTCTTTATAAAGTCTCTCCATTCGATTCTCAAAGCCGTTGATGGCACATGAAAAACCTACATGAGATGGAGGGCTGGACTTATAGTCTCTCCATTCGATTCTCAAAGCCGTTGATGGCACATGAAAAACTTACATGAGATGGAGGACTAGAAGTCCAGCCGATATCACGGTGGTCATTTTTGGTGCACATGACATATGAAAGTACAAGGGACCATACACAGCTTTCACACTAATCGGTATGCAAGACCGATCTGTTTATGTAAGTGCGCTTGCAACATTTATAATTCAAATCACCTGAGTTGTGGTATTTCTAGAGAACTATGAGTATCTTAAATGATGCATTCTATGGTGAAAGGACATACAAAATTTTTGGATTTTAATAAAATATTTTTTCCATGATCGATGCATGACATGTGGAGAAAGTTGTTTTTTTTGTTTTTTTTTTCCACTAGGTAATGTACACAAGCATGTCTATTATGTGTCCTCTTTCACAATTTGTGAGTGCGATTGCTTGGCCTTCTGTAAGCTGTATAAACATGTCTGAGACCAGAATAATTTGTTTCCCATTTTACAAAAAGTTAGAAAAGGAATGGTCTATTCCCCCTGAGTCAGAGTGAAATAATTTGCCCCCAACACGAAGTTGGTAGTGAAGTAATCCAAGCTAGAATATAGACTAATCCACAATTTGTTGTAGCGCAATGGTTCATGCATGTTTTAAGTTTTGGAAAAAAAATCCAAATAGAAATTGAGTTACAATAGTGCATTCAAAAAGAACGCATTATTCTGCTATTGGAAATGAAAAAATATCATGTTTTGGCATGTAAATTCTATTCCTGATTGTCTTTTACCGTACAAAATATTTAGCATTACTTATGCGACAATCCATGTAAGGATAGACTAGCAAAGTTGCTCATTAGAGCTTGCCGCCTTCAAGGTTTAGGGTGTTTGGATTGCGCAATTGTGTAGTACACGGTGTGGATTGTAGGTGGCGATGAAAGGTGAGGGAGATGGATGACTCTAGAATTATCTCTGAAATTCAGAGGTCATAATTAGGAGGGGGGAGAAGCGCCAAGAGTGAAGTGGGCGGAGCAATCAGGGGCGATTGCCCATGGACGTTTAGGAGAGAATTCAGAATCGCTCTTGAATCATGTCTTGGACATAATTCCCAGAATTCCTAGAATTCCCATAATTCTCAGAATTACTAGAATTTTTAGAATTCCCACAATTCCCACAATTCATGCACTCATGCCGGCCACTATTGATTCCCTTCAATGCACAAACACATTAGTTGTTGGTGCGATGCACCATACTCGAAGAGTTGTATGCCCACCGTAGAGACAGAGCAAAAATGGTTTGCGCATAATGCATCAAAATGATACCCTCTATACCCTTGTGTCCTCCTACAGCAATGATTATCGCTCTCCTTGAGCTATGGCATGAGAGTCGGGATTGAGATTGAGATCAATATCTGCAACCCCATAGGAGCTTTTTCTTTGGGGAAATGTATAGGGGACCCTTGAAATTAGCCCTTCACCACTCAGCCCGAAGTGGATCTTACCGAGATTGAGGCGTATATTGGGATCTATGCTACAACACATGATACTTCTACGTGTGAACTGAGTCAGAATAGCCAAGACAGGCCAAGTACCTATTAGATAAATACATATTTTTTGTAGTAAAAAATATAATCTGGAGTAAAAGTATAATTACTCGAAAAAAAAGATAAAATAGGCTAGCCATTAGACGAGGTAGGCAAGCTTGAAGTAAATTTTTGACACAAAACCAAACAAAGTATAAAAGGCATCTAAATATGGAATCAAACAACCAATTTCCTACAATAAGTCTTACAGTATGAAATCAAGTATCTAAGTAGTGAGGTAAGATTCATGGACAACGCTATGTTACTTGATGATGATGATGTTTTGTAGATACATGAATTTTGATGATATATAATTGTATGTGTAGATACATTATAGTTTTCACAATTTGCAAATTGACAATAATTTTACGCTAGCGAATCACAAAAGCTTATGAATTTGCTAGGGCAAGTGGATTTATCTAAACCTCTTAGCAAATTTCCTTATTTGCTTAGCTTCCAAAATATAGGTCATGTTGAATGAAGCTACTAAGTATGATGATTTTTAGTTATTGTAAGCCATGTAACATGACCTATATTTGGGAACCATTGACAGGCCATCATGTATCCATCGGAGCGAATTCGAAGTCCTGACCAAGAGAGAGAAGTACGAACATCTCGATTTTGGTACTAGCGAAGGATGCGGAGGAACCCAGCGACTGAATCAACAATCTTTGAAGGATCTATGAGTGGCAACACACAAGACACGATGGTACTGCTTATACACCAAGCCAGTTGAGCTTAGCTTATACACTAAGCCAGCCTCATGCTCAGCTGCCTCTGCCATATAACTCTGCTGTACTTGTGGGACCTGAGAGTCACAATAAAGTGGAGCAGCTATGCTCCATACCTAAAGTCACCTATACCGCCTAAGATATCATAGCCATGGAAATACAAGGACCTATGGAAAACACTTGCACTATCCAAGATGTACATGCCATTGTTGTTGCTATTCTTCAACTATTTTGACTAGTATCTTCTGTAGAGCAATTTTACATCCCTTATTAAAAAAAATATCAAAATAGGACTTGAAAATAATTAAAAAGGATAATAAATATAACTAAAATATTAGGTAGATATATAAGGAGAATGTTGCACTTCATTTGATACTACGTAAAGGGGAATGTGAAGACTTTATAAAAAAAACGAGAAAATTCCATCTACCCCGAGGCAAAAGGGGACAACCCACGACGGGGCACTAGGCCAGGGGGGGGGGAGGGGTGGCCCCCCACTAATCTACCCTATAACCTCCAATCGCCCCCAAGATGTTGCCGTTCGAGACAGGGAAGGGCCTGCTTACCACTTATACCACCGATGTCGCGTCTCCAGCACTCGTAATCGTTCTAAAGATGGCGCTGGCCAATGCCCTTTGCAGGGCGATGGAATCCGTTCGAAATATGCCACGACATCGGAAAGGGGAGGCCAACCCACCTCGTTGTGGTAGGCCCTTGCGCACTCCTTGATAAAACGAGACAAAACCTTACCCAAGGCCCCATGGGTTTCAATGGCAAGTGGGATGAAAATGTGACCTTGCTGCATGGGCCTATACTTGTAAATTTTATTAGTTGCACTCCTTTTAGCCGCCCAACCTGGAGGGTTGATGATGACATGGTCGCTAACAGAATCTTTGGTTAGGTCAGAGACAACCACGTTCGCAACCGAGACCTCATCCCCCCGCGTCAAGAAAAGGTCAGCTCTGATAGAGATGCCATTGAGCAGAGTATACTGACGCTCCTTGAAAGGGAAGAAACCGCTCTCCTTGGCCATCGAGAACATGACATCTCGAACGGCGTCGTGTGTAGCAATACGTTGTCTACCCATTGGACAACGTGCTAAGCGGGCCCCAGAGTTGTCGATGGAGGCCTCACAACAACAGGCCGGAAGAGAACAGGCTAGTGGTTGGACCAGACCCAGGCGGAACCTCATTGCGGTAGAAAAAGAAGCTGGTGTGATTCGGGACACTTGGATGCAAGGGCGGGCTAGGAGCTAGGAACCTACACCCTTACTTGAGCAAGAGTGAAGGCGAGCTCTAGCGGGACAAGGAATAAAGAATCCAAAAGAAGACCTTGCAGCACCTGCCCATAATGCTTTTCCTGGAGAGAAGCCTGCAACCCCCGAAACCCGTCTGTGAGAAACAAAGAAAAAGAAGGCATGACCTCCTTGGCTAGAGAGGATAAGAGGTCCCTAGCCGACCTTAGGGACACTTAGAGGGGGAAGCACCCCTCCTCAACTCCTGCGACAAAACTCTCCAAAATGTTGTTATCTCGGATAAGGAAGCGAGAGGCCGAAATTCGGGCCCAGCTTCTTAGAAAAGCCGCTAGCGCCGAGGCCTCCATGGCCAAAAGACCTGTGCCCCCAAAACCGACAAGGAGGGACGCCTAACGCCGCACCAAGTCCTCGACTACACATTCGAAGGAACCCTGGGTCGATAATGTCTCCCCAAAACTGCATAACTTGCTTGTTGAAATCTCCAAGTTGAGGAAGAAAAACTGGAGAGGGGGGATAGTACGAATGAGATACCTAGAGTAGCGCGCCAAGCAAGAAGAGAGGATGCCAAAGACCACCTGCAGGTAGCCTAACCTAGAGACTTGTCATCGCATCAAGTCCCCGGCCGCACATTCCAAGAAACCTGGGCCGATAATGTCTCACATAGACTTGCGTAAATAGGTAGTCTACTACCTAGTGCATATGTGTTAGAGCTAGAGCTTCCTGGTCTCGAGGAGTTGTTGCTGTTGTGGCGAATGAGAATGCAGCAGCGGCTGTAAACCGTAGGGGTTTCAACCCTAAGAGAGAGAGTGGTTGTCTCTCATCAAATAGATACATACGTGGCAGTTACAACATGCATGAGTTTGGAGTGGAAATTGGATATTGGGACGGTGGGTGAAAATATGAGGTTATCCATGGGGCTCCAGCCAAGCATATCGTGGTGGAAAGGGCAACATCCAAGAGCTCGGATCCCTATCCGCCTCTGCTGGTTACTTTTTCGCCTCTCACTGCTTCCTCGTCGACCCACAGCGCTACTGCGGCGTGGATGCTCCATGAGGCTGTCGATGCAATCGGTGTAGCCTCGCGCTGTGGGGAGTCGTGCGATCCGTCACGCTCGGTGCGGCGGTACCATGGTTAGAGTGACATGCCTGCCCCGGTGATGGCAGTCCACTTGCAAGCAGGAGCAGCAGCAGCAGCAGTAGCAGCAGCGCACAGAGGGGACAGCAAACCGCATTCATGTTACCGGCGGCAGCAGCAGTTTGGAGGTGAGCGCAGCAGGGAGCGGGAGAGCGAGGGGAAGATGGCGGCGGCGGCCGCGGTTCCCGTGGCTAGTCCTTTCCGGGGCCGGAATGCTGTGGTGGTGAGCTCTCACAAGGTTGTGGCTTTGCATGCCGCTTCTACCAGGTGGCCCGGCTTCGGCTCCGTCTCTGGCTTTGGCTCTGGCTCTGTGTGGAGCAGAAGCAGGAGCAGGTCGGGAGTGTGTCGATGCCGCGGATCTGCAGGGAGTGAAGGTGCCGGGGCGGGAGAGGATGCGGCGGCCTCCTCGTCGGGGAGCAATTCGGAGAGCGCGGGGGAAAGCGGGAGCGCGGCGGGCTGGGATCTGGCCGGCTCCTCGAAGAAGATGCAGGCGGCAGCAGCCAAGATGAGCGACCCGCTGCGGGAGATGATGACCACGGCCAGCAAGAGGCTGCAGGACTACCTTGACAACCACCGGCTGAGCAAGCTGAAGGGGAAGGGGAAGGGGAAGCAGGCCGAGGCCGCGGTGGAGGCGGAGCCGGAGAAGGAGCCGGAGCCGGAGCCGGAGCCCGAGGTGGAGGAGAAGGCGGTGTCGGAGTGGGATCGGTGGCAGACGCTGTTTGCGGAGGTGGAGGAGAGGGAGAGCCTGGCTTCTGCGCTGAAGTTCCAGTTGGAGGACGCGGTGGAGAGGCAGGACTATGCGGAGGCGGCTAAGCTGAAGCAGACTATTGCCGGCGTTAGTGCCGGGGACGCGGTGGCGGAGGTGATGAAGGAGTTGGAGAGGGCGTTGCAGGAGGAGAGGTACGGGGATGCGGCCAGGTTGCGGGACAAGGCGGGGGCGGGGCTGGTAGGCTGGTGGTCTGGCTTGGGGGACGGAGGGAGCGATCCCTTCGGTCGCTTGGTTAGCATTGTTCCCATGCAGGGGAGGCTTGTGGCTAAGAGCTATACGGCGAGGCAGCTGGCCTCCGGCTCGCCGGGCATTCCCTTGTTTGAGGTTTTTGTGAATAAGAGTAAGAGTGGCGAGTACGAGCTGCAGGCCGTGTACTTGCAGAGGGAGGGGACGCAGGCTGTGGAGGCGGCGCCTGCGCCTGTGAAGGACGGTGCGGTTAACATTGTGGAGGTGAAGAACGTGATCGTGGAAGGGGAGGGTGAGAAAAAGCTTGAAGACTCTGCCCCCGAGTCCACTGAGAAACGGGAGCCGGAGGGGTCGGACGTGAACGAGGGTCTGAAGGTGGTCATCAACTTTCTTAAGGGCAGGATCCCCGATCTGATTCCTGATCTGAAGCTTAATGTTTTCCAGGTCGTGGCTCCGGAGGGGGTGGATATTCCTAAGATTGTGGAGCAGATCATGGAGCCAGAGCAAGAGGAGGAGAAGGATAACGAAGAAGCCAATGCTAGTGGTAGTGATAAAGAGGGAAATGTGGAAGAAGCTTCCATTGTATTGGACGAGAAGATCCCAAGTGATTTTCTGTCTGAAGTTACTAGGAATGGGGAACAGAAGGTGTCCGTCAGACTTTTACTTGGGGGAGTTATGCAGAACAATGGTGAGGACAAGGTTCCAAAGCTGCCAGTGAGAGTGCCGGCGACCATTGAAGCCAAGTCCAGAGATTCGTTTGTGTTTAATATAGATGAGACCGGTCTGCCACAGACACCTTCTAAGGAGGTTGCACCTTCGTGGAAGGTGGCTGCAGTTGCCACGAGAGCTTCGGCAGGGCTGATGCCTGATGATGTTGCGAAGGTCTTCTGGAACGTGGATAAGGTACCTGTGAAGGTCTCCAAGGAGATGGGAGAAATGATAAGACTGGCTGTGAGTCAAGCTCAGAGAAGACACGGCTTACAGAAAATCACGAATTTCACCCGGATAAACACTATAGAAGCAAGTTCTGATCCACTGTGTGGATTATATATTGGCGCGTTTGGTCCCTACACTTCAGAGGTTGTGCAGGTGAAGAGAAAATATGGCTGCTGGCAAGATGCCGGAGCCCAGTCTACAGGGGAGAAGCTGGAGTTTTTCGAGTATGTCGAGGCAGTGAAGCTAACAGGCGATCTCAATGTACCTGCTGGCCAGGTCACCTTCCGTGCCAAGACAGGTCGAGAAAACCGATTATCACACAGGACGTCCTATCCTGAGGAGCTTGGTGTGGTGGCGCGGTTCAAAGGTCAGGGCAGGTTAGCAGAACCAGGGTTCCGTAACCCGCACTGGATAGACGGTGATCTGATTCTCCTGGATGGTAAAAGTAGTCACACCAATGGAGCCGAGCTGGGATTTGTTTACTCAGCCACAGAGAGAAATTTCCTCATCTTGTTCAACAGGTTAAAGCTGCAAGACTGAGATTGGTCCCTGTAGTTGTTGGTATTAGTAGATTGCGGTTTAATGTACATTGTAAGAGATCTAGATGGTCGTTACACCATGTCACAAGCTCGTGGCTGAGGGAGGGCTGTTCACCTGCTATAAGATTTCTCGCTCCGATGTGTGCGATCTAGGGTAAAGACAGGAGATGACAACGTTCCCCTTGTATGATTGCCTGGGGAGCTTCACTTTCTGGTGTCGCGGAGGCAATGTCAGTGAAATTGTAATAGTGAGTGCCAAGTGGGCAATGCTGGAGTGGATGGGGATGCTGTCGCTTCACTGTTGTTCATTTTCTTCTCTTGTCAAGTTTTGTGGGTTGTCAGATCCAACTCTACCTTCTTGCCCACTCACCCTGTTCTGTTTGTCCTTCGGGTTGCTTTCCTGTAGTCAGGACTGGTCAGCCTGGGACATGGTAAATATGTAGGTTTATGCATACGTAGTCAAGGTGAACGAAGTTCTTGGTCCGTCTGGATAATGAAGATGGACACACTGTTAAGAGTGTTGTGTGCAGATGAAATGGCGAGCCTCTTTGTCAAGAAGTGGTTTGCAAAGTCTATTGCCTTGTCCTTCAAGATCACGCTGAGTAATCGCATGATGTAGTTGTCGATTTGTGTTTTGGCACACTTGGAGTCACCCACTTTTACATGAGAAGACTGCAGCTAGATTTGCTAGGAGCAACCTTGGAAGTGTCTCCATGGTTCTAAGAGCTCTGGTACTTGAGGCCACTGTGGAGGTGCTTGTTATTTCCAGGTCAATGGCGTTTTGATTCCTTGAACTTGGTGGCGGCGCTTGTGTTGTGCGGGAAACTTTGACATGGACTCCGCTGGTGCGAACTTTCAACTATCTGCATCCTTGTTGATTACAGTAAAGAGTTCGGTTTTTGAGAACTGAGCTTTCTGATTGTCGCCCTGTTCACTTTGCCTCTAACTTTCTGTTGATGGAAATGTCTATCGCAGATCGTGCAACTCAGTTATTCCCAGTTCAACTATGGTATTTTCTTGTCTTGCGTCTGCGAATGAGTTTCGGGTGTGAATATTATCTGGCCTCAAGTCTTCCAATCAAACAGTTCGGGTGGTCGTCATTAAACCAGGGTGCTGTTCAGTAATTTGCGCACTCAACGATGAGGCGGCAGAGGCTCGGTAATGGCTTGATCTTGAGTGGGTTTTACTCATTTGTTTGAATTGTGTCACAGACTGTACTTAAGCATCTTGTTATATTAAGCTCTATATCTGTGGGTTACTGGATGGAGTTCTTTTAGCATATCTCCGTGCTCCTGGCTGCCGTGGAGCAAATGTCTTTGTGTGCCGCGCGTTTTGATGAATTCTTACTATGTGGTGTGCAGGAGGCGTAGTAATTTCATGTTCGCGTCGATGGGGTCCTCACAGACCTTGCTTTGAGGTCTACTGACCTTCCGGGTGAGCCCAGGCCCAAGTAACTGATTGC
Organism: Anthoceros angustus; assembly: GCA_010909165.1. Classification (NCBI taxonomy): domain Eukaryota; kingdom Viridiplantae; phylum Streptophyta; class Anthocerotopsida; order Anthocerotales; family Anthocerotaceae; genus Anthoceros; species Anthoceros angustus. Next base: position 1,924,877 of record MU008169.1, on the reverse strand, counting down.
AGGAAGTTCAGGCTGTAACTAGGTATTGAATTGTCATGGCGCAACAATTGGTTGCACCCTTCCGCAGACGTAGCTCAAAAATTCTGTTTGTATGGAGTTGGCAATATTCCGCATTTGGGCACTACCAAATCGGTTGCTGTCTACTTCTGTTCTGGTGACGAGATTGCCATTTGCCACTTATGACGCAAAACTCTTCTTATACTTGTGACTACACGCATCCTTCAGACGTGCGCTCTGCCTGGGCGGTCTGCCCGTATAAATATCTAATAAGAAGGTTTGTGGTACATGTTTGAGAAGTGGATGCAAAGCTGATGATCACGGCGGTCTCCCCATCCTCCCCATCCCTTGTGGTGCCCCTTCGTGTACCCCTTGATACTATACCTGCGTATTTCCCAATTAGGATCGATGTTGGGAGCCAGATCCTCAGGGAACACGGCGGGAATTGCAAAGCCTCTGTCATCACATTCAGGCTGTCCTTTCTTCTGCCCTTGATGAAGGCCGCACATGCCAAAGTGGCTTGCACTTGCTCGAGGGCCTCGCAGTGTGTAGAATCCAGAGTCCTGCGCCACTTCAGGGAATACTCGTGTCCACATGGCAATGTCCCAGTTATACTCGTCGAAAGTGCAAAAATCGTTGTAGTGAGCATGAAGACGCCTCCAGATGGTCCGATTGAAAGAGTAACCCACGTTGCCGATCTTCTCGACGTACAGAGCAGGAATCATCTCGCCTCTGGATTTAACATCCAAAGGGGCCAGATTAGCTGCATAGCAATCCAAACACTTGGTGTTTTTCAGCTGATTTAGCATTTGAATATTCCTGTAAGCATTTGGGAATATGTAATGATCCTCCTCAATGAAGAGCACGTGCCCATCAAAGCCTGCATTTTCCACCATCCCATCCCACACGGTGTTCATCATCCACCACCAGTGGTGCTTCAGCGAGACAATCTTGGACCTGTAATTTCCGAACTGGTCGGCATCCCCCTTGCAACCCCTTTTCACCACTTCGTCGTCTTTCTGTTGACAGTCATCTGGAGAGATTCCTGGAAACGAGTCCGGATAGACATGTGGAGAAAACACCGCATAAATTTGCTTTACCTGACAAAAGCGAATACTATGAACAATGGCATTCATCTCTGGAAATGTGCCATCATGGCTCACAATCAATAGTGTCTCGCTAATCCCCTCCACTTTGGACAAACTCTCCACCACGACTTTCAAATACTGGGGCCGGTTGTGAACGTACAGGACTATCTTCACGTGCTCTTTCTTCAACCTAGGATACAGGTCCAAGTTCCGGGGTGGCAGCAGATTCAGCCTTTCCAGCTCTTTGGAGCGCTCATTTTGAACCAAAAACGTAGGCCGTGTGGAATTGATGAACCCCTTGGTGTTCACATCTATATAGCCATCCCCTCCGAAGCCGGATCCGGGGCTCTCAGATGTCCACCATCCAAACATGAAAGTCACGAGAACAATCAGCATCCCACAGGCTAGCACCTGCGAAATCAAGCAGGACAGAAACCTGGTTTGCACCACTCTCAGAACTGTGCGACCTACTTTCAACTGCATGGTCTTGGCCATGTCTGCGTGACATGAAGCTTCCGTTTCTCACGCTCCTCGATCTTCACCTCAGTAGCCCTCCCCTCCGATGCTCATCCCCGCTGGCACAATTTCAAGCGCCCTGACCCCTGCTGCATTAAGCAGTCCTCAGCTGCAGTATGTCAGTCCGGCAAACCCTACAGCCCGCACTCGAGGAGGAAGAGGATGGTGAATAGTCCATCGCCATAGCCTCAGACTCGAGCAGCTCAGTGCCCGCACATGTGCTCCAGTCCTCCGGAACTGTCAGAAATGCCAGGAACGAGAACTCCACCGACAGGGAAGGAAGCCAGGAGACGGCTTGAGAGCTTCCAATCAAATACCGGATTTAAGAGAACAATGGAGACTTTATTAAAAAGAAGAGATTGGGAAAACCATCTACCCCGAACCGAGGGTGGACAATCCGCTAAAGGGCCAAGCAAGAGCCAGGGGGCTAGCCGGATTTAAGCAAGCTCCAATTTGCAAGCTGCAAGGCATAACCGGGGGAGTGCACATGCTGGCCAGCCACAAGCGAGCCGGTGATATCCAGGCCACCGCACTTGAAAGTCTCTGTTGCAATTAGGCGAAACCCGGTCCAAGTCGGAAGCTCGGCATTTCCGTTTTGCTCCCCAACTTGTCTTGCACCTGTGATCTCAGGCAACTTATTTGGGTTATGGAATGGAAGACTAAGAAGGAGAAGTTACCCGGAAGACTAAGAAGGAGAAGTTACCCGCTTTCTGGCCCGCCCTTGCATCTTATGGGGACAATCCAAATCCAGCAATGCCAGAGGCTCAACAAGTATAGTTCCAAAGGGCTCAGTGTCTCTATATCCCCTCTTTGGTACACCACAACACCTCTTTGATTAAAAATTTCTGATAATAATCATTTCATAGAAATATAAATAAAATATCATAGAAAAAGGTTTATAATTTTTATAATAATAAAAATAATATCCTTGAAATTTTATTAATCCTAAAAGTTATAAATATTACATTAAAGTTCTCATAAGATTTTAGGAATTTATTATTTTTTTTAAATTATGAAAATGCTTATGGGACACCTTTCTAAATGGGAGCTACATTACTGATTCCAAATGTTCCTCGATTACAAAGGGTAGATTATAGATTGTATAAATCATATGCATAATATGTCTTGCATAATTCTTGAAACTAGGTAGTTGAGTAATAGGGTTGGATAAAAGTTATATCTAATAGTTACTGAAGTCAGTAGTATTATTTTTGACGCATGTCTGTGTAGGGCCTCCTGCATTTCCTATAGAGCAAGTTGATCATCTCTATAGTTATATGGAATCCTGAAGTTAGTAACTATTTAGCGGACTATTTAGAGACCTAGTGTTGGTGTATGGTGTATGTGTGTTGTTGTATTTTAACCTCCTGCATCATGCCTTCAAGAAAAGGATTATTATGGATGATGTTTGAAAATTGACCAAGCCGGTAAGAGGCCAGTGCCTACATGGTAGGCTAGAGGGTAGACCCTCTATAGCCTATACGGAGACATAGTTAGCGGCTAGCAATCTTGATTTTTCATATGGTATTTTGAAGTTAAATCACAACAAACCCCGGGGAAAAGTCTTCAGCAAGGGTTCTGAAAACCAAGCACTGTTGATCATTCGGAAAGGAGGCACCCAGTTAGGGCAGGAAAGCGAGAGGCTGGCCGAGGTTCACATTCGAAACCTTTTAAAGGATCGTCGAACGAGCGAGATAAAGATTGAACAGAATCAAAGACAAAGGAAACACTTTACACTAGATTCCAAAGGGGAAGCGACTTTGAACTACATTTAAAATGGTAGTGTGACACAGATTTCTATTCTTACAGATGACAACTCCGGTGTCCCACCCGAATACGTGTTCTCTACCTACAGTGCTCTGTAACCCACATCCCCCTGATCCCACAATCGGAGCAAAAGCCAAGCCATACTATCTAAGTTATAAGGAAACCAAAGAAGATCTAGGACTGCAGACTCCTTTGCAAGGCCCTCCCCTCAGGCTCACAGCTCCTCCTAAGGCCGCAGCTCCAATGAAGGCCGCCCGACACCGGCCATGTGAATGTTCACTGATACCTGCTGCTTGCTGCGAGCAAAAGAGCGCCAAAATTTGTTGATCGCAGCCCATGCACATACTAACGTTTACCACGTATTAGGTATGATTGTACAGGTCTCCAATGTTGCAGAAAAGTCTAGACAAGGAGAGGTTTTCTGCCTCCATGAAAGATGAAATGTTAGTGGCACAGCATCTGTTTCAAAATGCTGTGGTTGCTGACCCATATGGCCGCATGCTTGGGATGTGAGTGCTTGGTTCCCCCGTTTCTGGTGCTGCATCCTCCTGATCATCTTCGGATGACCACAAGAAAGAAGCATAGGCGGCGAGGACGTAACTGCAGGTTGGTGCAACAGGTCACAGGATTTAGCCGACTCTCATTGCTCATTAAGCTACAGCACTCTTCAACAGATGTGACTAGAAGTTCCCCTTTAGGTGAAAGAGAAGGAAGGACTCACCTGTCATCAGGAGCTACCTTGATAGCCTGATCAAAATAATTCCCTGCTCTTTCTTGGTCTCTGTTGTTGTCCCAAATCAGCTTGGCGTACATAGCCAGAAGCTCGCCATCACCAGGGTTTGCAAGGATGGCACGCTCAAAGTATTCTTCGGCTCTAGCCGAGTCTTTCTTCACCTGAAGACAGAACCAGATAGACGTTAAACGCAAGCCCATGCAGCTGGCCGGCTACAGGACCACTTGTGGGCCACACACCCACTGAGGGGTACTGTTAACGATCCATAAACCCTGATAACAGCGCACGACTCCTACAAGCCATAGACAATAAAGGACAAGGGCTGAGCGCTGTACCTCATGCAGAAAGCGGGCGTAGTTCCTGAGCAAGAGACCGTTTCCCGGATGCACCTCCAGCATCCTCCTGTAGTAGGCATCCGTCTCGGTACCAAATCCACCCCATCCCGAGGACCCGCCCCCTCCTGCAACGCCTCTCCACCCGGCCCCACCGCCACCTCCATCTCCTCCTCCGATGCCAATACCCCCCGCTATGAAGAGACCCTCCGCCTCCTCCCCTTCCTGAAGGGGTCGGCATCCCTTGGCGTTGCAAAGCAGCAAAGAGCCAGTGGCGGAGACAGCTGTGCTGGTGAAGACCTCGTCATTTACCTTACACAAGCCCTCAGTCTCCCGTCCTGAAACCGAGGCCACCTCTTCTGCTCCAGGATTCCTCCCGTAGACATCAACATAATCATCCGCGGGACCGGCATGGCTATACAGGCAATCCGGATGCCCGTGATCCAAGGGCCTGCCAATGAACGCCAGGTTCTCAACCGGCGGATCGTCCAGGAAACCAACAGCCTCCCCCTTCACCCCCGATTTCTCACGTTCCTGCAGGTAACTCGACTCCATGTAAGAATTCGCGGGCGTGTCCTCCTCCTTCAAATCATACATCCCCTTGGAAAGAGGCATCCTGATCCCGTGCAAGCCAATGTCGGAATCACAACCCTGGCTGCTCTCGGAGCTGTCGGACTGCATAATCGTCAACGACGAGGTCCTCCTGAGCGTCATCCGCCTACTCCAGTGCCGCTGCAGACTACCATCCGCTACAAGATCGCCGCAAGCCATGGATTTACCAATCAACCCCAGAGTCTTACCCCCGCCAGCCTGACGCCCGAGACTCTGCAGATCACTCTCCGACTGCGCTCTCCGGAACCTCGGCCAAGGCACCACCTCCCTGTCGAAGTCCCAGTCCCCGCCTTCGACAGAGCACATATCATCCGCCACGCCTACCATGCACGCATTGACGGGCGAGTGCAAGGCGGACAGAAAGGACACATTGCAGCTGGAGCTGCGGGAGAGCGGCGCCGGCTCCACCTCCCGCTCCAGCTCTTTCACCGTCTCGCATGTATGGATAGAGGCAACCAGCGACCCTAGCACCGGCGTGGACGAGCTCCTCACCAGCAACATGACTACTACCGGCTTGTCAACAAGCAGAGACCAAACAAGGAAGCACACACGATTCTCAGAGGAAGAAAGCTACAAAAACACACACAAACACATCAAAAAACACCAGAAGCACCAATCCCGGGGCAGCTCCGAGGAAGGCGGCTAGGAGATTGCAGCCGGGAACAAGGCCAGAAACAACATTCTTCACAGTCCAAGCACTGAAAACAGCGAAATTCGGAGCCGGGCTCCTTCAGGAAGACAAGTGCGCAATGCGAGATTTCAGCTCTGAGGACGAGTTGAAGAGAAGAAGACGGTGAGGAGAATGCGAGGAGCGGTGAAAAGAGGGAGGAGGAAGGGCTCGGGTTGGCTCTTCAAGGGGAGGGAAGGCAGGGCGGCTGTCAGGCTGGGTTCGTGCTTTTGGAGCGTGGGCTGCTGCTGATGAAATGCTGCGCGTAGCAGCGGCTCGCCGCAGAGGCGAGCTAGGAATGAGCTGGAAAAGGGAGGAGGCGGAGGAAGGAGGAAGACGCTTTCGCCGCACAGATTTTTTGCTGCTTGCGCCGTCCATGGCCACCGCCCGATTCCCCTGGGTGGAGCATGGCTGGAGGAGAACGATTCGCCTAGTTCCGCCAAGGCAGCGCAATTTGTGGCCACGGGACTGGCCGGTGGTCTGGCAGTCTCTTCATTTCTCCCGTGTGCGTTTCCTTCCCCGAACAAGCAAAATCCCCGTACCGTAGCAGTATCCCGTCCAATGTGGCTACACCTCCAAGTGGAGGCCCTTCCGGCAAATTAGCCGGCGTCTGCTTCAGCGCTGCTTCCTTTGACCGGTCGCTGCTCGCTTTGACCGGTCGCCGCTCGCTTTGACCGGTCGCCGTCCGGAAAGTTGAAGCCCGGTTGTGGGGAGGGAGAAAAGGGAGAGACGGGAACGAACGGCCGGGCGCGAGCCCGGGATCCGATGGCCGCTTTTTGTCCCACTTGGTGATATGGAGGTGCGCTTATATAGTTTGCGGAACTTGGCGGGTTGGTTAGGGCCGAACTTTCCCAAACTCGCCTTCGTCGGGCATTACCACAAAACTCTATTTACCTACTTATTTTCCCGAGTCGGGTCCATTTTAGTGGTACGTTCAGACCAAGTGACGGGTGCCACATCGGCATGCCTTCACTCGGCCCATCGACATATGCGGGCCTGAAACGGTAATCCTTCGGTGTGAACCGGACATGATAAGTAGAAAACGACCGCGTAACTGGCAAGTCGCTTCCGACGGAATGTTCACTATCGAAGTTTCACATCCGAGGCTCTTAGCGCGAAGGTGTGAAAAGTGGGAAGGGGAGGTGGCGGGTTCGATCCCCCCTCCCTCTGGGGCGCATCTCTCGTGAAAACGCAGACTCACTGGACTGCAAGAGGATCCGTGGCGGGTACCAGGGTGGCCCTTCTCTGGAACCTGCATGATAGGCGCAAAATCTGTCAGGGGGGGAAGCCGGGCAGGAACGAGGGTCCCGTGACCGCCTGCGCACCCGCTGGCCGACTCCACCGGACACATTTCTCCAGCGAAGGGAAGGGGAGAGAGATGGACGTTGGAAGTAGCGGCGCCAGCGGTCCTTCTGGGCTGGCCCCGGCACCGGACCCCTGCACAGGTACAGTTGCAGACTGGTGACTGCCGAAGCCAGCAGCGGACGCGCTCAGAACCCGCGAATCTCGGCAAAGGAGGGCGCACATTGCATGACGGGACGCGATGCGAACCACACTCCACTGCTGGACTGCGATATTCGGAAACGGCCATTGGCCGGGACTGGGATTTCCCGGCCCCTAATTGGCTCACATCGGGCCACACCCGTTTCCTGAGGCCCCACCGCGGGTCCAACCCCGTGGTTCGAACTGGCCTTCTGGGTTAGCGACGCAAGTAGAAATCACGGGTCACGGGAGGGGAAAGCTGGAAGGAGGCTTCTGTGCATCTGGGACAAACCGGCGCACCCAGAAATGATGTTCCACATGCAGACAGAGGCCGACCGGGAATGGGCACCTACCTGCGCCAGGTGTCGGCTCCAGTCTGCGTCCACTCTGTTAGCCGTGAATCCTGCCTGGGCCGGCCGGAGCTCCACATGCCGCTGGCGTAATACGGCGCAACAGCGCAAAGCGCGGCGCCCCTCACGGCCGGGGTTTGGTGAGAGCCGCACGTGACCATGTGCGCTCCATTGCTGTGTACGCCAAGATGGTTGTCTTCTACCAGGAGGGTAGATATGTAGCTGCGAGTGGCGTGTACACATGTACATACAAACGGGTAGCTCCTTGATGCTTGTCTCGACTCTGAACAGTAAGCATGTGTGAGTGAGCCGGCATGCACACACATCTTCATCCATCGGTGGATCCGTGAAGGTGAAGGAGCGACGGGTGATCCACCACGGCAGCGCTTGATGCAGATCACGGCTCACGAAACAAGGACTGGTGCATGTTTCGGGACACGGATCATGGATCAGTGGTGGTATTTTTCTCCCCGAAGGATTGTCCACGCTCTGAGGAGTCACTCCACAGAGGCAAGGTGAGCACTGAAGCAGTGAACAAGACAAAGGGAAAAGAAAGACGACAAGGGGAAAAGAGAGACAAAGGGAGAAGAAAGACGACAAGGGGTAAAGAGAGACACAGGGAAAAGAGACAAAAGGGAAAGCGAGACACAGGAGAAAGAAAGCTGCTTGCCTGTAAATCTGCTCCACCAGGACGATTCGAGCTACCTGGTGGTTGAGCACCATGGAAGAGAGCTTCAACACCAGGTTGGCTCGCGCGTGCATCTGGGGCCCGTGGCCGTATGGCCCGCCTATACAGAACACTATGGACGAAGCGCCCTGTAGATTCGTGGCAATAGAACATGGAATGAGACGAGAATTTGGGAAAGCACAAAGATTGCAAGGAGATTAGGGGAAAGCACAAAGATTGCAAGGGATATTAGGGTAAAGCACAAAGGTGGCAAGGGAAACTAGGGTGAACACAAAGACTGCAAGAAAAGACTCACCCTGTCACCCGCATCCGCAATGGATGTAGCAAGCTGCTCGGATGTCATGTCCTTCCCCCTCTCATCTAGCACTACAAGCTGAAGCCAAGCCAGATCCGTGAGCAAATGCAGCTAGCTGGCGGGACGGCAGGCAGGCTCCCTGGCTGGCTCACATACCCAGTCTTTATTGGAGATGGCTCGGAGAACCTGCTCACCTTCAGAGCTGATCTGCGTCTCTATGTCACTGCACATCTTCCCGCCACCGGAATTAAGCACAGTAGAGCTCCAACATTCCAACAGCCAGCCGATGTGCTGTGCATGTCCAAGCCTTGCCTTGTATTCTTAGGGTTAGACCGGATCTGAACCTCTTCGAAGCTGCAGTAGCGCCGGATTTTCTCTCCAAAATCCAGCACCACATGCTCCACCGCAGAGTCCCGGTGCTTCCCCACGGTTATAAGCCGGATCGGGAGCGCTCTCTGCAGCCACGGCAACATCACATCCATGAACCGCTGTGCGCGCAATCAAACCCCTCCTCCTTCAAATTCCAGAATTACACACCCCGACTCACAGCTGCTCGAGCAACGCTTCTCCGGACCTCGCTTTCCTTCGCCTTGCCATCCTTTGCCGCTGCTCCACACACCTCCGAAATCAGCACCAAGCCAACACCAACTTCCGCTCCTTCACAAACCAGCTCCAGCCATCCCGCGAGCAAAGCATCGGGTGTAACGTACCTGCAACAACCAATCCTCCACGCCTGCACAGCCCTGTCCTTCCAGGACTGGGAATGTGCACCTCCGCCAACATGCAAGGCTCGTGGCCACGCAGCGGCCAGGCGACAGCCATCGATCCCCTGGCTTCGAGCTGCGAATTCCAGAGCGTCTCGTGTGCGTACCATGTGCACACACGCTGCACCCTCGCTGAAATAAATTATTAGAAATAACTCATTTATGAATAGGTAGGTAATTTTTAATTTTTAAATAACATGATGTAGGAATGTCCTTACCTATGTACAACGGTGTAGGACTGCTCTCATCAGAGGTCTCTTCCCCGGCGGCTTTCTTGGAGAGTTGGGCCCTCTCTGCCCCTGCCTTGGCTTCCCGTTTCATCCTCCATGACAAGCCCTTTCTCGAGGATCTCGTATCAAGTGTGGAGGAGAGAACCTTCTCTCTCCAATCGTCCTTGAGGCAGGCCAGAGACATGTTATCAGCAGATGCTCGGAAGGACTTCCCTCCTTTCTCTACATTTATCATCGATGGCTTTAGGGATTGCGGCATCTGCTCGAGCGGCTCGGCCGAGCTTTTGATCATCCTCCGGGACCCCTCCATCTCTGTGTCCACTAGAGCGCGGCCGCTCTTGTTCAGGAAGGGGCAGTGCTTGGCTATTGGCCCGCCCATGCATACGGGATTTCACATCGCACCAACCACCTTCACTCTGCGATGCGATTCCGTCTCGGCCTACTCCTGTGGCTTCTTCGCCCTCACTTGTGAGTGCGGCTCGCTTGACGCCTCCGTGTCCACCTTGCTCGTTGTCCCCAGAATCGCGCATTGCCACTCATGGCGCCATCCGTGGCGTCATGTTTGCCATTGCTCGCGAAAGTGGCTATATGGCTGGAGGGAGCGGGAGTATACTCTTCTTCAGTCGTTCAATCGGGCGGACTTATACCTTGTCCGTGGCGACGAGGTTGTGGTGGCGGATGTAGTGGTTCGACCACGCGTGGCGCCACCTCCGCTCAGTCATCACCAACCCGGTGGTGCCGTCTGGACTCTCAAGGTCCGCAAGTATAGCGAGGATGCAAGCGGGCCACCTCTTTATCCGCTTGCTCTAAAGCGTATGGGGCAATGGCTATGGACTTTGACAAATTCATCAAGTCTTGTGCCAAAGCTTACCATGTGAGCATAGTCGTGTCCCTCTCGTACTTCACGGCATACTTCCGACGGGTTTCTATTGCTCTTGATGAGGCGCTCTCAGCGATTCTCCATAAGGCGGCGGCGGTGGGTGATGCCTTTCCTCTTCCTCCGTGGTTTGCGGGCCGTTTATTCTACCTCGCATATGACATTGTGGGTGCAGTTGGTCACTTTAGGTAGGGAGCTGTTGCTCCTCTTCACTCCGACCCCCGGGTCCCCATTTGTTGTCCCTTCCTAGATGGTCTCTTTCCATCGTTCTTTCACCTCAATAAATCATCTCTCACTATCTGTACAACGGTGTGTTGTCTAAGGACGTTCAAGTAAGGCGTCTTCGATAGAGAGGACGTTGTTATCGATGAATTTCAGAGCCAAGTTCTTCAAGGTTTCGATCCTGAGACCCGTGAGTTATGGGCCCACCACACTTCCACTGCGCCACTCTGATGTTACCACTATAGCTTATGTTCAGCGTTCTGTAGCACCCCTTACCAGGGTCGAAATCGAACAACCGCTCTTTCTCGTATGATTAAAAATGAATAGGTTTTAATATCGCCCTGGTTAGGGCATTTGGGACTGAAGTCCGACCGGATGCCAGTCGCGGATCATCGTCGGGAGTCATGCAGAATTTCCTGATCGGTGCGTTTGGCCCGCTGTGCACCATCTCAATCGACTTCGCAGACGGGGAGACGCGCAAGCAGGTACCACTTCTGCTTCTGTGCCGGGATTCCAGCTGGTATCTGCTTTCTGCTGTAAATTTTAGAGACTTATCTGGAAGCTGCAATGCAGGCCAGCATCAAGAAGGAAAATGGCCAGACTTCGTTGGTCCCGCTGTTTCAGGGCCAAGAGAGCGTGGTTGGAGAGGTGGGCTGCATACGCATACTGGAGTGGCAAGGAGTAGAGCAGGCTGGTTTCATTTTTTTCGGGTCCAACCTACCCTGATCTGGGTTTTTCTTTTTTTCCTTATTCAGGTCCGAATTGATCCTCACCCTGGGAAGAAATTCGAGCATATGGGGGTGAAAATTGAGCTCTTGGGACAGATTGGTTGGTGGTGTTGTCTTGGACATCATTTCCTTCTTGCTTTCTGACGTGACGCTGTTTGTATGGCTCTAATGTTTTGTCTTTGGAATGTTTTGTAGAGCTGTATTTTGATCGAGGAAGTTTCTATGATTTCACTTCCCTTGGTGAGATCCTTTCAGAGAATATCAATTTGTCGCTGCTTGTGTTTGTTGTGAGTGAACCTGCACAATTAGCAGGAGTGAAGTGGCTCGGTGTTTGTGCAGCACAGTGTTGGTCTCTGACAACCAGGTGCCTGGCCTTGTGTAGTCCGAGAGCTTGATGTGCCAGGGGAAATTGCCGAAAGGAAGATCTACCCCTTTGAGTTCTCCACGGTGGAGATGCAATATGAGTCGTACAATGGTCAGAACGTGAGGCTCAGGTAAACTACAAACCTTAATTCTGGTCACATTGGTCCTGCATATCAGGCATGCCCCAGGAGTGTCTGCCTCTATTCCTCGTTGCCATTCTTGAAGAGGGTCGAGCTCTGGCTCATTGGTCAAGCTTGAGTCTTCTGCTAGAGCTGGCGACCAGCATGTCCCAGCCTCTTCGGTCGGGTTCATATCTAGTTATACCGGCACAGGCTTATGGAGGAACTTGCAGGTATATCCTCAAGGTAACCATCAGTCGGAGCTATGCATCCAACATTGTAGAATATAAGGACTTCTGGGTATGTTCAAATGCAACACTCGATTGCCGTATGCTTTCCCTTTTGCTGTACTTTTTGCTGTGGTCGTATGCATTGTAATTCTGCATTACCTCGTTACTTTCAGGTCAGAAACTTCTCGCCGCCTCCTGAGATCAACAACAGCATCAAGGTCAGATGTTCAGCATTTTGTGACACGGTTCTTCATGCTGCTCAGTTTGCTGGAGCACTATGTATCACAGATGATGTTTGCAGATGGAGGTCGGCATAGAAGACTGTTTGCATATTGAGTTTGAGTACAGCAAGAGCAAGTAAGGCTAACTTTGAATACTGGTTGCACTATCTGTTGAGTTGAATGCCTGGTCCTCAACACGTTCATCTCTTAAACCAAATGTGCAGATATCATCTTAAAGATGTGATCGTTGGAAAGATCTACTTCTTGCTGGTCCGAATAAAGATCAAGCACATGGAGCTTGAGATTCGACGCCGTGAGTCTACAGGATCTGGGCCCAATACATACAATGAGAGTGAGACGCTAGCAAAGTATGAGATTATGGATGGCGCACCGGTGCGAGGTAACCACCTTATTCTCAAGCTCCCTCTACAGTCTCCTCTCCTGGTAACTAGACTCGCTTGTCCTGATTTTCAGCGTCATTTGTGTCCTTGGCCAATGTTTACAGGTGAGTCTATACCGATCAGATTATTCTTGAGCCCTTACGATCTGACACCTACATATCGTAACATCAACAACAAATTCAGTGTGAAGTACTACCTGAATTTGGTCCTTGTCGACGAGGAAGACAGGCGCTATTTCAAGCAGCAGGAAATCACGTTATATCGATGTGAATAGATCTCCATGAGCAGCCTTGTGAATGCTCTTAAGATCTTCAACTCCTATCGGTGAGCTTTTTGTTGTTCAGCTGGTTGCGGGGAGGGTGGTCCAAATTGCCTCGCTGTCAGGCTCCGCGGCAAATTCTAGGTTGTGTGGCGAGTTGATTAACCGTGACGGGGTTAAGGCGAACTAATAATAATCAGAGGGATGGGCGGTTGGGCTAGGAGAACACTCAGTAGATCTGCAATCAATTTCTGGTATTGTATTCTATTTGTTCGTCAAGCACGGAAATGAACCATAGTTGCAGGAATAGGCATGAAATTGGATTTATTCAGTGAAAATAATTCGGGATAGTATTGAAATAACCCGATTTCATGCCAATCCTGGATTATAATAGAATTCCTCTTCTTCTCCGTCTTTGGAAAGTGCTCGACAGGCTCGACAGCCTTGGTCGAAGGACTCCCGGGCATCCTGAGCGGAATCACCATGAAGGCACGTTCCACCAGAGGTGCGTTGGCTCGGAACGCATCCAACTCCTGATCACTGAGTTCCAAGTCCTGGCACAGGAAGCGGATGGTCACGTTGAAGGCGAACTGCACATACACCGATCCTAGCTCTTAGGGAGACATGATCACGAAGCCCTGCAACTACGAGCACATCTAGACTGCACTGGCCAGTCACTTACATCTTTGAGCGCCTTGGCAGTTCCGATCTGCTCCTGGCCCGACTAGTACAGTCCGAATGGAGGCTGGTTCCCCCGTGTGAGACCCGAAGCGTGTAACAATCTATCCACCACGCGTCTAGGACCAGAATGGCAGAACGTGTACTCACTTCCGGATCCGATCCGAGGAAACATGGAAACGGTCGGGATGGCCACTCAGGGATCCCACCGTTTCGGGAAGGTAGGGTCTCTGCCAGAACCTGTAGGGTGAAGATGTGTATATATTTGCGTTCAAAACAACTTTCCTTAACATGCAAGTGACCAATTGTGATCGCCCTGAAAAGCTCGAAGCCATCGTCTACGAGAACCGAATGGGGTGTGTGGAAATTCACTTCTTGTAGCAGTCAGTTTCTGACAACAAACATTACTGCTGAAGGTACTCGGGGGTGATTCGGAGGAGTTTGTAGGATCTCAGGATGCGATTTCAAGGTCTATAGTGTGAGTGGTTTTCCAGGGCAGAGAAAAAAAAATGGCCCGAATCGCGTCTGTTCCGACTGTGCAAACCAGCTCGTGGTGGAGTGCTGTCGAGAAGCAGCGAGAAGCTGTTCGCGTGAGGGAGTTTACGGTTACGAGGAAGGAGGTCTTGGGAGTTTGTTCATTGGTTTTGGTGTTTGGTCTCGTGCTGGTTGCCATGTATTTTATTATGCCATCGGTGGACTACAGCGTATTGAAGGTTCCGCACAGCATTGAAGAGCTTCAAACTATTAAGTAAGCGCCTGAGGCTGAATTGTGTGCATGATGAATGATGAAGGAAAGCAATGTTGAAGTTGAGGAAGTGATGCCCTGAAGTTGTTTAATGCTATTTTTGCAGGACATGTACAGTCCGTGTCGTAGCAACTTTGTTTGTGTTTGATCGTGAGACGCTTGACCAACCTGTAGGGATTACCTGGCTTCGTATGCTGAAGATTTCCCCTTACAGATGGTGCTTGGATTCACGGTGATTTACGTCTTGATGCAAACTTTCATGATCCCTGGGACGATATGCTTGTCACTCCTTGGCGGAGCTCTGTTTGGTTTCGTTCCAGCCCTTTTTCTGGTAGTTGGCGCAGCCACTGCTGGTGCATCGGCTTGCTACTTTTTGTCCCTGCAGATTGGCGGGCCGATTGTGTTCTGGCTATGGCCTGATAGGTTGACAGATCTTCGCAATGAGGTATTTTCTTAATCCTCAACCCGGATTACGTGTAGGATGTTCTGGAGGGCTTGACCAGTGGTTTTGAAGTATTAGATCTACCATGTACCTGGAGAAAGAGACTTTGACTGCTAGAAATTTTGTGCTTTCGATGACTCACAATTTAAGATTTCTCCCTCTTCAGGTTAGAAAACGGAAGAGCAGGCTTCTTAATTACATGCTGTTTCTGAGAATCACCCCAACTCTGCCGAACACGTTCATCAACTTCTCGTCGCCCATCGTGGGCATTTCGTTTCCAACCTTTTTCTTGTCAACAATTATTGGTCTTATTCCTGGATCTGTCGTAACCGTGAGGGTAAGAACACACTCCTTAGCTCTCAATTCGTGTTTTTCATTCGGAGAAAAATCCGTGCTCCTTCTCCTACAGCTGTCTTATGGAGACAGCTACACTGTGAGCATCAACCTCTGAACAGACTTGGTGTTGGCAGGCTGGGCTTACCCTGAGTGAACTAGAATCCTTCAACGATCTGCGTAATCCGAAGACACTTTTAACCTTCTTCTTAATCGGAGTGGTGGCCATTATCCCTACTTTGCTCTCAGACAAGAAGGACACGAGGCAGGAACGCGATGTCAAGAGGCGTATCTCCTGAAATTTGAGAAAATTCCCTGTTTCAACCGAGGTTCCAACTGTCTGGTTCCTGATGAGAGGCACCCGACCGACTTCTGGAGTGTACATTCTGGTAGTGTGCTGGAGCAGCTGGAGTTGTTCACCGTCAACGTGGACTGCAAATTTGTAATTGTAAAGATTCTTTCGGAATTTGGCTCTTCCACCCGACGCTCCGTGTAAGCACTGGTTCCCTACGCGTCATCAGCAGTCTGGATTTCCCACCGTCAGAAACGACCTCAGCATTGTATACAGGTTTCATGTGAAAGTCCCCCATGGTCTGGTGCCTGCTCAGGCCCCCCTCTCCTGGTTTTCCATCTCTTTTTCATAATAAAGTCTCCCAAAAAAAAAGTTTCATGTGAAAGGACAGGTGAGCTAGAAGATGCAGTGCAGACCTTCTCTGGTAGCTGTATGCCAGAGCTACCCCTCTGCCGGGTCTGGTGCCATGATATGTTGCCCAGAGATCTTTTATCTGTTCTGATGACGGCTGACGACCATGTGCTTGTGATTGTGGGTCTTGGGTTTCTGCGAGGTGAGATGTGGGTGCCGGAACAGCTTGATTTGCATTTGCTTTAGGCCGATGCTATCCGAAATGGGGAAAGTGGGTGCACTTTTGCGATGGTGGGCGATAGTGGCCGTGCTGCTGCGGGCGGAGCTGGCAACATGCGTAAGGGGACCTAGCCAGCTTCCAGCTGGGAGCAGGGGGAGGGGGAGGGGCCTGAATGAGCGCAGAGGCGGGACTAGGGCTTTGTTGGATGCGTCTTGCCCTTTGGATTTCAGTGTGCTGGATGGGTACCCAAGACCCATGCAGAACTGTCTGGGAACCTTGGAGCCCAACAACACATCCACCTGTTGCGAGTCGCTGTTGTCCAGGTTTGGGCTGGTGACTTCTTTGTATTTGAAGAAATCTGGTAACTTCGAGGTGCCTGGCGGAGAAAATGCCCAAGCTTGTGTGGAAGGCTTTGACTCCAAGCTTCAGAGTCAAGGGCTGTTGCCGAACATTGTTCCACAATGTTTTCCTACCGCAGCTCCCTTCACACAGGGTCCCAGTTTGTGTCAAGGGATTTTGAGGACAGGTGACTTTGAGGCGAGAGTGGATACTTCCGCGTTGAAGAAAAGCTGCAATGGGGATTTGCTGGACCTTGCAAACTGCAGGGGTTGCAATTCGGACATGGCTGTTGCTGTGTTGCAGCTGAATGCTACTCCATCTAATAGATGTCTTCCTTTTGTGGTAATTTATTCAGCTGGAGTGGCTAATGTGAAGGGCCCATCTGACCCCGGGGCTGCTGAGTGTATTCTGGGGGTGACAGTTGCGTTGAGCACCGAGAAAAGTCGCCATATAGTCTTGGATGTCAGTCTTGGTGCAGGAATCATACTGGCTTTCAGCCTTGCCGTGGCATTTGCCTTCTATTACTGGTGGCGGAGGCGTAGACGAGCCATTCACCAGAGCTTCCTCGACAGAAACAGCAGGATGCTGAGACCCAACATGGGCTTGGTGTGGTTCAACTTTGATGATATCAAGGCTGTCACCAAAAACTTTTCTGACAAGCACCTCATTGGGGAGGGGGGATTTGGGAAGGTTTACAAAGGGTACATGGATGATCTTGGAATGGAGGTCGCAGTGAAGAGATTCAAGAACTGCTCTCCAGAGACGGATGCAGACTTCCGGAGTGAGGTGGAGAGAATCAACAGTGTGCGTCACCGCAACCTGGTGGTTTTGAGAGGGTGCTGCATTGCCAGCACCCCCACAGATGGCCACCAGCGCCTGCTCATCTACGAGTACATGGCCAACGGCAGTTTATATGACTATCTCTTTTACGGCATCAAGCCTGTCCTCACTTGGCAAGCAAGAAGGAAGATTGCCTTTGGTATGGCCAAAGGCATTGCCTATTTGCACGATGATATGCAGCCTGCCATCATCCACAGAGACATCAAGTCCAGCAACATCCTCCTGGATGCATCACTTGAAGCCCATGTGGCAGACTTCGGTCTGGCAAAGACCATAACAGAGCTGGCAACTGCAACTGGCAAGGAAGGCAGTGTAGCAGGCACATATGGGTATGTTGCCCCTGAGTACGCTCTGTACGGGAGGATCACTGAGAAGGGGGATGTGTACAGCTTTGGAGTTGTTCTTCTGGAGCTGATAAGTGGACGCAAAGCACTGGACACTGGGTCCGAGTTACCTGAGATGAAGCTGATTGTGGACTGGGCCTGGGCACTACTCAAGGACAGCAGACTCGAAGACATTGTCGACGAGAGGATCCAAGCCTCCACCCCCAAGGACGATTTGGAAAGATTCGTCAGAATCAGCATCCTCTGTGCACATCCTCTGGTAGCCTTTAGACCCAGAATGCGGGACGTTCTCAGAATACTGGAAGGGGATATGGCCATTCCAGAGATGCCAGACCGGCCACTGCCCCTGCTCACTCCCAGGTCGAATCACGACAGCCCTCGAGCTTACGTCTTCGGAAGCAGAGGTACCCTGGAACTGGCATCTCCACCAGGCATCCCCAGCTGTGTGTCATCTTGCAGAAAGGAATATCTCAGTGTGGAGCTCCTTGATGGCAGGTGAGTGAGCTATCACCTGTTTGTCTTTTTCACTTTCTCTGTACCATAAACATGTCGGTTCTCCAGACCTTGAAGTGTTCCTCCTCGACTTCGTTCCCCTCGAACTTAGCAGGTCCCCCCTTCAAGCATTGTAGAGAAGGGGGCTGAGCCCTTCCCATTACTGTATTCTGTCCCAGCCAGATTTAATCATAGAGCAAGCCTTCTCAATGTAGGTGATCGGCATTTGGCCTGCCGGAATTCACTAAAATGGCCGGAATTTTGTATCATATGTGGATAGGTACTCCAATGTCTAACAAGACGAGTCATGCCGGGATCGGCTGCTCTCGTTGCCTATACGAATGTACGCGGTATGTACGCGTCGTCGCCCTACTTGATGTGCTGGCATTATTGAGATGACCCGAGTCTACATTACGGCTTGTTTGCTAGCGCCGAGCCTTGCCACGCTCGGGCCGGAACCTTCGCCGTCTCGCCGAACATCCTGCTTGAGAAGCTTCTCAGGTTGTCGGCAGGCGGCCATGCCTGAAAATGGTTGTCCAGATTCAGGCGACCGCTTCCGCATCTCAGCGGTACAAATTGGGGAAGGCTTCTTCCTGTCTTGCATGCACAGGACCCGCTGCTTTGCGTTCTGTTTTCGTTCCATCTTGTGTCAGGTTCGAACGTGAGACGCAGCATGGAAGGAGTGAAGGCGACGAGGCTCAATTCGAGCCTGCTTGTTCTGGCTGTTTTATTATCTCCGCTCACTGCCGTAATGGTGAAGGCAGCGTACAATAATGAGTCAGGTTTGATCTGCTACCTTGGGCTTGAGACATGCCAGACATTAAATCGTTGCTTGTGTGCAACACGGACACCTAATCAGTGTTAGGTACAATCGGGCTTTGATGCCTGCAGGCGTGGCGAAGGATGCCTGGCCTGAGTATTATTTTGCTCCCAACGGAACAGAAGTTTTGGAAGAGATCCAGGCCAGCGGGCTTGCAGATTTCGTGTTTGTCTGGGGACCGAGCCCGAGCCAGTCCCCCCCCTTCTTCCCCGGCACGGAGAATTCTGTCTGGATCTACACTGACTATGAGGGATCCGTCTACCAGATTCCGAAGCGCGGACTCTTCCACTTCAATCGTAAGCCATTCGCATCTTGCTCGTTTATCAAATCAACATTGCGCTAGGGTCGCTCACGTGCGAGAAGCGGTCCGTTAGTTGTAGCAATTGGAAAATGTCCGGGACCAGAGGTTTCTGTCTGCAATTTCTGATATGCAAGCCGCACCAACCTGTGTCCGGATTGTCTCTGCGAAGACTCTAACAATGTCTGTACTCGCCATTTGTTTGCACTTCGCAGGCGTGGATCCCGGGTGGAGAGAGCTCGTTGGAGTGAATTACCTTGACGCTACGAAAGCCATCTTGGAGGAAGTGATTGGAGTCACGGTGCAGTATGGGCCCCAAGGATTCCCTCGCACCGAAGACTTTAGACTGGATCGCGTGTTCCTGGACCTTGACAAGGCCGGAAATGTTGCTTTAGTTCCAAGAATTGGTTAGAGCCTGAGGCGGTGTGAACCGGAATAAGTTGTCCCCGGCACACACTGAGGTTCATTATCATAATGTAAATTATGTGGAATAATGTTACACTACCTATTGAGTCCATTGGAAATGGAGATGTTCCACCTACCAGTTCGACGATTCGCTGCATCATCCCATTCCCCTCCCACGTCAATCCGGCTACATGCGCACCTTGGCCACGGAAACGACCAAATTCAAACAATGATGTGGTTTGTGATTATGTCCCAACGCCTGCTTATGTGAAGGTTCAGGAGGAGACCTTCACCTCGATCGATGCCACGGCGCAGAGAAGTGGAGGCCGTTTTTGTTTTTTTTCTTTTTCTTTTTCTATCCTGCAAGATCTGATACATCGAAATTGTTGTTAGAATTTGGCGTGCCGGAATTCACTAAAATGTCCAGACTTTTTTATCCACATTATCGACACGGCACTGTCCGACAACATAAAGGATGCAGCCCGCACTTTGGGTACAGTATCGTACACGGACGTACATAATGTATACAGTATGTATGGACGTGTCGGCGCCACACTGGATATGTACATTGAGCTGACGAGTCCACACGCCGGACGTTTGCTAGCGCCGAGCTTTGCTGGAACCTTTTGCCGTTTTCGCAAATTCCCTGCCGGGAAGCTTCCCAGCCGTCGTCGGTGGGCGGCCATGTCTGCGGGGTGTTCAGACCACGGCGACCGCTTCCGCATCTCAGCGGTATAAATGGGGAAGGCTTCTTCCTGTCTTGCAAGCACAGGATCCGCTGCTTTGCGTTTGCGAAATCTTGTGCGTTTTCGTTCCGACGTGGGAGGCAGCATGGAGGGAGTGAAGGCGACGAGGCTCATCTGGAGCTTGCTCGTTCTGGCGGTGTTGTCATCTCCGCTCACCGCCGTAATGGCAAAGCGGGCGAAGTACAATAGAGAGTCAGGTTTGATCTGCTACCTCTTCCGCCAGATGGATCAGATTTTTCGGCTTGAGACAAATGTTCCAGATTGTGATTTCTAGTCAGAAATCTTTGCTTGCGCAACACGGACATTTTCAACGGATTTTGATGCCTGCAGGCGTGGTGAAGGATGCCTGGCCTGAGTACTATTTTGCTCCCAACGCAACAGAAGTTGCGGACGAGATCCGGACCAGCGGGCTTGTAGATTTCGTGTTTGTCTGGGGACCGAGCCCGAGCCAGTCTCCCCCTTTCTTCTCCGGCAGTGAGAAATCTGTCTGGATCTACACTGATTATGATGGCCTCGTCTACCAGATTCCGAAGCGCGGGCTCTTCCACTTTAATCGTAAGCCATTCGCAACTTTCTCGTCTGTTAAATCAACATTGCACTGGGGTCGCTGACATGAGGAGTGGTCCGTTGCTTGTAGCAATGGAAATATGCCCGAGCCCAGGGTTTCTGTCTGCAATTTGATATGCAAACTTCACCAACCTGTGTCCGGGTTGTCTCGGAGAATGCTTGCACTTGCCATTTGTTTGGATTGAATGATAGTGCATCAGCAATCCTTGCACGATCGCTATTGCCATTTGTTTGAATTGATCGATGGCGCATCACCAATTTTTGCACTTGCCATTTGCTCGAATTGATTTGATTGTGCATCACCAATCCTTGCATGTTTGCACTAGCCATTTGTTTCAATTGATTTGATAGTGCATCACCAACCCTTGAACGTTTGCACTTTCGATGTGTTTGAATTGATTTGATAGTGCATCACCAATCCTTGCACGTTTGCACTAGCCATTTGTTTGAATTGATTTGATAGTGCCTCACCAATCCTTGCACGTTTGCACTTTGCAGGCGTGGATCCCGGGTGGGTAGAGCTCGTGGGCGTGAATTACCTGGACGCCACAAAAGCCATCTTGAAGGAAGTGATTGGAGTAACCGTGCACTATGGGCCAAAAGGATTCCCTCGCACGCGCGACTATAGGCTGGACCGCGTGTTCCTGGATATTGACAAGGACGGAAATGTTGCCTTAGTTCCAAAAATTGGTTAGAGCCTGTGCCGGGGTTCATAACCGGAATCCCTAAGTTGTCTCCGACACACTGTGAATTATCATAATTTTAATCATGTGGAATAATCTTACAGTACCTAACTAATGCATTGGAAATGGAGAAAAGTTCCCCCCAGTTCGAGGATTCGCTTAGGCTGCATCATCCCATTCCCGTCTCACGTCAATCCGACTCCTCGGCCCTGGAAACAAGGCGGAGCAATGTTAAGCCCCTCCCACTCTCACTGGCCATCCCACTAATTGTTCCAAGAATTTGCCTGCAGGCTTGATTGCGCGGGCGCCGACCCACGGTACGAAGAAACCTTCACGATCTGTGCTAGAATGCGAAGGAAAGGTCACACTACTTGATTTGTGATTGTGGATGCAGAGTCCCCAAAGATGGAAGGCGCAGGGAGCAGGAATTTTAGACACCGACTTTTCCTTTCTGCGTACCTGGCGTTAGCCGCACTGTTGTCGCTGCAGGCTACCACCATGGCAGCGTTCACAAGTCGTGGTATGTCAGAAACTGTGGAAAACGGAGAACGTCGGAACGATTCGTACATCCGCGGAGGAGGAGCTGACACTGAGCTCGTGTCTGTGTTTGCAGGAGACGCTAAGGATGCTTGGCCAGAGTATCAGTACATGTTGGGAGACGAGGTGAGGGTTCACTTGGCGGACGAAAACGCGACTGTTTGGTCACCTAAGAGCGGAATTTCCGCCATAACCGTCAACCCGTACAAGCACGATGATGAGGTTTGGCTTTACACAGACAGCAATGGCTTCATCTATCAGATTCCTGCGCGTGGCCAGTGGCACCCGAACCGTAAGGCTCGCTTCCTCCTATAGTGCTGACGTTCCCCTGTTGTTACCTTGTGTGATTTATGTATCTGTATCTGAAGTATTCCTTGTTGTGGATCATTGCTCGTAGGTGTGAACCCCGGATGGCCAGAACTTCTTGGTGTGGACTACCAGCAGGCTATTAAAACCATATTGACGGAAGTGATTGGAATAGAAGTTATCTACGGTCCAGCTGGGTTCTATCGCATTCAGGATTTGAGAAACAATCGGGTATTCTTAGATGTTGACAAAAGAGGCCAAGTAGCCCAGGTTCCCAGAATTGGATAGCATAGTTGCCTCAAGGTAATGTGATAGCCCTCCAAGAGGGCTCAAATGGTACAGTTACTATATTAGTTCAGATGCAAGGGGCACTGAAAACTTATGCGTATTGTTCAATACTTGTTCAAATGTCAGCAACACAGACACTGAATAGGGGAGAGAATGCTCATGTCTAAGGACCATATACGGCTCACTTTGATATACAGCAAAACCAAACGAGTGAAAACCAGAAAATCGTATAGGTTTCTCTGATGGCTAAGAAAGAAAAGAGATCTGGAGAGGTTTGCCAGCCTGTTCACTGCAATGACTTCAGACGAGAAGAAGTTTTACAGACCTCCGGTCAGGAGCTGGACCTGTACACAAAAACAGATAGTAGACATCAAAACAAAGCCGAAGACGGTGCCTGATCTTGGTCCAAGTCCGGCCTGGTTTGTCTGCCGCGAAATGGGTAGGCAGGTTCCTGTCCTTCATTGGTAGGAGTCTCTTTTAGGATGTTGAGAAGAGCTGACGCTTTCGTCCTGGCTCGAGTCGTACCAGTGCTAGCAAGAACAATTAAACGCTCCTCTGCGTCTGTCTGTGCCACCTGGGACCTGAATCTCAGATTGTTATTGGAAAGTTGGAATAAGGCTGCCGCCGCATGCTCTCTGACTTCAGCCCAGTTCTGTGGTCGGACATCTTCTCCAGCTTCCGCATTGATGGGGGCCTTCAGTAGTTCCACAAGAATCGAAACGTTGCTCATCTCTGACAAGGCAGCTCTGCCCTCTGGAATGAGAGCAAGGTGGCTCAGGATCAGCAGTGCCCTGCTGACTAGATCACTTTGCTGCTCCTGAGCGAGGCCCATGAGAATGTTGACCCCGCCAGCCCTGACAAGCTTGCTGCGATTCATCTGGACAAAAGAGAGGTGGTAGAGTGCCATTGCAGCATCTCTTCGTGCACCACCCCGACCAACTCGTAAGAGTTGCATTAGGTGAGGAATGGCTCCAAGCACACCGATAGGCATCCTATTTTCCTCGTTCAAGGCCAGGCTGAAAATGGCCCCAGCAGCTATTTCCTGGGCCTCCCCACTGCCCCTCAGAACCTCAATCAGGTGAGGTATTACACCAGCCCTAGCAATCTTCAGCTTGTTCTCCCTTTCTAAAGACAGATTCATGACTGCAGCTACTGAGTTGACCTGCACCGCTTGATGACGAGATTGCAGAAGTTCCATCAATCCACCAAGAACCTTCTCAGCCAGGTCTCCGTGGCACAGGGCTAATCTGTTCTCTGTGCTGTCTCGTGTGAGCTTCCTAATTTCAGCTGCAGCTTCATCTTGCTCCTTGGGGTACTTAGAATACAGCTTGTCCACCAGATATTCAAGATTTGTGCCTGCTTCAGACCTCACAGATGGTTCAAAATGCGGTGCCGCTTGCGAACTTGGCCGTGTCTCTTCCGGAATTCCCTGAGGAGGGCGCCTTTCACCAGAGTAAGATGATGGAACAGTTTTCAAACTCAGAGGAAGACCAGCAGCAGCAACAGCAGCAACAGCTTCATGACTGCTGCCACCAGGTGTCCACGAAGTGGAGTGGACAAGAAGATTGCTGCGCGGAGGCTTCGATGCTACCTGTGCTGTCATCCTTGCCTCGTCACTAGAAATCTGCTCCACAGCCTGCACTACAGGTAAGACTGCAGGGAAGGATCCAGAAGAAGGCCCTGACTGCGGTCCAGATGAGGAAGCAGAGTGTGGGCCTGATGAGGAAGAAGAGTGTGGGCCAGATGAGGAAGCAGAGTGTAGGCCTGACGAGGAATCAGAATGTGGGCTTGATGGCAGGTAAGGCTCGGCCACAGGAAAATCATGAGGTCGGGAACCAGTTCCGCCATCATCATCAACAGCAAGCTCACTAACATCCACAGCATTGTCTGCCTTTGGCAAGTCGGAAAACGTTTCAGATGGTGCTTGTAGCGATGGTTCCTCAGAAGCAGGCACAACCTCCACCCTCTCTGAGTGGGCCAAAGATTCAGAAGGTGCGCCCGAATACAGCCCTCCACTGAACCCTTCCCCATGCTGCCCGCTGGAAGGGTACTGGAACGAAGCTGGAACCAGTCCTGCAGGTGGTGGGGGTCCCGAATAGGGCCCCTCAGAGGCAACCCCATACTTCTCAACATACTGGTTCCCTCCCATGTCCGGGAAAGATCCAGAAGGAGGTCCTGAACCTGGTGTCGATCTGGATGCCAAAGTAGGAACTCCCTCACCGACGGAAGGGGGCACTACCACCCTGAATCCGTCAGCAGCAACTGCTGCTCCTGCACTCCACGGCCTTCCACCACTGCTACTCGCTGGCCTTGCACCACCGCTACTCCCTGGCCTTGCACCACCGCTACTCCCTGGCCTTGCACCACCGCTACTCCCAGGCCTGGAGCTGGCAGCCCAGGGCCTGTGCACCTCCCCACTAGAATCTGACCCCCAATACTCCTTACCCGCCCGAGAGGTGCTGGCATGGTCGCTGGAAGAGGAACCCCTCCTGCTATGCTGGTACTGGTGCCTGTCAGAAACTCCCACACCAGCAGAAGGCATATACACATCGGGAGCCTCACCCACCGGATACGGATCCTCACCCACCGGATACGCATCCTCCCCTACGTCGAGATCTCCATTCTGCTCCTCACACCCACTTCCCACTGCCTCCCCTGCCCCATTTCCGGCACCAGCATACTCAGCACCATATCCATCCCCACGCTCATACCCATTCCCATACCCATTCCCACCATTCCCATACCCATTCCCACCATTCCCATACCCATTCCCACCATTCCCATATCCATTCCCCCCATGCCCCTTGTGCAACGACCCACCTCCAAACCCAGGCCCCGGAGGAGGAACATGGGCGCCTTGCTGCTGCAAAACCCTGCGCACATACAGAGCCGCGACCTCCGGGGTAGGAGGCAATGGAAACCCCCTCTGATGCTCCTGGCACCAGCGGGCAATCTGCTTGGCCACCCCGATGTTGGGGATGCAAACGCTGGTCTCCATGGGGATGTTCGTCCTGAGGCAGTAGCGCTGGCCTGCCTGGAACCAGGCCTCGAAGCAGCGCTTCTCGTACGCCACCCCTGAGGACACCGTCACCGGCTCCGCCATGAGCAGCATCGAGATGGGGCACATCAGTTCCTCCGGCGGAACAGCATCCTCCGGCCCAGGATCAAACCCACCTGGCGCAATCGCATCCCCAGGCCCCCTGTACCCCCCTTGGGCCTCGGCCTGCCTCTGCCCACCATACCCATCCGCCGCAGCCTGCTTCTCGTACCCCGGGCCCTCCGATCCCGCCTTGCTCCCCTTCTTCTTAAACAAATTCTTGAGCCTGAATTTCTCCTTGGCAGGAGCGGCAGCAGCAGCAGCAGGAGGTGCCGCAGGTGCAGCCGGAGCCAGAGCGTGAAAAGGTGGAACCGGAACAGGAGCGGCTGGAGCGTAGGATGGAGCTGGAGCATACGAAGGGGCTGGGGCTGGGGCTGGAGCTGGAGCTGGAGCTGGAACGTGGGCGGGGTAAGGACGAGGAGCTGGAGCTGGAGCTGGAGCGGGAGCTGGAGCTGGAGCGTGATGGGGAGCAAAGCCGTGCATCCCAGGGGCAGGAGCCCAGGCTCCTGGGCCCCCATTCCCGTAGTGGTCGGCAGGCCTGGGGGCAGGCGCGCCCAGATTGAGATTCTTGAAGGCGCCCATGGCCGCCTGCTTCCACCACCCTGCGCTGCTACCTGCTACCAGATCCTCGCCCGCCCCGCATTTTCCCGAACCGCCCACAAAAACCCACAACCGGAACTGATCGACAGAGCAGGCAACGGGGGATGGAAAGCCCAAAAGCTGGAAGGAGGCGTGTGCGCAGGCGCCGCATGGCTGTCACGCATGGTCAAAGTAGAAAGAGAGGAAGGCGCGTTGATTCCTCCGGGGTGGGGCCTCCCGCTACATACTTGGCAGGGTGCGTGGAGGGGAGAAGGGAAGGAAGCGAGGCAGCATTCGCAGGGCCCGGCTCGTGCCTCCACTTCCTCCCCCCTTTTGCTGTACGAAGGGAAGGAAGGGAAGGAAGGGAAGGCATCAAAGCAGGCCGGGCCAGGCTGCCATTGCGCAGCTGGAGGGTGGTGCGTCCATTCCCCATATTATAAGCAGACGGGTGACGCTGCTGGTGGGGGCCGCCGCCGACGACGCTCCCGAAATACGACCCACCTCGCCTCCTCGCTTGCGGCGTCTGCATTGTAGAGTGGATTCTCCACCCCTTTTCTTTCCTTGTTGGGTGCTGAAGGTGAAACCTCGCCTCCACCTTCACCTTGCCTTCCTCCATGTGCTGCTGGCTCAGAAGCCGCGCTGTGCTGTGCTGTGCTGCCATAGCCTGGCTTGGCTTGGATGTATCGCAGCACCAACATGCTGGATGCATCCGATTCCCCTTTCTATGGCCTTTCTTTCACAGGGGCGACCGAATTTGCGTGATGTCATCTCGGGAGAGGACAGTTGACCTGGCCTTTCACGCGCCGCACGTTCATCATCCCCGCCTCATGTATGTACATATGTACTTACCACTTATAATAGCACGCTCACTGTTTTGTTTGCTGCTCATCCGCACACCCGACATGGTGGTGTATGTATTGGATGTCCCATGACGGTCATCCGTCCTTAGTGTTCTTATGGTCATGTAGTATATTATAATCTACAATCATGTATTATTAAAAATTTATTACCTAACATATAATATAGCTTATTAGTGGTGTGAGCTAAAATGAGCTTGTGTTTTATTTGGCATTTGCAATTCTGCACTTTTCAGGCTTAGTACTTGTTCATCAATTATCTATGTGGTACAAAACTTGAGGGCTTTTAAAAGAGCTTCTTCCAATGTAATTTATATAATTCCTAAAAATAATTAGAAATAAAGAGGACTCCTCATGTTCAAGAAAGTTTAAGACTTTTATTTGATGAAAAAGTTTGTGGATATAAATCAGCTCATGAATCATGAATTACTATAGATTTGTACTTGTTCATGCCCCAAGACCCAGCTGTTAAGTAAAGCTTCTTATGATCGCAAACAACAAGAACAATTGACCTTGAATGGCTAGGCTTTGATATGGTAAAGTACTAGCGAAGATACTAAGTTGCTCTGGTTCAAGAGTTTGGGTTACTTGTGTGGAGCTTGAATTCTATGTTGCACCATGGACTAAAGTGGTGCTTAGTTGTCCCTAAGGTCATGTTTGACATTCCATTATTCCACTTAGTAGAATTTCACTCTGAGAAGGATCTAATTGAGAAGACATAAGAATATGTTGCTCATAATGTACAAGGTATCTTATATAATAATATTTGAATAAAAATATTGATTTCTTGGAGGGAATTTCAAGAAAATAAAACTAAGTAGCATGACATGAACATTTTTCTTGGCATGCAACCATGCAACAAATGAGGGAAGGAAAATGTTCTTGACTAGAACAAAATAGGGAGTTGCAATACATGATGCATTAGGACAAGACCATAGAGTTGAATTCGTGGAACTTGTGAGTGCTGCATTTTCATAGTGTAAGGATATATTGGAATCAAGGTTCAAGTACATTGAAGACACAAGACGTGTAGATCAATAAGTTGTTGATATAGCTCAATAACTATCTTACGGTATGTGATAAGTGCGGCGTGTGACTTGATGGATAATCAACAAGGCAAATTTTAGCAACATTCAACATCAAACCAATTTATTCGGCAAGCGACAGTATAAATTGTTATCAGCTCTTTGTTCACGTTGACCGAGTTGGTATTTGGAGTGAACATGTGATGAAAATGGCATCCATGAGCAAATCCATCACATCAACTCGATATCAAGGCGGATCGTCATATACAGTTTTCAGCGCACAAGTAAGTTCCTTACAATATTTTGTTGTCTTGATAAATGTAGTCCATCAATAACTCTCCTATTACATTTTACACACACACACACACACAAAAAAAATATCTTGTTGTTTTTGCTATGATTTGCATAAAATGGATTATATGCTTGCTCAAATTCAGGGTAGCAATCCTATTGGAAATTGCAAAGTTACTGGCAAGGGTGTGCAGAAGGTAAGCCATTAAATCACTTCTATTCATTTATCCCTTTTACATAGACAATTTGGTCGTTTTAGCACTCCTTTATAATGATGTCATACGAGTTGTAGGTAACTATAGGTTCTCTATTAAAGGACCACATGTCTCTACATTATTCTGACCTTGAGGTAGTCGCCTTCCAACTTTTCTATACTAGATTGTCGGTCATCTCTGAAGTGCATGAAATAAATTGGTGTGATCTTAAGCCCTATTTTGAGTTGTATCCTTTGCTCAGGTGTACGAAAAAACCGTCAAGGGTTACACGTATAGTTGTACAGGAGGACCATCTTCAAAATTACAAATTCCAAAAGATGATATAAAAGCTGGTACCAGCATGTTCTCGTATTCAAACTTCGTCAATTGCATCCTACTTGTACAATCCCTTGCATTGCAAAATTTTGTTTAGGCTTATACTACATGTAAATATCAGGACTACAATTATTGCAACCTTTTTTGGTATTGCAACTAATTGTACCACAAGGACAACACTTTTCTTTTGAACTCAGGTAATTTGAGTACAATGTGAGATCGGTCTTGTTAACTAGTGTATAAAACTTTACATTAAAAAGTAAGTTATGTTACTATGAACGTATTTCAGAGTGAGTGATACTACAAATACTAGAAGGAAGATGTATTTTTCTACATCATTCAGTGAGATCAAGAGTACACCTCTTCATTGCCAAATACCTATCTCCATGGTTAGTACTTCCTGTGATAAAGTAATTTGGATGAAATTTTATATTTTTATTGAATTATTAAAAACTTTCTATCTTCCTAAATCCATGGATATAAATATATTTTTTCTCATTTGCAGATACAGCGAAACAAATGGCTGAATTTAGTGTTTGATGTTGCTGATCTATTTCACCATTGCTTTCGGGTTATGAGCTTCAGGTACAAATTTCATAATTTGTTGATTTCAAATGTTCTAGAAGTTGTATTCATAAGAAGTGCTTGCTAGAAAAAACTTGAAGATAAGGCAATTTTGTGTGCTCACAGGTCAATAGATTCGATTGTTCTAGGTCCAGTTTGTAAGCTGAGGAAGATATTCACAATGCGGAGTCGCCTTCATGAGTGTGAAGAAAACGCTGAAAAAGAGGGTGAAGAAAATCTGCCTACGGAACATGCTTTCACTGTTGGTGTAGACTCTTGCAACCAGGTGATTGATGTAGGCACGCTTCTAAGCACTCAAGGGTTGCTTGCATCAGTTGAGGGTAAGTAGCTTTTGTTATGGGGTGTTCAACTTTTCTGTTAAAATATGAATTTCACTTAGGTACTTATGTGTAGGAATTTCAGCTATAAACGGGATCTCTGATCTAGCAAATCGAAGACAAATGAACAAGTTGGAAAATCCAAGATCAATTAATATAGCTTTTGGATCCCGAATGCCGTTGGCTATATCCACAGTGCAAATAAATACCGAATTTCCAAATGACAGTGGTACTCAACATAATCGTCAAGAGCCTGTATTTGGTAAGATTCATAGTGACAAGGGGATTAACCATAGAGAAGCAAAAAGTCAAAAGACTATAAAACCAAAAATCGCAGCTGCACCTGTCGTTGCACTTGATCAAAAACATATACAATCACTAGCAGATTTGAAAGCTCTAGCTGGATCAAAGAGGCAAAAACTATTAGCATCTAACACTCATAATCTTCTTACATCTGAGCTTAAAAGGTTGGATCCTTATCAAACAGCTATGCCTTCTATTCAGGAAAATGATCGACAAAGCCAGCCTATATCAGAATGTCGAGATGAAACAGGGAATGAACCAGATGGTCACTCCCTCATGAGCTGCAAGGATGAGCCTGGCTCAATGATTGTCCAGACAGAAAGCGCTTTGATTGATGAGCATGTTTTGGTTGTGGAAAATAAGGAAAGTACATCAAAATGGAAAAAGTTCAACAAGAAGAAAGACGAGATAAAGAGAGACTCTTCCAAGCAAACCAAAAAGACTACTCAACTTGATGTTTCCAAAGTAAAGGAATATAAGCATTCAAGATATAAGGACTCGCCTCCCGAGAGTCCTCCTTGTGGTTGGGACAGATGGCTTGCACAAGATACTTCAAGTGAGAAAGTTATAACCCAAAGTAGCTCTAGATCACTACACAAGGAAAGGTCTTCTTCACGACTCTACACCCCGAGCAATTATACTAGCATTAAAGGAGACTGTCTCTCGCAATGTGATCCTAGTACTGATATAGACATCCACAAGAATAATGAGATATTCAACAAAGTGATTTTAGGCTTCAGCAATACTCCCGTGAATGAGAAGGACAACCTTTGCATGAGAGAGAAGATGGTTGAGACTTTATTTGAAGAACACCATGCAAACATGAGAATATCAGAAGCATCTGTTCCTTGTGACACTTACGGTCCTTCTACAAGTAGCCATAGCATACCTATTTCCAAATCAATTGCAAGGTTAGATTATGATAATAAGGAAACCAACAAATATGAACTTGCATCTATTCTTTTCAAAGATGAACAAGATCCCCCATCCATAGCCAATAGCTCACAACTTGACTTGGATAGCTTTAAATGTTATGACTTGCATAGCAAAGAGCTAAATGTGAGTCATATGAAGACCAGTTTTGTGGCTTCAACTGATATGGGGGCACGAAGCTGGTCTTCAAGTTGCTCAACTATGTTACAAGGGGACTCAATGGATGATCTTCCAGGGTCTGACTTAGATGTTTCTTCTAGTTTTTCATCTCATATCTTCTCAGGGAGGAAAGATGGAACAATGTCCAATAGTATTCAACCTACCTACACATCCTCGCTCCCATTGATTAATGGTAAGTATGTCAAACTATATTTTATAAGATTTTATATATCCAAATAGTATGAAAACTAAAAGTATAATTCTTAAAGTCTTACATTCCTTTTAATACATTTAGAACTACCAAATGAAGACAAATTTGAGAAAGAGGCGCAACCTTCATGCAACATTGAGAAAGAGCTGCAACCCTCATACAAGGATCTTTCAGAAAGTACTGAGCAAGTATGGATTGTCCACGAAGAGGTAATTAGGTTCCACCAAACTTTACTCCAATCATGTAGTTAGTTCATGAGTAATTAAAATTTTTAATTAATTAATGAATCCCAATCATTTACTTAGTTCTTGAGTAATTAAACTTAAAATTACTTACTTCTAATCATAAACTTAGTTCTTGAATAATTAAAATTTTATTTACCAACTTATTTATGCAGAACGAAGGAATTGATGATATTCAGTATCTTCAAGAGGAAACCGAACATGATACCGCAAATGAATACATCCCGTCACATGAACATTCACTTAATACAACTATCAAAGCCAATAAGTATGTAATCAATTGAGTTTTTCAAATATTAAACTAGATGTTGTGATTAAAAATAAATTTATATTAATATTTTATAGTATATCTGAATATTTTTAGATACTTAGTACTTTTAAATGCTAATAAATATTATGTATTTCAGGATTAAGTCAAAAGGACTTCCGCATGAGCTAGATGCAACTTCCTGCAAATCTTCTCTGTCCACTTTGTGGCAATCATATAACTCTAATATCAAAGAACCGAATTTTTCTCTATCTGAAAGACTTAACAATGTGAATATATATACAAGTAAGTTTTTTATACTCAAAAATAATTTATTTTATATATTTAATATTTATATAATACTTATATTTGTATTTTTATATAGGTATAGGTGGGGCAAGTAGCAAAGGAAGCTCGGAGGCCCCGGACTCCCCATATACGTCCATAGATTGCTACTACGATCCTAAAACAAAACAATACTATGACTATGAACTCAATCAAGTTGAAGTAAATTAATTCATCCCCAATACATGTAACGTATGGCACCTAATGGTCCTTAGTGACACCACCGTGGTTAGGGGTCGCAACTTACATGCCCTTTTACATGCTGCAACAAATGTGGCTTGGACGAAAGGCCAGCCAGGCGCAGCATGTACCGACACGTGGCAAGGACACTTGGCCGCTCCTGCTAGCCGGAGGATGCGGCCAGGTGGAGGCGAGCGTGGAGCTGCGATCGAGAGCGGATTATGGAGCGAGACGCGCAGAAATCAGCCACAGCAAAGATGTCTGCGGGAGGAGTGGACTCGGAAGACACCAGCTCCATATCGCAGCTGCTCACATCGGGACAAGGCCTGCCGCCGGGAGGCTCCACAGTCGAGCGCTGTAACGTGTCCACAGCAACTTCGAAGGATTACTCGTCGGCGCAGGCAGGGGAGCAAGATCAGCCCCACGAGGAGTCCCGCACTGGATCCACCGAGGAAGGCAGCACGGTGACCAGCGCCAGCACCGGCAGCCATGGCCGGAGCGCCGGCCCTGCTGTGCCGGCGCTCACGCCGGTGACCCGCGATGCCTACGGCGGGGCCTCTACAGGAAGGACGAGCAGGAGCTGGCTCCCGGGGCCGAGCAGGGCCTGGGCCGGGCCAGCGACTTCCAGAGCGCCGAGGGCTTGGCGGAGGACATGCCCGCGCACCATGTGCAGCACGAGCCGCCTTCTAGCGGGGACCGGGGGAGGGACATCACCGGCCAGTCCTACATACAGTAGCTCGGGGCGATGGCGATGGCGATGGCGCTCTGCTTGTGCATTTGGTGCTAGGGTTTGTTAGACTGTAACTCTCGGCTTCATTGTGCATTTGCTGTTAGGGCTGGTGAGGATGTAACGCTTTTCTTGTGCATTTGGTGCTAGGGTTTAGACTGATGACCAGGAGTCTTATAGCTTTTCTTGCTATTGCTCTTGCTTTTGGGCAGGGTTGTGGCTCTTTTCGTTTGTTGATAGTCTACGTGTGAGTAGCTCGGAGTGCACAGAATTTGCAGTCTGGAATGCACTGTAACGGGTACCATGTTATCGTAATCTGATGTTGTGGGAATCGGAATGCCCCAAGCAGTTCTGAGGCGATCTTTTACCAATTTGTCCAACTAGTACACCTGTATGTCCCATGGCCTTTTGTGTGAATGGGCGAATCGTCACCCTGTAGTCGTTGCACGAATAGCACCTACGAATTAATGAACAAATCAATGAACCGTTGAATTAATCTCAAAATTTATTTATTAATCTCAAAATCAATTCATTACCAAGGTATGTCTGAATAGTGAGACTCGACCAAGGAGACTTTATTATTAAAAAGAGATACGAAAAACCCATCCACTCAAAAAACAAAGGAGGAAAAACCCAATGAAGGACACCATGCCAAGGGGACTAAGCCCCACAATCACGCATTTCAAAACCAAGGTACATATGCTTGTACACTGAGACCAGAAAGTCCGCCAAGTGCAATATCAATAGATGGTACAGATACTTTAGAAATAAGAAAATACGTAAGATATAGAAAAAGATAAGCAAGACAGTTGATTTGGTATTAAGAATTAATATGACCTATATTTGATCACATAAAATTCTCTCTCTTCAAATTTTTTAGAAAAAACTAATTATGGATTTTAAAAGTAAAATTAAAAGTTTTTATAGATATTTTAGAAATATTTAAAATTAAATATAACTATTTACTTATTATGATAATTTAATTCCATGTTGAAGTTACTTACTTCGTGCTTTCTAAATTTGTTTGCAACCTATATCATGTGTTTTGTTTAGTTGTAAATACTAAAACTTCATTGGACACATTAATACTGCTATTGTGTATAGCACAATGTGCTTTCTTCTAACCTTTCCTTATTGTCCTTTGTAAAATCTGCTCTTTCTTTATTTCCCTTAGATGTGCAACTTCAAGTCCAAGTTTTAGCACTGGTTTTCCTAGTGCCTTGCGTGCGACCCAAAGGATGAGAAAATTTATTCTATCTATGTACAAACTATCTATCTATCAAAGATGGCCACCGTTCCTCTAATTTCTAAATGGTCACTCTATGTCGAATTATTTTTTCTCTACTCATGTCTTTGTCTCATCACATCTTCCTTAGTCCATTCACATCAGTTACACCGTTCATTTAAATCTTTTCCAACTAAAATCTCTGCTTTTCCTTATGCAACGTCATTAGATGCTCACAATGCACCGATGTCAACTAAATATCATGCCAAGGTTTTCTCCTCAAAAGTCTCAAGGTATGTGACTGTCCTTCGCATGTTTCAAATTGTTTTGTAAATGATTTTTGTTGTGCATTCATATTCCCAACTTGCATTTATAATCATGATTCCATGCAACATATGTATTAATTATAAATGTTTTATTCTCGTGTCGTATTATTTAACCAGCTTGACATGTTCAACAACGGGAAACCCAATTGATGATTGCTGGAGATGTGACGCAAATAGGCCAAACAATAGACAACACTAGTCTCGGCAGAATGTGCAATTGGTTTTGCTAAATATGCCAATGGTGGGAAAAATGGCAATATCTATATAGTCACCTCAAGTGATGACGAAGTTGTGAATCTTGCACCGGGCACACTTCGCCATGTAGTGACTCAAATCGAGCCGTTGTGGATCACTTTTGCAACAAATATGAAAATCGCTCTGAACAAACACTTATGGTTGAAAATAACAAGACAATTGATGGTAGAAGAGCTGATGTTCACATTGCACATGGGCCTTGTATCACTATTAGGAATGTGCATAATGTCATAATTCTTGGGATCAGCATATATAATTCCACACTTGCTGGGAATACGTAAATACAAATTGATCCATATCACTTAGAGTGGGTGGTCAACAACGATGGTGATGGCATCTCATTCATCACCGGCAATAATAAATGGATCGACCATGTGTTTATGTCGGATTGTGCGGATAGTTTGATAGACGTAAGACTCGGTTCAACCAATGTTACTATCTCGAATACGTCTCACAACAAGGTATGCATTACTAATTCAATATGAATTCCATCAATTACAAAATATTCGCGTGAAAAAAGCTACCCTGTTGTTTCCTACAAATTTCATACCCATGCGTTCATGCAATTCAGGTTATGTTATTGGGACACAATGGTGACGAAACAGGAAATATTAACATGAAAGTCATAATAACGATGAACCATTTTGTCGACTCTTTGGTGCAACAAATGCCCAGGTAAGAACTTGTGTAAAATTAAGTTTAGATCGTATTCACATTTTTTCTTTCTATGCCTATGCTTTTGTCCAGGAGGAAGTTGGCACTAATTGTTTCAAAAACAAAATTATTCAATATTTTGTTTTACAGATGCTGTCACGGTAAATTTTCCTCGTAAACAATGATTATACCATGTGGGGAGTACGTATTTCTTTATTTTTAAAGATAAAATTTGGAAATATGTCATATGTACATTTTAGGTAACCAAACACATAACTCTTAGCAATGATTGGCAAAATTGGAATTGGACCTCCATAAGTGATTTGATGCTCAATAGAGTTTACTTTATTGAGTCCGCCGTCACCTCATCTGTAGATTCTTCTCAATTTTACAATGCTTACATGAACGCCAATGAGCATATCTGCAAAATCAGCGGATATGGTCAGTAGTATGACAGCAGATGTAGGTCCTCTACCTTAGTTAAAATATAATAATAATAATAATAATAATAATAATAATAATAATAATAATAATAATAATAATAATAATATAATTGTTTAAAAGCCATTCCAAGTGAATCAAATGATCATTTATAGATCTTGTCATGTTTTAATTGTAAGCGTGAGGACATGCATCAAGCCTACTATTTTCACCCTGGTAGCGTTGCAACCGAAGATCTCCGTGAGCATCGTCGCCAAGGCGCACACGGTCACAAGATGCGCGAGCATCGAGAATGTAAGAGAGTTCTATTGGCCTTGTTCCGTTGGTCTTGTACCTCCGTAGGACAACATCTTGTTCTTGACCCTAGGACGTTGGTCTGTTTACTAGACTGGGTTAGTTCTAATCGGGGTTAGGCTGACTCACAACTAACCTAATTAAGGTTCCATTCTATTCCTTGTGTGCCCTAAGTTGCCTTGGCTGCTAAGCGGGCCGCTAGCTACGATACCCATCCGGCTGATGATCAGTCGGCTCGATCACATCGAGCTCGTTGCTAACTCGTTCGTCCATGGCTTGCGCTGCCATGGCATCCTCCTCCTTTCTCTTAATAGAATTGTATGAAGGGCTTATTCCTTCTTCCTGATCACGTTGAAACAGATGCTAGAAATTGTCCATGAAAGCTTAAGTCTCCTAGCTTGGCGGCATGCCACAGTCGCTCTCCCAGCTCACCAGGTATTCTTTAATCGTTCGCCCTCACAGCTGCCTCTCCCTTGTGTCCAAGACAGGGCAACTGGTTGGCAAATGAGCTAGTCTCCACATGAGTTGGCAAATGAGCTGAACCCTTTTGAGCAGGATCCTTAGGCAAAAAGTCACGCTCCCCATAAGAAAATGTGCATTTAACCCAATTCTCTTAACAATTAATTTCTCAAATGTTAGAAAGTCTATCTCCTCTGTTTCAAGGATTATCGTTCATAACTTTGACATTCTCTAGAACTAACCAACAATAACAAAACATTCAAACTTAAGCATTTTTAAAAGATACATAGTTGGATACCAACGATGACATGACTTGAGAGGTCATTGACAAGCTATGTCTGATTGCTCTCAAGTAGTTTGTGTGAATATAAGAAGAGAGTCACGAAGCTTTATTCTTATCATGGTGAACAGTTAAACCAAGCAGTAAACTGAAGGCATACGCATTGAAGTGCAATTCTTTCGAGATCTAGAGGAGTTTTGTGTAACAGAAAGTGATAGCCACTATATTGGATGGAGCAAGATTGCTTTGTACAACTGTTTCATCAGATGTTGAAGATCATTCCATAGGCATACACAATTCACAATTGTTGACAAAGTGCAACTTATGTGGGAAAAATTCATTGTTCACTCATAAGGTCATCAAAGCCTTACCAAAAGTATTCGTTGGGGGGGAGCAGGGGGGAAGATGTACATGCCATTATTCCAAAAGCATAATATTTACCAAGTTGACATGAAATTAGACCTTAAGAAAGAAGAAAAATGAATCAAGTTGCACAAGAAAAACTTTGGAATTGATTAGCATTGAAATAGTGATGGTGAAGTCGCAGACAACATAAAATAAGGGTCTCGTAATACCCTATAACCATGAGCAGATTCTAGTAGTGGAGGACCAACATCAGCGCACAATGGTGGCAGAGGAACAACATCACCACATAGGTTGTTGCTATGGCAGATCGCTCCTTGAAAAATAACGTGACTCTTGTCATCTATGTGGTGTGTGATATTGAGGGCATGTGAGAATAAGAGTGCATGTGTAAGGCAATGATAGAAGGATGACTAGCTTGGATGCCACATAGCACGACACGACACATTGCGGATTTAGTCTGATTGCGTGCTTTGCTCCGATTGATATCTCTCATGTGGCAAACAAAATTCAAATCGCTGGAATCGGGGGTTTGGGACTCGGAATAATGGGCTGACAATGTTAACCACTCAGATAAATATAAAAATAATTAAATCGAGAGATAACTTATGTAATCAATTAATTTAATCTATAAACAAAAATAATCACTCAGAAACCTTATATCATATTAGAAAGGGCATGTATTAATACAACGTATGCAATAAACATACCTATTCCTTCATCCACGCATGATTAAGGACCTGTTCTAAGGTTGGGCGTAGCCAGGGATGAGGATTTAACATAAGTTGTAATAAAGCCTTCCCATTCAATGAAATGTTTTTCCAAGAATTTTCCCTTAAGTTTACTTTCATGTAAACTCCATTTCCACAAAAGGGAGGAACATATCCACTCAATAAAGCATGTAATATTATGCCTGCACTATATATATCTGCTTCAAGCCCATAGCTTTGATGAAATACCTCTGGAGCCATATAAGAGTTACTACCCACAATAGTAGAATGCTTTTTATCTTTGGTATGAAAGGCAGCCAATCCAAAATCAATGAGTCTTAAAACTTGCTTGTCACTATCAACAAAAAGGAAATTTTCTGGTTTCAAATCCCTATGTATAATTCCATGGTCATGGCAAAATTGGATAGCTTGAATTACTTGTCGAAATAATTTAACTATATCTTGCTCTCGATAATATCCTCTAGTAGTAATATAGTCAAACATATCGCCTCCTTTGCATAATTCCATAACTATTCGTATTTCATAATCGTTCTCAAAACAATCTTGGAATCCTATGATACAAGGATGGTTTGGAAGATGTTTCATAATACGTACTTCAAGTCTCATATTTTCAATGGATTCTATTTCCTTCTCTAATTTTGAGATGCATTTACAGGCCCATAGCTGTTTTGTACTCCGATTCATACATTCGAAAACAATGCCGAAGGATCCTGTCCCAATTTTCGTCCCTAATATGTAAATATCTTCAAAATTTTCTCCGGATTCATTGTAAATCTTCTGCTTGACAGAAACGTGAAAAGTCATTCACAATAAAAAAAAATTTATTTACAAACGTGAAAAATCATTCATTTACAAACATGAAAAGTCAATCACAACTAGAAAGTTATTCACATTCGTAAAAATCATTCACAATCTCGCCATATCTTGATAACCTTCTCAACGTTCATAGTAGAGTTTCTGCTTATGAAAAATTCGCGTAATCGTTCACAATCCAAAAATTACTCACTATCCCAACATGCAAGACATCATGTTTGTATATAACCTTCTAATGATCAAGCAAAGACTTACCAAGTCCATTGTTGATGTATGTAACTCAGACATATTGTTGTGTTTGTCAAGAACCAAGATGTTGTTCTTGTTTAGACTACTTCTACGGAGGTGGTGAATGTCCCTTATGTGCTCTTTGGCAATTTCTTGACCCAAACCAACAAATTAGTAGAACATCCGGGCCCTCCCCCAAGTCTTGTTGACCACAGGCCAGTGTGAAGGTCACGCCAATAGCACCAGGTCTTAGACCACATACGTCACGAAACTGGTGTAGCACATGTCAACTCACTTAGGTAAAATTTTTGGGCATTGAGCATATATAGAACAATTGTTCAAGCTACCTAGCTCAAGTTCAAGTTATGAATTTTTGGAATCCGATATATATATATATATATACCTTGTTCAGGTTACCTATGGGTAGGACTGTTTAACCTGAAGCTCGGGTAGAATTTGAACCTATCTTTTATCCTAAGTTAGGAGGTTTGCAAAGTACCAAACTTATAAATCATTCCCAAATATAAGCTCAAATATGTTTTCCATAGTATCTTTTTTTCTTTCACAACTCATTGTACACAAAATATATATTTTTGTCATCCATAGGGATGAGTAGGGATGAGCAAGCCAAAGGTCTAGTGCCCTCCTAAGGGTTGTTCCCCTTTCTCTTGGGGTAGATGGGTTTTCCCAATCTCTTTTTCGTAATAAAGTCTCTAGGGTTCACGCCTTGTTAAGTTCCTCCTTGGTACACCTAAATTCCTTTATTCCATTTATAAAATTATTCTACTTCATCTCAAGTGAGTTGGTCTCCTGAGTATATGCATGAAAACCTTACAAAAATGAAGACGATAATGTGTATGCATACAAAGTGTACAAAAAAGAGAATAATTACATTGATGAGTGAACACCATATATATATTACCCAAGAAAAGGGAGTAAAGACATTGATGCGTGAATCCCTTATACACATCATATGGAGTACTTAGCCATGAGCTACTCCATGTGATGTATATATGGTGTTCACGAATAGGTTGATTAGGAAATCACCTTTATAGAAATGTCTTTTAAAGGGTGATTTCCTTATAAACCCTTGGAGAATAATTTCCTTATAAACCCTTGAAGGACAATTTCCTTATGAACCTATAAGGAAATTACCCTTTAAGGGTTTATAAGGAAATTACCCTTCAAGGGTTTATGAGGAGATTACGCTTCAAGGGTTTATGAGGAGATTACTCTTCAAGGGTTTATGAGGAGATCACTCTTCAAGGGTTTATAAGGAGATTACCCTTCAAGGGTTTATAAGGAAATTACCCTTCAAGAGTTTATGAGGAAATTGTTCTTACATTATCAAAACTTAACATTCAAAGGTTAAAGAAATATATTAAAAAAATATTTCTATACTCATACGTAATGTTGTAGAATATCCAATATGCTCCAAACAAAGAAAAAGTGTATCTAGGGCCACATAGCCCGTTCAGTAGAGGACAAGAAAGAGAAACCTCGCAGCTCGTGGTGAAAAGGAGCAACTAAGTTCCCTACCTAAAGTCACCTGATATGTCAGCAATATAATATGCAGGAAAAGAAAATGGCCGATACACCATGGAGGAAAAGGGGGATGCATCACTTGTTGTCGCCGATTTGTGGAGGATTGCCATTGCGAGTGCATGTTGAAGGGCAATGGAAACACGCTGTCTGAAGAATGCCGTGAAGTAATATATCGACAGCTCCGCCCCGTACCCGCGAGCATGATAGGCTTTGGCTTAGGACTTCAAACTCATGCTCCAAACTATTCCGAGTTTGCGTGGCTCTCATTGCATCCCCCGCTCTACTGTTTATCCCAAATACAGCTATATGCCTTGACGTCCAATTGCGGATCGATGCATTTATCCACTTTATGCCCTTGACAGCCATCATAGACTTCAAGGATTTAGCTCTAAAAAAGTGAAATTGAGATTGTTCAAGCGATTTTCTAGGGGATTACCTTTTCTCTAAGAAGTTTATTTTTAAGACCTATGATTTTACATATTATAATATTATAATATTTTTATTACATATATAATTTCATATTATGATAGTATTTTGAGACGTCTTTTCAATCTCTACTATCATCACAGAACATCTCTTCAAGATTTGCTATTTCTTGGAATAAGCCATAGGTACCAGGTAAGGCGACCCTCTGGGTGGTGCCCTCTTTGTCATAGCCCACTATAGGGCTCTTTTCAAGGATGTTTCCTCTTAGACTATGTCTTCCCATCACTGCAAATGACTCTCATATCCTTGGGCATGGGGACAAGGTTAAGGAGGCCTTCCAACTCTTCTCCCATGAGCTTTCTTTGGTCGATTAAAAGTCAAGCTCTCTAAATGGCACATCCGGTCGCATGTATCCTCCCACTTTGCGCTCCTGCTAGGGAGATTGCTCCGGCCTTGGGTCTACGGATTTTGGGGTCCCTTTGGCTTTCCCGGCTTCATTGGGAACTTCATGGACTAGGCTCGGAGGACACATCCCATGTCGAGAATCTCCCCTGGGGGATGCATCACTTGTTGTCGCCGATTTGTGGAGGATTGCCATTGAGTGCATGTTGAAGGGCAATGGAAACACAGCCCTCAAGAATGCCGTGAAGTAATATATCGACAGCCCGCCTGCACTCGAGCATGATAGGCTTTGGCTTAGGACTTCAAACTCATGCTCCAAACTATTCCGAGTTTGCGTGGCTCTCATTGCATCCCCCGCCTCTGCTTATCCCAAATACTATATGCCTTGACGTCCAATTGCGGATCGATGCATTTATCCACTTTATGCCTTGACAGCCATCATAGACTTCAAGGATTTAGCTCTAAAAAAGTGAAATTGAGATTGTTCAAGCGATTTTCTAGGGGATTACCTTTTCTCTAAGAAGTTTATTTTTAAGACCTATGATTTTACATATTATAATATTATAATATTTTTATTACATATATAATTTCACATATTATGATAGTATTTTGAGACGTCTTTCAATCTCTACTATCATCACAGGAACATCTCTTCAAGATTTGCTATTTCTGTCTTGGAATAAGCCATAGGTACCAGGTAAGGCGACCCTCTGGGTGGTGCCCTCTTTGTCATAGCCCACTATAGGGCTCTTTTCAAGGATGTTTCCTCTTCGGGAGACTATGTCTTCCCATCGCTGGCAAATGACTCTCATATCCTTGGGCATGGGGACAAGGTTAAGGAGGCCTTCCAACTCTTCTCCCATGAGCTTTCTTTGGTCAGATTAAAAGTCAAGCTCTCTAAATGGCACATCTGGTCCGCATCAGGTATCCTCCCCACTTTGCAGTTCCCTGCTAGGGAGATTGCTCCGGCCTTGGGTCTACGGATTTTGGGGTCCCCTTTGGCTTTCCTGGCTTCATTGGGAACTTCATGGACTAGGCTCTCGCGGAGGACCTGTCCCATGTCGAGAATCTCCCCCTGTTGGGGGATGCTCAGGTGGCTTTTGGAATTTTTTCCTCCTGCTTTGCTAGGCGCCCTGGTTACCTCATCTGCACGCTCCCCCCATCTCCAGTCCTCATGTCTCGACTTCAGGGGTTTGACAGGAAGATAGATACTCTTGGTGACATCATGAGCTCAAGGGCTTTCGAGTGCCCTGCGGGCGATTTGGCCCGCTGGCAAGCATCCATGCCAGTGCAATTTGGGGGCGCTAGTCTTCTCTCACTAGAGGTTTTGAGAGCCGCAGCACCGGCGGCAACCCAACCAGGACGGTTAGTGATAACCAGAATGGAGATGGTGTCTCGAGCAGGGTCAGTAACCACCACGTCCACCACCGAGACCTAGTCACAGTGGACAAAGTACAAGTCAGCCCTGATTGAGCGATTTGTTCGAAGAAGATACCCCCGCTCCCTCCAGGCCATGTAGCCGCTTTTGCGAGCTATGGCAAACGTGACATCGCGGATAGCGTCGTGGTTGACGGTGTGATAACCCTCATGCGGACAACGACCGATGTGCACCCCAGAGTCATCGAGGGTGGAGCCGCACTTGCAGGTAAGAAGGGAAGACGCCACAGGCTGAAGTATTTAGGGTCTTCATATCTCGGCTGTTGTGCACAATGACGTCGACCGTATCCGGATTGGATGTATAGCACGAATATAGCAATAGCCATATGCATTCCCTTCGATGCTGCTGCAGAGATGCTTGTCCATGTTCATTTACAGTTGTTTGATGAATCGCATGGACTAACAACATGGGCATCATTTCCATCGAAAAACAATGGTCGTCCTATAGGACGAACCCTTCGTCTACCATTATGGGCCGCTAAAAGATATAAACTTCTCTACGACACCCTAATTGTGTGCCTTCTTCTGCAGGGTATGCTCAAATATGGCATTTTAATGCCCATCAAAAACCCCGTTCCGCGTATATTCACGTCAAAAGCTGCTTGATGTATATTCAACCGCTTCAAATATTATCGTGTTATGCCCTGAAGGGAAAAAAACCCACTCTTCTTGGTCACCAAGTATATGATGTCTTGGATGGCGCCATGTATAGCATTGCGCTACCAACCAATTGGATTGTGAGCTAGGAGGATCTCGAAGTCGTTCAGGGGAGCCCCTCAGCTGCAAGTCAGGAGCGAACAGGCCACTGGTTGAACCTAGCCCAAGGGGAACTTGATCGCTATAGAGAACGAAGCCGATGCGAATCAGAAGGCTTGGATGCAAGGTGGGGTGAGAAGCCAAGAAACTGCTCCCTCCCCCGCAGAGGCAGGAGCAGAGGCGAGGTCTAGATGCGGAGAAATGGAGGTATCTAGAAGTAGGGTCTGTTGTATCTACACTACTTCCTCTAGAGAGATGCTTGAAGCCCATGGAATCCCTCTACTGTGAAGGAGAAAAAAGGCAGGCAGTATTTGCCACTAATTCTTGCTTTCCTACTCGTGATTATTGTCTTCTTCAAGACCTTCTTTAGATGAGTTTCTCCTTATTTCTTGCACTTGGACGAGATGTTCTTGCTCCTTGGAATGCAATTTATAAGGGGACATTAATCCATTTCCTGGAAGATGCGAATTCCACATTTGAGGATCGTACCACAAAGACATATTTGTTGCCTTCATGTTGGCAACTGTGGGATATTTGCTCACCATGCTAGGAGACGTGGTAATTCAAGGGGTGCATGGTATGTCGCATAATATCACAGAGCAAAACGGAGTTCGGCTGGATCTAGCTTGAAGACAACATTCAAGTTTTATAAGCACTTGACGACATGATATCAGCGATTGACTGTTTGTTATGCTAGCAAGCCTAAATCGGGGAGCTGAAAGATATCATTGGTGCATGTAAAGTAGGTGAAGAAAACCTGAAGAAAATATCTTTTGAGGATACATTGCTATTAATTTTGGCTCTAGGTTTTCATTCAATCTTTG
Organism: Anthoceros angustus; assembly: GCA_010909165.1. Lineage (NCBI taxonomy): Eukaryota > Viridiplantae > Streptophyta > Anthocerotopsida > Anthocerotales > Anthocerotaceae > Anthoceros > Anthoceros angustus. The sequence goes on along the minus strand of MU008169.1, from coordinate 1,880,123 downwards.
AAGGCATTGCCATCAGAGTTGCAGGTAAGAAAACACATAATCAAGTGGATGACGATATCTGTTAAGTAAGTTTTAGACTGTACTGCTACATTAACGGTCTCTTTGACTTGCAGGCTCAAAGGCATATGCTTGGAAAACGTTTAGGACTGTTAGTCTGCACAAAATATTTGCCGCAATGGCCATGGGCACGGCTCGTCTACAAATATTGCCTAACTGGCTTTTGTTGTCCTCTGCACTCTACTCCTTTTCATTCACTATCTTCACACCAATTAGTGTACCAATTGGGACTATCATCGACTCCACTAACTGGGGAGCTACAATAGATTGGATTTACGCTAGCTCTATGAGTTTGGCATGTGGTGTCTTTATTTATGTCGCCATCAACCACCTTCTTACTAAGGGTTACATCCCAAGGGAGGAGCTGGCTTAACATATACACCATTTTTCAAATTCATGGCAATCACATTTGGTGCTGCTCTTATTGCAGTGGTGCTCATCTGGGATGATCAATTTTTCTAATACTATTATACAAAACCAATATATGTACATGCATTCTCCATTATAAAGCTTATGCTAACGGATGGGTTTGCTGAGAAAGTTTGAGGTTTTTGCAAGACATTGTACTTCTAAACATAAGGGCCTAGTTATTTACTAAAAGTGACCCATAGATTACCAGATTTACTCAGTTCATTCTCAACTCTTCGGAAAGATATATGTTTGATTCAACTGGCATCGCAGTTCAACTTTGAATTGAATTATGCATGCCACCTCGGTTAACTACATGCAACATATCGATTGTGTTTGTGTCATGGTTCATTCAGAATTTTGGTTTGCAATATGTCCAACTACAAGTTAACTATGTCCGAACCCCCAACCTAGTAGTGTCCTTGGGTTGAAAATTGCCATTGGAAACTTGACCAATTATCATCATAAACTTCTGAAAAACAACCTAAAACTTAAGAGTAAAAATGAAGGACAACCTAAAACTTAAGAGTTTCTACCTTTAGCCTTATGATGTTTTATTGAGGGAAAAAACGATGGAGAAAAACCCATTCAGCACGAGACAATGAAGATGGACCTCGGGGCTCAAGGTGAAAAAGAGCGACTAAGCTCCTTACCCAAAGTTACCTAATGCTCCTAGAACATCATATGCAAGAAGAACAAATAGCATGTAAATGACGGAGGAAGAGGAAGATGCGTCACTTGCCGTCGCCGCCTTATGAAGGATTGCCGTCAAAAGGGCCCTTTGAAGGGCAATGGAAACTCGTTGTTTGAAGTAAACTGTGAAAGAAGAAAGGGACAACCCCGCACCATGCTTGCCCGCATGGTAGGATTTGGCACAGTACTTGAGAAATTGATTGAAGTCCATAGCCATTGCCCCTTACGTTTCGACTGCGAGCGGGATAAAGAAGTGGCCTGCTTGCATCCCCCGACGGCTTTTGTAGACAGCTGGGCCCTATCAGCTCCTGCTTTGGCCTCTCACTTCATCCTCTAAGACAAGCCCTTTCTGGAGGATCTTGTGTCTATAGTGGAGAAGGGAACCTTCCCTCTCCAAATTTCCTTGAGGCAGGCCAAAGAAATGCGGGATTTTCCTTCTTTCTCGATGTTCATTTCCGATGGTTTTAGGGGGTTGCAGACGTTGTTGCTTGAGAAGCCGCTCGGCCAGGCTTTCCAGTCCGTCCTCTTGGACTCCTCTATCCCTAGGTCCACGAGAGCTCGGCTTCGGTCTTGTTCCGGTAAGGACGCAGGCGCTTGGCTTCTGGCTCGTCCATGTATACGGGGTTTTGTCATCGCACCAACCACTTCACCACTGCGATTTGATTAATATTTGCTGTTGGCCGACACACTGCCGGTGCCCAAGATTCATGGTCTTTGGCAATGACTGCTGGACGTCGGACAGACACCCTCCTTCTGCTAAGAAACTACATGAACCGTAATGGCTTCTCCAGACTGCTCAACGTCGGATAGACACCTAAGCTAGTGGCTAAGAACCCACCTGAACCGTCATGGCTTCTCCGGACTGGCTATAAAAAACAAGGAGCATGGAGAAGCATAAGGCCATGAAGAAGAAGAAGAAGAAGGATGAGGGCATGAGGGCGCTGGCATGCCGGCGTCCTCATTCAACATATACTTTGTGTTGCTTTACATTTTAATATGGGAAAGTTAATGAAGCAGTAAGAGGACTTGGGTTCAAGGTCCCTTTTGAGGCGCCGACATGCCTGCGCCCTTTGAAGGTAAATTTTTCTTAGTGTTTGGGGAATAGATAATATGGATTGAAATGAGAGAGATAAAAATCCGAGGTTACTAGTTCGAGTCATGCTTCTTTATTTTGGCCAGCATAGTTTGTGTTGTATATTTTGGCCAACATAGTTTGTGTTGTATATTTTGGCCAGCATAGTTTGTGTTGTAAAAGTGATAGATAATTGGTTCGGTTTCAAATCCCCTTATTCTAATAATTCGTAATCTTGGACTCAAAATCATGGAAACTATTTTCAAATTTCAACGGTTTTCTAAGCACGCTGTTTGAAATTACCCATGCCCTAATATTCATGATCGCAAACTGTACTGGAATCCGAACGATGAAGAGAGATATGACACGGCCAAGTTCCTTCCCTATTCTCGAACTCACTGCAGGCCGTGACTATCTTTCTACGGAGGTCATAGCAATTGAACACGTATTTTGTGTGTTGGACACCATCTTTGTGAGCGACCAAGGCTGCGTCGTCATCAGAAGTGTCAAAGGTGGTGTGTTCTTTCTCATTCTCTTGCACGAGCAAACGACACATGGCCTCTTGTAAGTCATAATGTGCATGGGTGCATGACAAGTGGTTGTAAGCCCTAGTGTTAATGCGGACGCATGCACACTGGCGCTCACAGAAAACTTATCTAAGGACGCCGGCATGCCGGCGCCCTATGGAGGGAGCATAAGAGCATAGGGTGCTAGCATATTGGCGCCTTCATTAGTATAACCCTAACCCTAGGGTTAGGGTTTAGGGTCTCAGCCTTGTTTTGACGAGCGTGCGGGTTAGGGCGCACTTCTGTGGGTCGAGGGTTGCATACCGTTATGTTGAACTTTGTGTTAGGTAGCAAGATGCCGCGACCGATCAATCCTTTCACGAGTAATGCCTTCAGGGCCGATTTTTGATCCATCCATGACATCCTATTGTAAACATGTCGGAGGGGTTCGGTATGGGCACTGGTAAGCCGGCGCCAACCACCGTACCTAGACAGGTATTGCTCTTACAAATGGATTGAAATTACAATCGGAAGGAATACCACCTACCCCAAATAATCAAAACATGCTTAAATATGCAATATAGTTAACGTCAAGATTTGCGCAAGAGGGTTTTTGATTTCCGGAAGCGGGTTCGTATATTCAGCCGCTTCAAATATTATCGTGTTGCATGCTCATATTCTTTGCCTAACGATGCTCCTCGATGGCTAACCTTTTCCTCACCCGGGGGGACTAGGTCTTTGTTGCAAATATGGTCTCTCAAAACACCATCTCTGAGCATATCATCATCAACCCTTTGGGATGGGCGGCGGAAGGAGGCGCAATTGCCAAGGTTCTCAAGTACACCCCCATGCAGGAAGGGCATGTTTTCATTCAAAATGCTACCGAGACTCATGGGGCCATGGACAAGGACATCTCAAAGTTTATCAAGGCTTGACAATGTGCTAAAGCATACCACATCCCCGCGAACTAGTTAGGTCTCCCTCTATCCTGTGTGGTTGCATTTTTCTGGTAACGAGTATCCATCGCCTTGCATAGGCCGTTGGCCAACAGAATATTCAAGACGGCATTGAACGCGAGGGACGCATCATCTTCAGCCCCAGTGGAAAGTAGGCCCTTCCGTATTCCGGACTATGACAACTTGGGAGCAGTAGGTAGCTTTAGGGGTAGACGATTGCGGGGGCTAGTTCAACATGTTCTTGGACCCTCTAGAGGATTGTTCTTCATCGCCTTGATACAGATGCGACCTTCCATCTATGCAAATTTATGAAGTCTCCATTTCCATAGTCCTTTAAGGGACAAGTGATTAGAGATAAAAAGTATGTGGTTCAGTTTCCTACAGCAGGCCGTAGGTTGTTAGTTTGGGATAGGAGGGAGGGGGGGGTTCATCGGTTCAAGAAAAATTGAATGTTCATTGCAAATTGCTCGTTGAGCCTAGGTGGATGAGTATTTGGACAGATTGAAATTGATTTCACTAGCTGTGAGTCCATAGTGTCCTAACTTTGTTAGGAGATTTCAAACTAAGCATATGTAGGCACACCATGGTACAAGTTGTTAAGTACCAAGTCCCATGACGGAAATCCGTCCTTAGTGGACTTCAATAAAATTCTTCTTCTACACGTATCTGAGAAATATTTAACATCGGATAGTTGTTTCATATCCGCTTACAACCACTAGGTGCCTAGAGCAAGTAAGTGTCGAGGCGATTGAACCAGCCGAGGAGCCATCGTCTCTCACCTCTATTGGGAGGAGAGTTCTCAACCCTGCGAGTTAGCATCTGCTTGGCAGATGCGACAAAGGCTTGCTTGGCATGCATACTTCCGTCGGGTAGAGTGTCCTCCATGTTTTGCAGCACCTGGAGCAGACCCCAGCCTTCTCCTAGATACTTCTCTGTATTACTGGTGCCCTCGCCTTTGAAGTTGGTGTAGTCCATGAGAGGATACAAGCCCAGGTGCTCGGCAGCGACGCTGTAGAACCTGGCGCTTAAAACTTCTCTTTCTTCCACAGGCGCCTTGAGCAGGATCTTGGGCAGCGCCTCCTGAAACCTCCGAGCGAGGAAATGGCACTGCTCCTTGACAGTGGTGGCGAGCAGGGTACGGAGCTGCAGCATCTGCGGCGACGCCTGTGCCGCGTCGAACTCCGCCTTGCTTCGCCAGGGACAAGGCGTGACAATGTCAGGGGATCCCTCATAGGTGAGCCAGCCGGGTATCACCACCCCCTCCTGATCGACCAGGAAGCGGACCAGCAAGGGGAAAGACTCCTGGAAGGGCCCGCGGACGCCGGCAGGATACCAGATGGTGTGCCCTATTCCCAAAGACGCGAATTCCTCCCCGATGTTCCAGGTGGTGAGGCCCTCGATAGTGCCGCCGCATTCGTTCACCCAAATTCTGTGCCCGATGTCCACAGCGTCCTCATCCGAGACGTCCAGGGAGCAGTTGGGGTCGGAGCAGAATGTCAGCCCGAATTGCTCCTGCTGCTGCTGCTTGATGAGAGGCGGGACGTTCACTCTGAGGAATACGCTAGCACCCAGCAAGTGCAGAGGGTGCCCAGGGCCATGCCGCTCGTAGCTCAATTGCGCTGGCCTTGCCCATGTCACGCTTCCCACGGTTGCCCATGTCAATGCTCCCAGTGTTGCCCATGTCAGGGCTCCAAGGCAACCCTGCATACCTTTCACGTTGAGGACGAGACTCCCACTGCTATCTTGGATTCTTGAAGCGAACAACTGCAAGCTTCGAGTTCTTCGCAAGAATTATTCATTAAACATAAGCCCAAGCTAATACAAGAAACAATGCACCTGGTCTACGGGTTGAACTAGAGAGTTCGATGTACAGATATTCACTTGCGAGTATATCACTCGCATCTCTGAATTATGCTCTAAGATGGAGATGTCATCCCCTCATTGCGGACGAATGGACCTGCTTGCCTCAATGCTTGCACTATTAACTTTCTCAGACCATTCTATCGACATCTGCATAGATGTAGTCGACTCCTTAATACAGCAAGACGCGATCGGGGAACCTACAAATCAGTGACAGCACCGGAACCCACTTCGTTTCTACTGAGGCCTTAGCGAGATGAACTAGGCCCCAGAGGTACGGAGCTTCTGGTCGACCTGCCCTGAGCACTTAAGCAAAGGATGACATAGTGGCCCACCCCAATTCCCGCTACACTGGAACGAATCCTAGGTTCGACATTGGGAGACCTCTTAAGTGACAAGCCATCTGACCTTCCATAGCCAAAAGCTACCTATCAGGATCCAAACACCCGGCTCGCAGAAACAAGGGCCGCCAGGGATACCTATCAAAGATTTGTGGAATCATGATGCAAGCCCGCACGAGTTTCCAAATCAACAAAGAAAATCCAGTTTCAAATCAACAGCAGACAGCTATACATACGAAGCTGAGCATCGTCAGGTATTTTGGTAACGACGACAAGTAGTCAGCATTCTTTTACTCTTAATCACCTGTCCGAAGCGTAACAGGAAATTCGATCCCCCCTAAGTGTGTGTCCTAAGACACCCGAAAGCTTGACTACAGAGGGGTATAGATCCGTCAGATCTTCAATTTTTGGGAGAGTATAGCATGCTTACCTCCAACTAGCAGCATAGCACTGTGACCAGTAAGCAAGATACTCCTCTGGCAATGGAACTTAAATTGGCCAACATTTGTAAGACACTAACGTGACTATCTGCCAAGTACTTCTCACTTCAGACATGACAAAATACAGGAGAGCGAGCACTTCCAAGGGGACAACCATGAAGACATCAAACCAGTAAGTATCGTGGACCGCCCAATGCAAAAGTAGGACCCGAACACTCCGCACTCTCCTGCCCCCAATTGATCTGACACCAATACCTTTGCCGTCTGTTACCTACCAAATACATCGGATACTTGTCCTGGAGAACCTGTGACATCCCTGTACGAAAGAGAGGATATCAGACAATATGCGATTCCACAAAAAATGTAACACCTAGCTGACCAGACTCTCTACACTTCTAAAACCACCAACCGTCTCTACTTCCGAGCTCAAATCAGTTTCACCTAGAGTTTTGCATACAATCACAGTAATCCGTGCGTTTTTTTCTTTGGACAAATACTGACAAACTCGTACCACAGACACCCTAAATGATGACCAGCTTCTCAAGCTCATCCAACTTCAGATACTTGAAGATCTTGAGCACCGACTCCCAAAAGAGTCTAATTACCTGCTACCTTTCATGCAGAGCCATATCGTTCATCAAAAGCTTTCACAGGTTCATGTTGAAGAAAAAGACAGCACATCACCGCAAATTAAGGAGAACATTATCCACCAGACAAAACGGTTACCAGCGACAAGTGAACGAAATAACACTCTTGGAGTGTTGTCTTACAATAGAAACAGTTTATCCTCTAGGAGTATCGCCAAGGAACATATGTGATCTTCATACTGCTTATCAGCACCAACCTCGCACGAACTGTGCTTGTGCCTTGTGCAGCGCACAAAGCACCAAATATGGTCAAAGAGCAGACAGGTCCTGAACAACTTGAGTGTCCCATTGCAGCCTAGGTAGGATGAGCACAGCACCTGGAAGTGTACTGGACAAACTCCGAGGCTCTGCACGCTTATGACAGTGAATAAAATCTTTACAACTGGTAGTACCTAGCCAAAACCTCCCCAAAATCGTCTAAATCACATCTGATGCCTACACACTGCAGAGCCTCGCTAGGGGAGAGCATTGGGGCCAACAATCAATACAACCAGTCACTTGCCCGTGATAAATGGATGGTTCAAAGCTTGAGAGACAGCTATTCGCTTGTCAGGATCCAAAATGAAGATCTTTTCCAGCAAGTCTTTGAAATTTGCCAGCAACTTTGTGTCTTCTTCAGCTGCGCCCGGGCCTGATATAAGAGCCCCCATATCTTTTGGTCTTACATTTACTAAAATTCGCTTCACAGTCTGTACATAATTGAAATGAGGTTGGAAGCAACGGTCAGTAAACAACACATTAAACTCATCTGCAGTCATGCTTGAAGGGGCACCAATTCCAAGATAAGCCTGTCTAGGAATACCTTTTTTGTCACAGGATCCTCTTCCATTGCACAGAAGTTATAATCCTGGTCAAAATGTTGATCTGCAAATGCTGCCTGCACATCAGAACAGAACCACAGAATTGAAGGTCAGCATAGGCCAAAAACATCAAACCCTAGATAGTTGTGGACAAACCGCCCATCAAGGGGATATTGTTAGTAACCAAAAATGCCTCAGCCACATTAGTTCAGAACAGTCAAAAATCAAACATGGCTGCCCAAAGCACAGTCAAGGGATTCTATTTACTGTAGGCCCTCAAGCCATCAGGCTTCTCATCTGGCAGACAGATATCAGACACTTAGTCATCTCAATGACCTCACTGAAACCCCTTCGAAAATTGAAGTGAGCTAACCGTGGAGCCAGGGAGATACAAACTCGTCTGAACCAGCTAAGGGGCCTCAACCACATGGAAAGTAATTCCACATAACCATCCAGAAGCTACGTTTTAATGTGGCGTACAGAAGAGCCTGACGCCTGTAGAAGACTCAGAATCACAGCTAGTGATTCAATCAATGGTTAGGAATACAACCAACGGGGACAACGAACCATCCCAACTTGTTGAACATGTCAACAATTATGATATTCTCAGCAGGGATTCCCTTACCAAGAAACACAAGAAATTATGACACATAGACCCAGTTCCATATGCTCTTAGAGCGAAGCTTTACAGCTCACCAATCATGAAAAGCAGGTTGCCTATCCCATCACCTAGGCAGTATGTGTCATGAATCAGAGCTTAGAACTCCACCTGTCAACCGCGAGCCACAGAATGTTAAGCAAACCACTGTAAGTTTATAACCCAGTCTGGAATCAGATTAAAAACACTCTGACTATGTCTTTACCTTTTTCAGCATCTTCTTTGGAAACGGGCCCATAAGCTCCATATGAAGTCTCAGCATATCATTGTTCGTAGCCCCAGGGTAAAGCATCTTTCCAGAATACAACTCAAATAGACAGCAACCAACTGACCAAATATCCAGGGCATGGTCATAGGGTAGGCCTAGAACTGCACAAAAGAGCATATCAGTACAAAACCAAAAATCCTTCTCAAGTTTGAAAGGGGGCACAGGCTGGCAATTAAGAGTGGCAGGACACTTACTTATTTCAGGAGGACGATAAAATCGACTAACAAGATAAGGCGTGATTTCATTCTCGCCAGCAAACATTGCCGAACCAAAATCACACAGCTTAAGAACATTTTTTGCCTCATTGACCTGGGTTGAAAAAACCAGCACCAACTGGAATTAGTACTCATTAACCAGGTTAGAAGCTAAAATAACCATAGCACCAGCATACTCTAGCTAGAAATACAAAGACAAGCACTCAGGCATGTTTCTCAACACAAATGGCACATCAATTCTCAGGAGGGGCATTACCAGCATATTATCAGGTTTGATGTCACAATGTAGTACACCACAATTTCTGAGGTGCTTCAACGCTATAAAGAGCTGTTTGGCATAAGCTCGAACTGCATTCAAATTGATTCCAATGTTGCGACCAAACTTTTTGAGTATTTCACGAAGGTTCATGTGCAAAGACTCAAAGACCAAACACAGGTGGTTGCGGTATACAAAGCTAGAGAGCAGGCGCACACAATGCCGTCTGTTCTCTGGATCCGCTCCAGCTAATTTCTTCAATATTACTAACTCCTCCTGACCTGCTTTGTACCTGCAAAATGTACCTTGCAATTAAATAAGACTTGCATGATTCTAATAGAACAATCGAGTGACATGCAAAAAATGAGAAAAAGATGGAACATACATAGTTTCATTATTGCGGATGATTTTAATTGCAACTTCTTCCACCTCTCCTCGACCAGCTTTCATATCTCGAGCTCGAACCACTGTGGAGAACACACCTCTACCATGTGAAGATACAACCTCATAACGTCCATCCAGAATTTCGCCCACCCGAAAGCCTGTTGCACGACATTCAGAGTTTCGAGTTATGTCAAGTACTGACGGTTTGATTAAGTCCTGACGATTTGATCAACATGAGCCTAGACAAGCACATAAATTGGACATAGAGGAGCTTACAATAATATCCTTCCGCATCATCCCAGTTATCATTGAGCCCACTTGTATCTACTGCGATGCCGTCACCCTTGCCCTGCAACATCATTTGAATCACATGACTCAGACTCCTCTTACAGTGGCATCAGCTACTGTTTGGGGCAAAGCCGTTCTCACACTCGTACTTCCTAACAGTGAACAGCTTCAAACATTGCCAAAAGCATGACTGAGTTGAACACCTACCACTCTGTGGCCTCCTGCTGGGGACTCCCCAAAAATGTCATCACAGAACATATCAGTTGACCGTTCACTCTGCACAACTCAGAAGCCAACAGTTACATAAGAAGGGTCTCAAGCCAAGAAAAGATAGTGAGGAGTACAGATCTAGAAGCTAACCTTGGGCGATCCACCACCTAAACCACCAGGTACCACAGTCGTATCCAGTTCAGCTACCCCATTTGCAGACGGTAGCTTCTCAAAGGATAAGCTTGCATGAGATGCCTGGTCTCCCAGCTCTACAACTTCAGTGGTGCAGGTAACAGGTCCACCATTAGCTTCCTCTGCAACTTGAGGCATTTCAGCATCTTTGACAGGACCAAGATTGGAAGAAGCAAGGCCTTCCTCTACCTTGACTTGAGTATCTGCTGCACAAGATCCTACTGTGAGCTCCTACCTCGGTAGCACAAACATATTTCCAGAAAATCAAGAGCAATTGGGAACTTCTAGACTGCGCAAAGCGTACCTGAGAAAATGTCAGTCTCTTCTGTTTCCAGTGTTATCTGATTCAGCTGGCTTTGCTTCTTATACTTTGCTAGGATGGCTTGCCTTCTTAACCGACTTTGTTCTTTAATCTTTTCAACATCGTCCTCCTCTTGTGCAGCAAGTTGTGATGCCACTCTCTCCTGGTAATCGTTTTGATTCTCTTCCTCCCTACATTACAGCAGACATCCAGAAAGATTAACACCCCAAGCGAAAAGAAAAGAGAGACGGATATACCCAAACGACGGACAGCTTACCTGACCCCATGAGAATGTGCACCAGTTCCTTCCGCCCCTTTACCGTCTCTACTCTGCTCATCCTTGGTTACCTTGTCCCTCCTCTTCTTCCTGGAACGATCTCCTTCCCTCCTCCTTTCCCTGTCACTGTGATAACCCCTATCCCTGTCCCTATCTCTGTCAGTCCGATCCCTATGACTGAGCTGGTGATGCCCATCTCTAGAGCTTCGCTCATCGCGGTAGTGCCTACTCTCATCCCCGCCTCGACCGGCTCTATCGTCATTTCCTCTCCTCTCGCGCACACTGTCCCTTGATCTCGATCGCCGTCGCTTTTCTGGATGGCATGGGGATCTCCCACGTGATCTGGAACGCCCGCTGCGCTTGCTGGATTCGTTGTTGCCCTTCAAACATCTACTGTCACGCGACACCGATCGTCGCCGACGGTCGATGCTGTCAACATTCACCCGTTTCTCTTTCCCGTTATCCGGAGACCGAGATCTTCCTCTTCCATGAGTCCGTTCTCTCCCGCTTTCCCTGGACCTCGATCTGTGCCTATGGCTAATCTTCGCTCTAACACTGTCTGGCGACCTGGAACGCTTGCGCCTCTCCCTCCCAGGAGCCGGAGAACCGGCCGGCTCCCTTCTTTCCCTACTGCTCTCGCGCGACCGCGCCTGTTCGGGCGACTTCGATCTACCTCGCTTCAACCTATCACGAGACGGAGACCTTCGTGACGTCTTATCTTCCCTAGCATCCCGGTGGTGCTTCCTGTCAGAGCTTCTGACTTTGGCATCCTTGCTCCTGCCTTCCTTCGCTGAGTCCACGTCACGGTGCCTGTGCTTAACCCTATCTCCCGACTTCTCCTTGGCCTCCTTGCCACCGTCCACAGCGGCAACGGCTCTCTCATCAACCTCCATGTCACAGGGGCTAGAATGACTTACTTGTCCCTGGAAATCCTCCTTGGCACCATCAGCTTCCTCTACCACTTTCAGCTCCGCCAAATTGTCAGCCCGGGTCTCTTCAGGCTCGTCCTCCTCAAGTATCTCCCCTTCCTCTTTCTCATCCTCCGCTTGTCCAACCCCACCCTCCTCCTCCTCCTCCTCTGGTACCATATGCGTCTGCTCCCGCTTACGAATGGAGTCCACCTCGTTCACACACTTCTCCACGAGCCTCGTCTTGCCTGTGGCTTTGGACACCGAAATCCTGCTCCTGGATTCTTTGGATTCCAGGGGAAAATTCACCATCGGCATCTGCGCAACGAGCAGCTTCTCCAGGGCCACAATGACATGGCCGCCACTGTTGCGCTCGATGATGCCCGTCTTCGTCACTAGACCGGGTCTGGGCCACCTACGTGATGGCGGCGTTCATGATACTGCGGACCGCCTCATAGAGGGTTCCGGCCACGTTGAGCAAAGAGCTTGCAGCAAAGAAGCCAAAGGGTGCAAGATTAGGGTTCGGGCTCCCGCAGCATGCAACCGCAACGGATTCGCAGCCTCAATTTTACAGATTGCGGAATGCGCAGCCGTAACCGCACGGTGCCATACGTAACCCCCTCCCTACATACGCATGTACGACTCACCCCTACTTATCCATCACGTGATGAAGTGGGACCGAGAGTCATTAATCGTGATTCAAGGAATTCGATTTAGATTAGGTAGTAATATTGCTCATAGCCTAAGAGATCAAGTATAGATTCGGGGGACTAGCCCCCACGATCAAGCATTTTAAAACTACCAAATGCCCGAAGGAAAATGAAAAAACACATTACAACGAGCTCAAAGGATGGAAATTAAATTTATATTTCTCTAGATTATATCAATCAAACTTAAGTCTATATATGCAGTGTATCCTCATTTTTATATTGAGTAAAGATAGTATAATAGTAAGTTATATCTCTTTACTCCTTTGCATTTTGTATTTAGTTAGAGTATTGATCCAACCCTTTGACGGAGCTTCCATGTTAATTGGTGCTCCAACTTTGTTCCATGTTAATTGGTGCTCCAACTTTGTTCCATGTTAATTGGTATTGTGGTGGAGGCGTGTTTGCCGGTATGTGGCCTGTGTTCGCAACTATCTGGTCTTCATGCATCGAACTACTTAGTGGTATTGGTGGCAGCACGGTGGAGTCCTGCGGCAGTATGGAACCACATTACAATGAGCTCAAAGCAAGATGAGGAAATGGAAATGGAGTGTTGATAACCTCTAGAGATATGCTTATGTGAGTGAACAAGTATCTTGCACACGTGATGGTATTGGGTTGAGGTTATACAAACTGCATGTCTTCATGTGAAATTGTTGTCATGATATAACATTTTCAGTCCACTGGAATGGCTGTCATTGGAGAACATTTCAAGTTGCGCTTTGATGTCCAGATAGGCTGGAAATCTGTCTGGAGAGTGTAGAATGTTCTTGATCCAGCGATCACGGATTCTGACTCGCTACGCATGCAGTCCGTAACGATGGAGTTCGTTAAGCAGTAAGAAGAAATGAGAAGAATATTTGCATTTGGTTTTCCCGTCCCTCGTTTTAACTAATGTGGCTAGGAGGCAACTTACCTTCCAAAGAGGCATTCACTTGCCGGCGGATAGCCTCCAGAGGACCGCCGTCCCCTACCTATGGAGCCTTCAACGTTGCTGGTGTATCCTCTCTCAGGTTTTGCTTATGAGGTGTGAGAAGACTTGAGGTGTGAAGAATAATCATGGCCGGTTCGTGTGTTGCAAGAAAGATGTCATTCGGGTCTCTGGACTGGGCGTGGAATTGACATGGTCACGTCGGTAGGCATTCTTGTAAGCTGTGAAATCCTCTTGCCTCCTCGTTTTGCAGGGTGCATTTATCAAGGATGGGGGTGGTTCACTTCATAGCAGGCCCCCGACTTCATGCACTGATGCTAGAGGTTACTCCGTCATGTGCAATTTTACCTGATGAGTCTTATGGTTTGCAGATCACACAGAGTGTGACATTTCATCAGTGTGTGCCCTCACAATGCATGTTGATTCGGGGCTGCCACCTCCTGAATATGTATCAGCACTCATGTAGGCTGCCATTGCTGCAGCCACTCCTCCACGTCCCTGCTGATGAGTTTCAGAGTCTAGGTTGAGACACTGTGATGCTGCTTGCAGTCAGCTAGACAACGGCTGCCCAGGGGTGCTAGTCATGTCATGATCTTCCACTTCCCGCCTGGTACCCATCCACCTGTTCCACCCTGCTCTTCTTCATTTTTCTCACAGTTGACCCTTACAACTGCAAGAACCTGCTGCGAACCGATGCACACGGTATCCATCCCTTACAACAATGTCTCTGTGTTCAAGCTTTGACATGATCTCTGTGGAACTGTGGCAGTCACTGCACATGCGTAGATTCTTAGTTACCACCAGCGATGTCCCACTTGGAGTGTTCAAGAGACCAAACGCTAGAGCTAGCTTCTCAGCATGCCCACAAAGCACGTCTTCCTTTTCCTTCTCACACACTTTCTTCAACACTAACTTTGTGTGAGGAACGTGGCCTCCTTCCTCCTTCAGACGTGCATTCGTGCTCTCTACCTTAAGTGCAATATCCTCTCTCCTGTCTCCCACCAAAAATCTATGTACCTGCTTATTCACCTCAATGGTTGCCACTGCAGGTTTCTTGTCAGCCCCTGCTGCCCTTCTCTGTGTTTCAATCCTGTCTACATCGGTCCACCTGCCTGCATCTGCGTAGGCATTGGCCATGAGCACATAGGCAGGCGCCTCCTGGGGCTCCAGCCTAACAATGCTTTGAAAACACCGCATCGCCCTCTCTATATCCCCGTGACTTTTGCAGGCATTCAACAAAGACGTCAAGCCCACAACATTACTTTGGTCCTCACATAATAATAGCATCTTCTCTGCCTCATCTAAATGGCCAGCACGCGCAAGAAGATCAATCATGCAATTGCAATGCTCAATAGTAGGTTTGATGTCATGCTGTTTGGCCATGGAGTCAAAGAGCTTGCGACCCTCGTGGACCAGTCCCTCGTGACTGCATGCCACTAAAAGGCAAGTAAAAGTAGCATCATTAGGCTGAACACCAGCAACTAACATATCCTCAAAACAATCTAGTGCCTTGTGACCTTCATCACAAGTACCATACGCAGATATCAGGGCGGTCCATGTCACCACATCCTTTGTGTTCATGCTGTCAAATACCTGGCGTGCATCTTCCAATTCACCACATTTTGCATACATGTCCACCAGGCAGGTGCCCACCACTCCATCATCCAGCAGTCCTCTTTCAATAATGTGCGAGTGCAGCTGCCTGCCCTTCTGTAAGGCACCAGTGCTTCCACACGCCTTCAGAAGGCAAGCAAAAGTAACATGGTTAGCCAAAATCAGGCCCTCCTGCTCCATTCGTTCATACACAGCAAGCGCCTCATGTCCGAGTCCTTGCTGTGCATACCCAGCAATCAGGGCAGTCCATGTCACCACATTCTTTGTGGCCAAGCTGTCAAAAACCTGGCGTGCATCTTCCAGTTCACCACATTTTGCATACATGTCCACCAGGCAGGTGCCCACCACTACGTTATCCAGCAGTCCTCTTTCGACAATCAGTGAGTGCAGCTGCCTGCCCTTCTGTAAGGCACCAGTGCTTGCACAGGCCTTCAGAAGGCAAGCAAAAGTAACATGGTCAGCCAAAATCAGGCCCTCCTGCTCCATTTGTCCATACATAACAAGCGCCTCTTGGCCGAGTCCTTGCTGTGCATACCCAGCAATCAGGGCGGTCCATGTCACCACATCCTTTGTGTTCATGCTGTCAAAAACCTGGCGTGCATCTTCCAGTTCACCACATTTTGCATACATGTCCACCAGGCAGGTGCCCACTCCATCATCCAGCAGTCCTCTTTCACAATCTGTGAGTGCAGCTGCCTGCCCTTCTGTAAGGCACCAGTGCTTCCACAGGCCTTCAGAAGGCAAGCAAAAGTAACATGGTTAGCCAAAATCAGGCCCTCCTGCTCCATTTGTCCATACACAAGCGCCTCTTGGCGAGTCCTTGCTGTGCATACCCAGAAATCAGGGCAGTCCATGTCACCACATTCTTTGTGGACAAGCTGTCAAAAACCTGGTGTGCATCTTCCAGTTCACCACATTTTGCATACATGTCCACCAGGCAGGTGCCCACCACTACGTTATCCAGCAGTCCTCTGTGAACAATCAGTGAGTGCAGCTGCCTGCCCTTTGGTAAGGCACCAGTGCTTGCACAGACTTTCAGAAGGCAAGCAAAAGTAAAATGGTCAGCCAAAATGAGCCCCTCCTGCTCCATTCTTTCATACACGGCAAGCGCCTCTTGCCCGAGCCCTTGCTGTGCATACCCAGCGATCAGCACCGTCCATGTCACCACATCTTTTTTAGCCATGCTTTCAAAAACCTGACGTGCATCTTTCAGTTCACCAAATTTTGCATACATGTCCACCAGGCAGTGGGCCACTGCTCCATCATCCAGCAGTCTTCTTTCGACAATCTGTGAGTGCAGCTGTCTGCCCTTCTGCAAGGCACCAGTGCTTCCACACGCCTTCAGAAGGCAAGCAAAAGTAACATTGTCAGGCAAAATGAGGCCTGCCTCCTCCATTTGTCCATACACAACAAGTGCTTCTTGGCCGAGTCCTCGCTGTGCATACCCAGCAATCAGGGCATTCCATGTCACCAAATCCTTTGTGTTCATGCTGTCAAAAACCTGGCGTGCATCTTCTAGTTCACATTTTGCATACATGTCCACCAGGCAGGTGCCCAACACGTTATCCAGCAGTCCTCTTTCCACAATCTGTGAGTGCAGCTGCCTGCCCTTCTGTAAGGCACCAGTGCTTGCACAGGCCTTCAGAAGGCAAGCAAAAGTAACATGGTTAGCCAAAATCAGGCCTCCTGCTCCATTTGTCCATACACAAGCGCCTCATGTCCGAGTCCTTGCTGTGCATACCCAGCAATCAGGGCATTCCATGTCACCACATCCTTTGTGGCCATGCTGTCAAAAACCTGGCGTGCATCTTCCAGTTCACCACATTTTGCATACATGTCCACCAGGCAGTTGCCCAACACTACGTTATCCAGCAGTCCTCTTTCGACAATCTGTGAGTGCAGCTGCCTGCCCTTCTGTAAGGCACCAGTGCTTGCACAGGCCTTCAGAAGGCAAGTAACATGGTTAGCCAAAATCAGGCCTCCTGCTCCATTTGTCCATACACAACAAGCGCCTCATGTCCGAGCCCTTGCTGTGCATACCCAGCAATCAGCATTCCATGTCACCACATCTTTGTGGCCATGCTGTCAAAAACCTGGCGTGCATCTTCCAGTTCACCACATTTTGCATACATGTCCACCAGGCAGGTGCCCACCACCATCATCCAGCAGTCCTCTTTCACAATGTGAGTGCAGCTGCCTGCCCTTCTGTAAGGCACCAGTGCTTGCACAGGCCTTCAGAAGGCAAAAAGTAACATGGTTGGCCAAAATCAGCCCTCCTGCTCCATTTGTCCATACAACAAGTGCCTCATGTCCAAGCCCTTGGTGCATACCCAGCTATCAGGGCATTCCATGTCACCACATCCTTTGAGGCCATGCTGTCAAAAACCTGGCGTGCATCTTCAGTTCACCACATTTTGCATACCCAGCAATCAGGGCATTCCATGTCACCAAATCCTTTGTGTTCATGCTGTCAAAAACCTGGCGTGCATCTTCTAGTTCACCGCATTTTGCATACATGTCCACCAGGCAGGTGCCCAACACTAAGTTATCCAGCACTCCTCTTTCCACAATCTGTGAGTGCAGCTGCCTACCCTTCTGTAAGGCACCAGTGCTTGCACAGGCCTTGAGAAGGCAAGTGTAAGTAACACGATTAGCCAAAATCAGGTCCTCCTGCTCCATTTGTTCATACAGAACAAGTGCCTCATGTCCGAGCCCCTGGTCGGCATACCCAGCTATCAGGGCATTCCAGGTCACCACATCCTTTGTGGCCATGCTGTCAAAAACCTGGCGTGCATCCTTCAGTTCACCACATTTTGCATACATGTCCACTAGGCAGTTGCCCAACACTACATCATCCAGCAGTCCGCTTTTCACAATCTGTGAGTGCAGCTGCTTGCCCTTCTGTAAGGCACCAGTACTTGCACAGGCCTTCAGAAGGCAAGCAAAAGTAACATGGTTGGCCAAAATCAGCCCTTCCTGCTCCATTTGTCCATACAGAACAAGTGCCTCATGTCCAAGCCCTTGGTCAGCATACCCAGCTATCAGGGCATTCCACGTCACCACATCCTTTGAGGCCATGCTGTCAAAAACCTGGCGTGCATCCTTCAGTTCACCACATTTTGCATACCCAGCAATCAGGGCGTTCCATGTTACCACATCCTTTGTGACCATGCTGTCGAAAACCCGGCGTGCATCTTTCAGTTCACCACATTTTGCATACATGTCCACCAGGCAGGTGCCAACAAACAAGTCAGGAGGAATGCCACTGTGCAACACATCACAGTGCACTTTTCTCCCAGATTCCAAGTCAACGGCAAATGCACAAGCCTGGAGAGCAGCTACAAAGACGTGAGCATCCGCCTTCACTCCTGACCAATGCATTTCATGGTACAGTTGTATGGCCTCGTCAGGTTTTCCATGCTTAGCATATGCAGAGATCATGGAAGACCACATGAAGACATTAGGTTTGCGCACCCTGGAGAACACATCCATGGCCCCCTGCAGACTACCTCCCCTTGCATACATGCGCAAGATAAGGTTCCCAAAGTATGCATCCGACTCATGCCCGAGTTTGACAGTGAGATCATGAACTCGTCGCCCCACAGCCAGATCCTTCTTCGCAGTACACAGTTTCAGCACAGTCCAAAACAGAGACTGAGAAATAGCACAGTCTGTCTGCGCGAGAGATTCCAGGGCTCCAACGGCCTCAGAAAGCCTCCCCTGCTGACACAACGTGCTCACTGTTACAGCCGTAACGACGCCCATTCCCGATCCTCCCCGCCTGCCAGGTTCAGCCTTATCCGGAAACCTGGACTCGGAAGGAGAGGTACCATGCCCCATCTGCATATCCAAGGAAAGGAGCTGCTCATCAACCCAAGCTGGCTTGATCCTGTTTAACCACAGCACCTCGCCGGACCCCTTACGCCGGAAGTCCGGCGATCGGGAGCTCTTCTTAGCCCGTCTGTTGTCCCACCACATGGTAGGGTCCAGAAAAAATTGGTGCCACAAGTGCTCCTGCTCCTGGCGACGGCCATCGCTGGATAGCGCATCCCAATCCACAGATTTTCTCGGAAGTGGAAATGCTGGGCTCCTGACATTGCTCGACCTGAAGGCTCGGCTGTTTGCTCGGCCCGGGGGGTCACTCCCTGAAGTGAGCTGAGCGGGAGCTCGTAGAATCCTTGCACATACACCAATTTGTCGAGTCCACAATGGTCCCCGCCGACGCATCGCCTGGTGAGCCTGGAGCGAGAACTGGGACGGCCTAGGCAGTAACTGCAAGACTTGCAAGGTGCGAACGGCGAGGGGATGTGTGAACATACATGTATCATGGCATGATGTGATGTAGGGCCCACATGCCATTGGCATGTGCGGAGGTTTAGCTCGTTGCACCCTATGCATAGTGCAGGCCCGAGCCTTTTTTTTAAGAGAAGAAACCGGTGCCCCTTCGGTGGATAGCATTCGTAGGAACCTCTTAAAGGACTTTTCTGGCGACGAAAACGATCAGATTCCACAAAGAGTTTCTTCTATTGGGCAATTTTGGGGTCCGACATTCCCCTCGCCTACCTGCATGGCTTCCGGGCACGAAAGCTGGGTTTTAGAGAATTTGGAGATTTTATATAGATATTTCAAAGTATACAGGTGCCCGAAATTTTGCCCCGGCCCGGGCTCCGGGCTTGAGCGAAATCGTCGAAAAAAAAGCTGGCTTCCGCAGCCGCCTTTTCCCGAAGTTTGGTTTTAGAGAATTTAGAGACTTTACATAAATATTTCAAAGTATACATGCCCCCAAGTTTTGCCTAGGCCCAGGTTCCGGGCTTGAGCGAAATTGCCGTAAACAAAGTCGGCTTCTGTGGCCGCCTTTCCCACCGTGGCGAAAAGTGGCTCCAGCTACTTGTTTGACAGAAGTTATGCAGAAAAACCCTCTACCTCTTATACTGAGGATTATAATTCTCTGTTTTCATCAGCGATCGGTCCACTATTTTTCATAAGTTGGGCATCAAGGTCCGAAGAGTTTCAATTTTTAATAAATGGAAAATTATTTTTTGCCGAAATGCTCCATGGCGTACGGTGCCTAGTTATTTTATTAACGTTATTTTATTAACTTGATGCTGTGGATCGATAGGATAGTGTTCCATCCCCTTGCGTGTGATCGATTTATTAGTAAGACATTTAAAATCGTTTGAGATTTTAGGGGGAGGGGTACCATAGCTTATCCTCTCGTATGTTGCGTTGTGCTCCGGTGTGTTGTGCTCCGGTGTGTTTTGCTCCAGCCTGTCCCTACTCAACTCCAGAATGACGAACGGACTTGCTTTGAGTGATTCCATGCACCTTTACAATCATTGATTTGTTTACACGAGGATTCAAGGCAACGCACATTCGAGCGGGTCATACCGTTGGCCTTTTGATCTCTCCAATTTTTACAAACCAAAAAAACACCCATCGGAATCACCTTCCACAACTCATCGAGCACACAGATTCCTTAATATGCCCACAAACCACTATAGTCTAACTATAGTTTTATGCTCTCCAAGTCTCGCCTACGTCTATTCTGGAAGGCCTGTGCTGGTCCGATGACTTGGAGCTCGATTCTGGTCGGTCTCTTGGTTGTTCAAGGAGGCTTGGACAAAAGCATCAGCCTGTGTGCAGATGATCGGGTAGATCAGCACAAGAGGAGGGAGGTAATGGCACCAAGCTAGGTACTTCATGCAAAGTAGTAGATGGTAGGCACGAAGTATGTGCTCACCTTTGGTTAATTTATGGGGCATTGCTCGCTCGATCACGACTAAGACAAAACTGGGGACTGCAAGTCACACGCTCATGTATGGTTGGGCATTAGACATGGCGATGCATGATGCATTTCATATCTCATCTCAGACACTTGTCGTTTTCGTGCTGCTTCATGATTAGGCGTAATTTCGTTGGAGACCAATTGGATGTTTAAATGTACTAGGTCCAGCGTGCAGTCAGTTGATTAGCAATGGCGACAAGTCTTAGAAGAAGGAGCCCCGCAACCATTGCAGCCATGTTGGAATGGATCGTGGCAACTATGTGGCAGCAAGATGCTGACCTTTTTCGGTGCATGGAAGGATGATAGGAGCGATGGGAATGGGCTATGGTGGCACACGGCCAATATGGTCGTTTTCTTGATAAGGATTAATCATAACACCAAGAGGGATGACATAAATATAGGAGCAAACTGTCCATCCTTCATTGATGGCTGCAAGGATACGTTTTGTTCAACCCACTTATGGGGTTCATGCGGAGTACCTCGTAAAAGTAGCACTTTGTCCTGTGTTCTCAATTTGAGGTTGAAAGATTGGGCATGGAACTGTCGCGGATAAAGTAAGCCAAGAGGGCTAGACTTCTTGATGAGATATTCCGGGTAAACGTCCAGAACGAGAATGCGTTCGGGCTGTGGAGCAAGTGGAATTCATGATGAGCGAAGTGAGGAACGAGTTTAAAGGATCGTGTGGCAGCCCATGATGGTGGAAAGAGGAGAGGAGAGGAGGAAGCAAATGTATCTCTCTCATTGAGATGAGGGCCCTGGGGGTATTTATACCCTCCAACAGGGCTCCCTAGGAAGCTCCACAAGAAGCCCTTAGGAAATAGCGCAAGAAGCTTCCTAGTTATTAGCTTCAGCTAAACTAATGATACCTAACTTAGACTAAGCGTATTAGTCTAAGTACATTGGGCTTTAATACCCTTACAACCTCCCACTTAAAGGCCAATTTACCTTCGTAGAAGAATTGGCTACCTCATGCCCATCAGTGTCCGAGCTTGTGCAAATTGCTCCGTAGAG
Source organism: Anthoceros angustus (assembly GCA_010909165.1). Lineage (NCBI taxonomy): Eukaryota > Viridiplantae > Streptophyta > Anthocerotopsida > Anthocerotales > Anthocerotaceae > Anthoceros > Anthoceros angustus. The sequence goes on along the minus strand of MU008169.1, from coordinate 1,858,338 downwards.
AATCCCTTGGTAAGAATATCTGCAGGGTTCTGGCTGGTGTGAACCTTGACAAGTTGTACCCTCTTGTCATCCAACACCTCTCGAATGAAGTGATACTTCACATCCACATGTTTAGTCTTTGCAAAAAAAAACTGGATTCTTTGCCAATTGGATAGCACTCTGGCTGCCACAATGCAACACTGGTAGCTCAACCTTGATGCAACATACTCGGCCTCTGTGGTAGATAGCGTAATGCACGACTGCAAACAAGATCGCCATGAGACTGCCCCTCCAGTGCATATGAAGACATAACCTAATGTGGACGTCCTTTTGTCCATATCCCCTGCATAATCAGCATCTGTGTACCCAACCACACATGCATCTTCTGAAGGATCGTATGGCAGCCCATGATGGTGGAAAGAGGAGAGGAGAGGAGGAGGCAAGAGTAACTCTCTCACATTGAGATGAGGCTTGGAGGGTATTTATACCCTCCAACAGGGCTCCCTAGGAAGCTTCACAAGAAGCCCCTAGGAAGGAGCACAAGAAGCTTCATAGTGATTAGCTTCAGCTAAACTAATGATACTTAACTAACACCTAACTTAGAAGTATAAGTACATTGGGCTTTAATACCCTTACATCTTCACTACCAAAACATATGCACAAAGCTTTTGTACCATTCAGATACCTCATAACTCCTTTTACTGCCTCCCAATGCTTCTTGTCAGGGTTTGACATAAACCTAATAACCACTCTCAGTGCAAAGGCAATGTCAAGACGTGTAGCAATCATTGCATACATCAAACTCCCTACAGCTGATGAGTATGGGACCTTCTCCATTTCAGCTTTGTCCTCCTCAGAGCTTGGGCAATCCTCGCTTGAAAGTTTCACATATGGAGGCAATGGAGTACCCAATGGTTTCCCCTTCTCCATGTTGAAACGTTGAAGCACCCTGTTAATGTATTCCGTCTGAGACAAATAAAGCAGACGCTTATGTCTGTTCCGACGAATACGCATGCCAAGTATATGGCTCGCCTCCCAAGTCTCATTTCAAAGTGAGCATTCAACTTTGACTTCAACAAATCTCATCAAGATTATTTCCAAAGAATTAGCATATCATCCACATAGAGGATCAAAATGAGCAAGCTTTGATCCTTAGCTTGTTTCAGATAGAGGTAATGATCCTCATCACACGCTTGTAGCCTTGAGAAAGCATAAATGAGTGGAACTTGTGATACCACCTCTCAAGGTCGCAAACCATAAAGGCTCTTCCATAACCTGCACACCAGATTCTCTTTGCCCTTCTGAACAAAACCTTTTGGTTGCTGCATGTAGACTTCCTCTTGAAGGTCACTATGCAAGAATGCCGTCTTGACATCCATCATGCAAGTTCCATATCATTCCGCAACCAAAGCAAGAACACATCGCAAAGTTGTCATTTTGACTCGGTGAGAAATCTCATCAAGATCATAACAAATGTGGATCATACCGTGGTAATGTGCGTGAGCACATTCCTCCATCTGTGATGAACCAAGAGTCGAACAAGCTCCTATAATCTGCCCATGATAATCATGTCCATCTTCTTGGAAGATTACCCTTCGCACCTCCACAGCTTGGAGTAGGCTTCCGTGCATCTTGTTCTCATTGAAGAACACGTTAGTACGAACAACCTTTCTAGCCTCGATCCCACAAACGGTATCCCATCTCACCAGAATCACCATAGCCAAGAAAAATACATTTCTTGGACTTAGGTGCCAACTTGTCCCGAAACTCTTTTGGAACATGGCAAGATGCCTCACACCAAACACTCGCAGATGCTTGTAGGATGGTTTCTTTCCGCACTATAGCTCCTCCGAACTCGCCATCAAATTTTATTAGGAGATCTGTTAATAAGATGAATTGCAGACACCGCTCGCCCAAAACCCATTAGGCAATCCGTAGTTTGACAACAACCACGATCCTCTCCGAATGGTTCTGCTCATCCGCCCACACCATTTTGTGGAGGAGTATCGTATGATCAATTCTCTTTTGATTCCTTGGAATCATGTAATGACGAAAGCTAAACATACTTCCACCATTATCCGCCCTTAGACACTTCAATCGGTGGCCGATCGATTCTCTACAAGGGTGACAAATTTCAAACACCGTAACTTCATCCTTTTTCCTCAAAGGATAAACCCACACCTTGCGTGAGAAATCATCTATGAAAGTGACAAAATAGAGGCACCGCCTAATGATGCAGAGGCATAGGTCCACATACATCACCGTGAACCAACTCAAGAGGTTTACTCCTACTTTACCTCTTGTTCGATGTGATGATTTTGTCTGCTTCCCATATAAACAAAGGCTCACACATCGAGAGATCGAGAAGTTAAGAACAGGATATAACCGTAACGAGATAAAACCTTCATTCCCTTCTCGAGACATATGTCCTAACCGCAATGCCACAAGGAAACATTTGGTCGCTCACATGATCACATGATCTTTGACAGTGTTTACCTGAAGTGAGTACAAAGTGCCACACTTCGATCCACAAGCTAACACAAGAGAACCTTTGAGATCTTCCAAGAGTGATCCCCAAACCAAAGAAGGTAACCAAAGATCATCCAACCGTCCCCGCTAATCATGCTTTTGTCAACTTCGAACATGCCTAACGCCCTTCAAAGATGAATGAAGATCCGTTGTCAAACTTGAGTTGACATCACCAACGCCCGCGATCCGCATGCATAGTTATTTCCAAGCCTAACACATCCTTTCCTTGTAGCATCATACGTGCTAAACCACTCTATGAGGAGTAACATGGAAAGATGCACAGTCAATTATCCAATTGCGTAATAAATGACTATCCACGGTTAATTGTGCAAGATTCAAGTAAGAAGAGATAAGGACATCTCCGCCCTCAATGTAGTTTAACTCTTCCAACTCGATTCAAGTCGCCTTCTTGTCGTCTTCTTCTCTTTTCCTTGGTCCTTTTGAACTTCGCACTCTCTTTTGAAGTGACCCTTTTGTGACAATAGTGACACTCCACATTCTTGTTACGACTACGAGATTTGCTACGAGAAAAGCTTACATCCGGTTGCTTCCCTTCGCAGGGACCTCCCTCTCACTATGAGGGCACTGGAACCTTTGGAAGGTTCCATATTTTTCCTGTTCACCTCCTCAGTTAACAGGCTACCTTCTACATTTACAATGGTAAGACCACTAGCGAGGCGGTACTCGGTGTGAAGGTGTCCCAACTCTCTTGTAATGTGACCAACAGAAACATAGCTCTCACGGAATTTGGGAATGTGATACCTTGAGATGAGAGCTGGCTGAAAATGGTATTGAAATCATTTAGATGATCGGACATCCTCGTCCCTTCCTTCATCTTCAAGTCCACATTTTATACACGAAGCCGCACTTTGCTTCTCATACAGTCACACATCGAGAGATCGAGAAGTTAAGAACAGGATATAACCGTAACTTGTGGTCTTATCTTTCACATTGAAGTACACTGCTTTTGACAATGTTAGCATGATAGTAGATCTAGCAAGCTCATCCAGTCCCGCCACTCATCCCGTGTCATACTATACGGTTTGGCCTAATAGCTTTATGGGCTTGATCGCTTTTACGCACTAGAACATTATACACTTGTTCTTTCTAGAACGGGAAGTTAGTACCATCTAACTTCTCGATATTAAACATGACGTTTTCTGATGATGAAGACATCATGATTCAAAAATCGATACAGATGAAACACTCGACTCGCCTTCTCAGAAAAGTCAAAAAATTGTTTTTGTAATGTAGAAACTGCAAGTTACCATTGTGGTAATTATGTCTTGTCTTCGTCACCCGTATGCACCGCGTGTGGCTCACTTGTCGGCGGGTCACTGTGGAGTTGAAAATTTTCACTCAATCGAGGCGAATCCCAACGTTGAGGGTCCCACCATTGCGGGTCCCACCACCGTGCGGCCCGTATTACGCCTGTTGTTCACCGGTATTCGCCGAATATTTTATGCGCCGCTGGCGTCAGCGCCAGCTTGATTACAGGTTCTTGGCGCCCACGGTTCTCTCCCTTGGCGCTCGCGGCCTCCGCCCGCTCGCGGCCTCCGCCCGCTCGCGGCCTCCGCCCGCTCGCGGCCTCGCCCGCTCGCGGCCTCGCCCGCTCGCGGCCTCGCCGCCGCGCCGCGCCGCGCCGCGCGCCGCGCGCCGCGCCGCGCGCCGCGCCGCGCCGCGGCCTCGCCCGCTCGCGGCCTCGCCCGCTCGCGGCCTCCGCCCGCTCGCGGCCTCCGCCCGCTCGCGGCCTCGCCCGCTCGCGGCCTCGCCGCCGCGCCGCGCGCCGCGCCGCGGCCTCCGCCCGCTCGCGGCCTCGCCCGCTCGCGGCCTCGCCCGCTCGCGGCCTCCGCCCGCTCGCGGCCTCCGCCCGCTCGCGGCCTCGCCCGCTCGCGGCCTCCGCCCGCTCGCGGCCTCGCCCGCTTCTCTTTTCCTTGGTCCTTTTGAACTTCTCGCACTCTCTTTTGAAGTGACCCTTTGTGACAATAGTGACACTCCACATTCTTGTTACGACTACGAGATTTGCTACGAGAAAAGCTTCGTCCGGTTGCTTCCCTTCGCAGGGACCTCCTCTCACTATGAGGGCACCGGAACCTTTTGAAGGTTCCATATTTTTCCTGCTCACCTCCTCGCCAATGTGCTACCTTCTACATTTACAATGGTAAGACCACTAGCGAATTACTCGAGTTGTAAAAGGTGTCCCAACTCTCGTAATGTGACCAATGTAAACATAGCTCTCACTAACTGGGAATGTGATACCTTGAGATGAGAGGCTGAAAATGGTATTGAAATCATTCGATGATCGGACATCCTCGTCCCTTCCTTCATCTTCAAGTCCACCAGCTGTTTCAACCAATACACCTGAGAAGCCGCACTTTGCTTCTCATACAGTCACATACCGCCACATGTAACTCGTGGTCTTATCTTTCACATTGAAGTACACTGTTTTTGACAATGTTAGCATGATAGTAGATCTAGCAAGCTCATCCAGGTCCTGCCACTCATCCTGTGTCATACTATCTGGTTTGACGCCTAACAACTTTATGGGCTTGATCCGCTTTTTCGCACTAGAACATTATACACTTGTTCTTTCCAACGGAAGTTAGTACCATCTAACTTCTCGATATTGAACATGACGCTCGATGATGAAGACATCATGATTCAAAAATCGATGATGAAACACTCGACTCGCCTTGTCGAAAAGTCAAAAATTGTTTTTGTAATGTAGAAACCGCAAGTTACCATTGTGGTAATTATGTCTTGTCTTCCACCGCCCGCGCCGCGCGGCTCACTTGCCTCGGTCACTGTGAGTTGAAAATTTTCACTCAATCGAGGCGAATCCCAACGCTGAGGGTCCCACCATTGCGGGTCCCACCACCGTGCGGCCCGTATATTCTCGCCGCGCCTCGCCCGCTCGCGGCCTCGCCGCCGCGCCGCGCGCCGCCGCACCGCGCTTATTTCGGCGCAGGTTCTTGGCGCCCACGGTTCTCGCGCGCTCGCCCGCGGCCACCGCCCGCGCCTCACGCCGCGGTGACCTCGCCCGCGCGCGCTGCGGCTGCGCGCCGCGCCGCGGCCGCCGCGGCTGCGCGCCGCCGCGCGCCGCGCCGCCGCGCCGCGCCTCGCCCGCGCCGCGCGGCCGCGCGCTCGCCCGCTCGCGGCCTCCGCCGCTCCCACGGCCACCGCCCGCGCCGCGGCCTCGCCCGCGCGGCTGCGCGCCGCCGCGCGGCTGCGCGCCGCCGCGCCGCGCGCGCGTGCGGCCGCGCGCCGCCGCGCCGCCGCGCCGCGCCGCGCGCCGCGGCTGCGCGCCGCGCGCCGCGCGGCTGCGCGCCGCGGCCTCCGCCCGCTCGCGGCCTCGCCCGCTGCGGCCTCGCCCGCTCGCGGCCTCCGCCCTCGCGCCTCGCCCGCGCCTCGCCCGCGCGCTCGCGCCTCGCCGCGATATGGATCACTGCAATTCCACGAGCCGCCGCACTAGAAAATTCTAGCATCACACCACAACCAGACCAAAGCTCTGATACTAGTTGAAGGATCGTGTGGCAGCCCATGATGGTGGAAAGAGGAGAGGAGAGGAGGAAGCAAATATATCTCTCTCATTGAGATGAGGGCTCTGGGGGTATTTATACCTCCAATAGGCTCCTAGGAAGCTCCACAAGAAGCCCCTAGGAAGGAGCACAAGAAGAAGCTTCCTAGTTATTAGCTTCAGCTAAACTAATGACACCTAACTTAGACTAAGCGTATTAGTCTAAGTACATTGGGCTTTAATACGCTTATAGAGTTGATCAGACGTGATTTTGTGTTAAGCTATTTTGATGAAGAGGAGTTGAAGGGGACTTTGTAAGCAATGCTAAGCAAATGCTTAGAGAGTCAGCTAGGATTGGGGCGAGGATGGTTGATGCTTTTGCTGCCTCTTAAAGATGACACGGAACAATGCAAGGTGAAGAAGATCTTCACAATGGGTCTCATCAACAAGTTTTTTTATTCCCTAGCTGTCAAAAGCTACTCTATCGCAACTGACGGATTTCAATTTTATACACCAAACGGAGAGAGTTATTGGTGTTGAGGATGATCGCAAGGTGGTTAAGATGGTCCGGGAATTGCAAATGCATAGTGCTTTTCTGCCCATTTTTCAGTCTGGATGTCACTTTCAAATTGATGTAGGAGTGGACGCCACTAGCGATGGTGAACTGCTTTGCCATCTTACTCCCAGGGTGATCATGTTTGAAATTCGGCGTATCATTTTATAGGCACTACTCTTGCATTGCCCGAATCTTTCTTATTGGTTTTGATGGAGAAGAAAAAGGCATTCAGTGTCCTCTTTGAAGTTCATCAGGTTGCTATACTTGCCCTAAAGTCTGGTAATTCCATGTATGCGCCATACTTTGCTGCCACAAGGTTTTGTTGAAGAAGGCTCTAGAGGTTGCAGGCTAACAATATCTCTTAGAAAAAGGGAAAAAAAAAACCCTTGATACGGGTCAAAATACAATATGTACCATAAAACAGTTATTTAGCCAAGTCCAAAACTGTGACCTAGTAAATTTGGTCACGACATTCACGAGGATAGGGTCTAAGCCGAAGAAGATTTGGTGTCAAAAGAAGGGATCTGAGCAAATTTGGATAGGTACAAGGAATCCTAGATAATCCTTTTTCATACGAATGTCCTTTTTTTTGTGCAATTCCTTTGATAAAGACTTTTAGATGAATGATGTTTCCAGCCAAGTGAAGACAAAGCTCATTCCCCATAAATTGAGTTGGAACCAATGACAATTACTTAACCAACTCTACCGTCGACCCCTTCCACAAAAATACTAGTCCAACAAGACAAAATGCGCCGGATGGGAAACCCCAAGTGAAATGGGTCGCACGTGCAACCTTTCGTCCTTGTGTTTAATTGTCGCGCGCACGCTGCAGTAATTAAACACCAAGTGGAAGAAGAAGCAAGCAAAATGAGGAACGCAACAAGGGCGAGGGAGCAGGGAGCATCGTCATTTGACGGAATTTTTGATTCCCACTAGACATTGGAAATAGAGGCAAGCTCGAAACCATCGGAGCATCGGACAGGTGACAACCCAAAGCTGAGCGGGTAGGTGATGAGTGAGAACAATTAGAAGAGGAAGCGTAGTAAGCACGACCCAAGCAAGAGGACAAGGAGCAAGAAGACAAACTGATTGAGGAAAGCATGAAGGAGGGAGAGCAACCAGGTCACGAGAATAAGCAAGCCGAGAAATTGAAAGAAAGGAGGCAAGAAGCTGCTAAGACTTGCACACTGCTACAATTTTCGGCTTTCTCAAAGGAGAAAGAAAGCAGCAAATGAGAGGTGCAAGCATGGAATCACTTTGGAAGAGGAGGAGGAAGGTATTTTACATCGTAGTTGATAAATGTAAATAAAATAATTTAATCTATCTTGTAAAATAGTAAAAACTTATATCACTTGTACCAGTTTATGTCCTAAATCATAGGTTCATTGTAAATAGGTTGGGTGCTAGGTTTGGGGCCACATCATCAAGTCATCATTGCTGTGGAGACCGGGTACTTAACAACGAGGATCTTACGATCTTACCCGGTGAATTACAACTGAATTATAACATCTTGCAACGTAATTAATCATAAAAATCTATTAATAATAAATTGGAAGTTGGTTGGCCGCTACAATGTATCCATCACCACAAAAAGATCCGGACACCTCTTGTGACGCCTATGGCGTGCGGATCTCGTCAGAAAGGAGATTGTTGTACTTCTATTTTTTTTCTGATCGGGAGGGGAGCACCAGCTAGCTCGGTGCGGCCAGTTGGAGCTCCAGCTTGATGGATGCCTGATCAAGTTTAGCGGTCGATCAAGGCAGATCGACCTCCGCAGTGACCGGACCATCGCGGGCAGGGCAGTTGGCTGCTGGCTTCAAGCCGTCGTATTCCACGAGCTCTCAACATCGCTAACGACTTTAGCTACTCGCTGAACCTGAGCAGCCGTGCTTTGCTAGCCAAGGCTCAACAGTCAGGAAAGTTTCCCTAAGGAAGGATGCTCCTAGGAAGAATGGTGATTAAACCCTCGTCACTGGCAAGGGGTCCCCTCTGTTTGTTGTATAAGGCAGGAACAGGAAATAAGACGCATAACCTTGCCGGATGTTTGAGCAAGGAGAGAGAAGCATTCTTGCGCCGCCATCGCCGGGCCTGATCAGGTCTGCTCAAGCACTAGCTGCCCCGGTTTGCAGTGATCCAACTTAAAACATATTGCAACTTCCTTAAATAAAATTCTTTCTTCTTCTTCTTCTTCTCTTCGTGAGATCGACGCCCGGTAACGGCTGGTTATGGTTTTAGAAAACGCGCGTTTGAGATTTTCGTCATTTACTAGAACACCGGGCCCGGCCCGGCTCATGGGCTCATGGCTCATGCGAAATGATTCTAACCCATGAGTCTTGTGAACAACAGGTGGGTTTTACTCTTCCATAGGTGAGTTCAGGATCGAATTGCTTACGTGATCTGATTTGTGGGAGAACTCCATGGTACCTTTAAGAATGATATGGGGATGGGGTTCCAGCCGGTGCTGGAGAGCTGCCATCCACTTGCAGCTGAGGTCTGCCAAACATTCGGATACCAATTTCGGCTATCAAGATCTTTTGTTATATCGTTGTCTGATGCCATGATCGTGTGCACTGGGGGATGGATGAGGAGCTGTACCATGGGTTCTCTGTTCTGTTATGCAGCTTGCTACCCAGGTCTCTCATGATGGCAGCTGATGCCGTGGACTTCACTATGGCGCTGGCGAATGCATCGGTAGGAAATTGCTATAGAGATGGAAGGGAGAGATGGTATTTATGGGGCAGCATGGGTTCAATGAGCGCGCTTTATTGTTGCAGAAAATTGCCGTTTTGACAGGAGCTGGCATTTCAGCAGAATCTGGAATCCCTACTTTCAGGGGAGCAGGCGGGCTGTGGCGTGATTGGGATGTCATGGTGAGTTCTCACTCTCGCATGCTGGACCAGCCCTGATTGAAGTGTGCAGGTTGGCATGGTACTGTTACAGGGCTGTTATGTTGTTATGTGCAGAGTCTTGCTACACCTCAAGCTTTTGCAGCAAACCCGTCTTTAGTCTGGGAGTTCTACCATTACAGAAGGTCTGAACTCCATACCCTCGAGACGAGTTGAGTAGGGATTTCCAAGGGGCAGGACACTTACTCTGGCTGGGATCAGATGCGTTGTGTCAAGGGCTACTCCAAATGCTGGGCATTTTGCGCTCGCAGCACTTCAGAGAAGGTGTGAGAGAGACGGCCAAGAGTTTAGGCTCTTGACGCAGCTAAAACTCTCCTCCCTTTCCAGCGTGGGACTGGGGCCCTTTCTTGGATTGCACTTCGACCTTCAGCTTAGAGAGATGATGGATGATACTTTTAAAACTCTGTGCTGCAGAACATTGACGGACTTCACTTGAAAGCGGGCAGCAATGACGTTGTGGAGCTGCATGGTTCCCTCTGGAAGACTAGGTGCTGCCACTGTGGAGATGTGCGGGAGAATCGGGACATGCCCATCTGCCCGGCACTTGACGGCAAAGTGTGCTTCACACGTTCTAGTTCCAATGGATTGTCGAAAGAACACTTATTAGTTTGCAGGTTAGGAATAATCTGCCCCTGGCTGTTTGATGTAGGGGGCTCCAGATCCAAATTCTGTAGATGCCAAAATACCCACAACAGAGCTCCCTCGATGCAAGACATGCAATGGCTTGCTGAGACCTCATGTTGTGTGGTTCAACGAGTGTCTTGATGAGGAGGTTATCAACCAAGCTGACAAAGCGCTGCAAGGATGCAAGCTTCTGCTTGTGGTGGGAACTTCAGCCGTTGTCCATGTAAGAACCATTCCCATGTACGGTCGGTCCTTAGCATGCAAGTTCAGAGTCAGGAATCTGAATCCTCGCCGTGTTGATTTCCATCTGCAGCCTGCAGCATTATATGCACCTATGGTGAGAGCAAGCGGGGAGTAGTAGCCGAGTTTAACATAGATAGCACTCCTGCGAGTAGGTCATGTCAGTAAGTCCCTCCTATTCTATCCGCTTGCTTTCAGTCATCTTGCTCACGGTATGACTTTGCTAGCAGTTATCTTGCATGGAATAACTTTGCACACCTCCCCCAGGTTCACTTTCCGAGGGTCATCCGCATCCACACTTCCTTCAGCGCTGGGTATAGCATCTGAAGAGTTGTTTCATGAAGGCTCAAAATAGGGGTCGCTGGACAGGCTCTCTGCATTTCGTTGCAGTTCAAAGTAAGTTACTTGGTTCCAGTAAGTCCTTCTGTGACAGATGCTGACAACTTTGACATGACATTGGACGTAGTGGCAAGGAGCAACCTCCGGCTTCAAGCTCCCCTTACAGGCTCAGACTAGGTGCTGCCACTGTGGAGATGTGCGGGAGAATCAGGACATGCCCATCTGCCCGGCACTTGACGGCAAAGTGTGCTTCACACGTTCTAGTTCCAATGGATTGTCGAAAGAACACTTATTAGTTTGCAGGTTAGGAATAATCTGCCCCTGGCTGTTTGATGTAGGGGCTCCAGATCCAAATTCTGTAGATGCCAAAATACCCACAACAGAGCTCCCTCGATGCAAGACATGCAATGGCTTGCTGAGACCTCATGTTGTGTGGTTCAACGAGTGTCTTGATGAGGAGGTTATCAACCAAGCTGACAAAGCGCTGCAAGGATGCAAGCTTCTGCTTGTGGTGGGAACTTCAGCCGTTGTCCATGTAAGAACCATTCCCATGTACGGTCGGTCCTTAGCATGCAAGTTCAGAGTCAGGAATCTGAATCCTCGCCGTGTTGATTTCCATCTGCAGCCTGCAGCATTATATGCACCTATGGTGAGAGCAAGCGGGGGAGTAGTAGCCGAGTTTAACATAGATAGCACTCCTGCGAGTAGGTCATGTCAGTAAGTCCCTCCTATTCTATCCGCTTGCTTTCAGTCATCTTGCTCACGGTATGACTTTGCTAGCAGTTATCTTGCATGGAATAACTTTGCACACCTCCCCCAGGTTCACTTTCCGAGGGTCATCCGCATCCACACTTCCTTCAGCGCTGGGTATAGCATCTGAAGAGTTGTTTCATGAAGGCTCAAAATAGGGGTCGCTGGACAGGCTCTCTGCATTTCGTTGCAGTTCAAAGTAAGTTACTTGGTTCCAGTAAGTCCTTCTGTGACAGATGCTGACAACTTTGACATGACATTGGACGTAGTGGCAAGGAGCAACCTCCGGCTTCAAGCTCCCCCCTTACAGGCTCAGAGTAGGAGCTCGCCAGCAGTGGATTCTGAGCGGGAGGCTGTTCAAAATTTTGACAAATGCAATCGGGTGTCAGATTACAAAGGTTGCGATGAGCATCTATTGCGAACGCACCAGCAGAATTGTGATAAAGGATGTTCTTTCAAGAACTTGCCTTGATGGGAGTTGTGTGGACCCAGTTAGCTCTAGATCAATTGCCCCAAAGGTGAGATCTGTGTAAATAGTGAAATCCATTGGTCGCACACTCATCAATCTCCACATACCAGAAAAAGCACCTGCCGGACAGATGCATTCTTATGTATCATGAAATACTCTTCACAATCTATAACTAGCACGTTAGTCGAGCCTGTGGCAGTCCTGCCTATGCAATAATACGCTGGAAACAGTACCATTTCTGTAGAATGTATGTACATATGTACCTAGTTGGGACTCTAAGGTCCTGCCTGTACAGTAGTGCCCTCGAAACAGTGCAACAGGAAGGGTTGCATGCAAACTCCTTTCGCCGGTACAAGAGAGCGAAGCACTATGGCTGGTGTTCGTCTGAAGCTGGACGAACCCCATTGCTTGGAACCTTGGCAACCGGATTGGGGAGAAATCAACCTAGTCTAGTACCTGCCGATTCAGAACTCAGGATATTCGTTCTCAAACCGCTCATTGTATAGCTGCCAGTGCCCATATTGTCGCGGAACAAGGTGCAGAGGCCGAACTTGAGGAAGGTTGGGATACAGAAACACCTTGAGTTTCTTAAGCCTCTCCTTAGCTAGAAGCCATCCGCGTCTGGTCAGGCTGGTTGACCAAAGCAGGTCCAAGTACTCTAAGTCCCCACAACGCTCAGCTAGGAGACTGAGACCATCATCTGACAGCTTGGTATGCCTCATCTCCAAATGCTTCAACTTTGGCATCGAAGCGGCGAAAAGCTGAGCTTCTTTGTCCCCGCTTTGTGCGTAGTGACACATCTGGGAATAAGGTATTGGCAACATGCCCCTTCTTCTGTCGTCTTCCACGTTTAGCATATTCCGCTTTAGCACCATAATCGAGTCACCAAAATGCTGCAAAGAATCCTCTGATACATACAGGCACTCACTGATGTCCAGAGTGTGCAGCCTCAAACATCCCATGGCGATCTGTTTGAGCGAGGAGTCAGTCACCCCAATGCTGGAAGGTATGGATAGAACTTCCAGCCGTGGACATCTGCGCAGCACAGCCAGCAACTTCAACTTGGGAGGGCAGCTGTACGTGAGTCCAGCCATTTGCCTTTCCCCATGGTGCAGGTAAGCTCACACAAAAAAAATTCAGAACTTTCAACAAAAGCAGCGCCAGCACCCCTAGCCTCACACCCGACTCAGGTCAAGGATCTCATCCCAAGCGCAAAGAAAAAAAGAGCAAAACGACAACTGTTCACACAGCGATTGCATCTACCACCTAGAAGCAACAACCTTTGGGCAACGTAGGTGATTGCGACATCGGAGCAATGCGAGGTCCGAAGTTCTTTCATGCAACCAGCGGTGCGATCGACCAGAGTTATGACCATATGGTCCACCTTCTCTTCAAAGTCAGGCTGCCACCAACGCCGCGACTCCTGCCTGGTGGCAAACAATTCTGACATATCCACCACCTCAAAACACGCAGCATCCCGAACAGCTGCAAGCCAAGCCTTACACACTTGGGGAACCGTGACATATCTGTCCTCAAACCCCAACCTCTTGAAAATCTCCACCAAGGCCTCGTGCGTGAGATCAGCCCAATCTGGTGCCTCTGCCTCCAGTCCGCTACTCATCTTCCTCTCCACGGCCGTCAAAAGCAAGAAATCGAAATCCAAAAGACCCGCCAGAGCATCCTCTTCAAGGCACCTCAAGCACAAGCTGCCGTCGTCAGCGGACAAATATTCCAGGTCGTCGTCCTCCATGCAATCCGCTTCCACAAGCTGCTGCCCACAGATCAGCCCAACCCCCGTATCCCTGCATCTTCGGCATCAACATCCCTTGAGCAACACATCCTTCCTTGCGTAGATGCAGCAGGTCACCACACAAACAGCATAGCATGGAACAACAAACTCCTCCACTGCGTCATGCTATTCTCCGCATGACCTTCGCCACCAACACCACGATCCTTGAGCCGGGAGGCCGAGATTCCAACGTGCACATCCTGTGAAGGCGTGACTCGGAAGGTAGGTTCCGGCATTTCTCACCATGGTGAAACCCGAGGTAAAGCAGTAAAACCTTGCGAGCGAGATTTACCGCGCTTCTCTCCAGCTCTGATCAGCGACAGTGCTCTCACACGTCGAGTAATCCGGTGCTGAGACGCGAATTACTCAGAAAGTTTTTCCGATCTGGTTGCGACCTCAGAGCAGAAATCAGCGATGGCGGGAGCTCTGATTGCCTCCTTGAGGCAGGGCCGTGCGCTGCTGGGCCAGGTGAGGCACTTCAGCTCAGGGCATAAGCGCATCGACCTGGATGCCCCAATCGCCTTGGCCGCTGCCCGCACCTGGGATGAAGGCGTCTCCTCCAACTTTGCCACCACGCCGATATCGGACATTTTCAAGGCAAGCACTTGATTTGATTGAGCTAGCAGTCGAGTTGAAGCAGCTAGTGTTAGTGTTGTTGACGATTCTTAGTTTGTGAGCTCGGCTTGGATAAGAAAGTGTTAGGGCCGGGCGAGGTAGGAGCACATCCATCCGAGCTGAGAGCAGCTGACGGATTTTGCTCAAATGAATGTTTGTTTGCAGAACAGGAAGGTTGTGATCTTCGGCGTTCCTGTAAGTTTTCAGAACTGAAGAGTTGGTAACAGTGTTTCCACCTGGTCAAGGCAAACGGATGAATTGGGACTATGGTTTGAGTTATGCAGGGTGCCTTTACTGGAGTCTGCTCACAGCAGCATGTGCCGAACTACTTGAAGGCAGCCGATAAACTCAAGGAAAAAGGTGTCCATGAAATCATATGCGTTTCTGTGAATGACCCCTATGCCATGAACGCCTGGGCTGAGAAGCTTGGTGCAAAAGGAAAGGTGCGTTTTTGCCTAGGCATGTTAAGACTGTCGGGATGTTATGGCAGGGATACGCTTTCACACCTTCTGCTTTGCCATGGCATGAACAGATTTCCTTCTTCGGAGACTACTCAGGGGAGTTCAACGAGTCTCTGGGTTTGGGCTTTGATCTGACCAAAGCTCTCCTCAGTCATCGATCAAACAGGTTCATCTTTTGGAAACTGCAGTTCCATTTTCCATCTTATCTGGTCAGTTAATTTGTAACAATATGTCTTGTCCCGTGTTAGGTGGTCGGCGCTTGTGGAGAACGGGGAGGTCATGGTTTTGAATGTGGAGGAAAACCCAGGCGAGTTCAAAGTCAGCGATGCCGATACGCTCCTGCGCTCGCTCTAGCGTGGTACTGAAAGGCTGGTGTCACGGGGCTGTAAAATGCGAGCTTCAGTATTGCGGACAGCCTGGAATACAATTTTGTAGAGCGACCTGTGGTCGTCTAAACACTACTTGGTCTCCCTCCGAGTTCTGCTTGTACAGGGCACGGTAGTCTCCATATCCTCTGAGTCTTTTGGTGACGAGCTGTGAGTCGGAAGAGATGGAATATGAACATCCCAACGGACGTTTCAACTTCGTTATATTGCTGTGGTTACAAGAGAGATTCTTCTCCTGTGATGCTTCTTAAAACCTGAGTTTCAATGGGGGTGTAGCAAAGGTGTATGCTTCATAGTTGATCACTTGCCCCAGGACGCTCAGGTTCGTGAAGGCAGAAATGAGGTCTACCTGTAAGGTGATGACACAATCCACCGACATGAGATGTTACACAAGTGATTTGGGGCTAGGCTAGGTTAGAGCTCCTCCCATCAAGGTAGGGGAAAGAAAAACACAATACCTCGTAATCGGTTCTTGATACCGTCTGCCTGCTCTTCCGGTACTTGTCAATCCATGGAAGAAACTCTGGGTCTGTTGCCAGCTTCTCTTCAACGGCGGTAGGATCATCACCGAGAAACGAAGCGAGAACGGTGATCTGTGGGAGATGGATTGCCGAACAGTAAAGTAAGCGCCTCGAGCATCTATTCTGGTCAACTTACCACGCATCCACCGGGCATGCATACTACATACCTGTCGGGGCTTTAAGCCGTAGGGAGCAAACTTTTGCTTGATCTCTGCGACAGATGCATCCTCCCAAACTGGGACCCGGCCTTCTGGATCGGGCTCCGTAGCATCTTTACGGCCGAAGTTCTTCTCAAAATAGCCCCACTGGCAACAAGTACACCCGTAACCTTATGTCACCGGCGGGGGACGGACAGCATTAACAAGCACAACGAAACAAAAAGTTGTGACAGGGAAAGGAAATACCTGTCCATTTGATCCGTAAGCTGTGAAGAGTGTCAGCCCCTTTTTTTCGTCACCACCGGCCTTGGCAATGGCAGCATCCAGAAATAATTTCTTGGACGCAGATTCTCCTGCAATTACGATCGCAGGCCAGCTTTTAGAGTTTGCTGTCCAGGACCGTTAACGTTACAAGGTAGAAGGCAAACATGCCTACCTCCTAACTGTATCAGATCAGCCCAGCCCAAGGGGCCATTTGGGGATTCAGCATCAAGCTGCTCCTTAACAGTTGTCAGAAGGCTGACAGCACCTTCTAGTCCTTTGTTTTCTGGCCTGCTCAGTTCTGAGCTGTGGACATACATACGAGGATCACTGGTCAGGTCTATGTGCTCTTCCCCTGCTCCCCTGCTCCAATCTCAAACCTTCAGAAGGAAGCAAACAAGTGGGCCACCTGAATCTAATAGAACCATTCGCTCCGCCGGTCTTGGTTGCCTTTCCATGCAAAAATTTCAATCAGCTCGCTTCTGTCAAACGAAATCCCAACTCTACAACATGGACGACAGTAGGCAGCAATCCATGCAGCAGTGCAAGATGAAACCAAAGGTGGTAAAGACGGAGGTCCACCTTGTCATAAGTTAGTGCATCGTTGAGAGCTAGCTTGAGGAGAGAAGGGACAAGCTCAGGATTGGCCTGCACAACCCACGACTCCCTTAGTTTAGAACATCAACACTGTGCAAAACTGTACAGGGCAGATACAAAGACCCTCCGAAACTTTCTCACCTTAATTGCCGCTCTCAGGGCCTCCTTGACGCTCTCTGCACTCCCACTCCCACAAGAAGGAACGGAGGTGCATCAGTTCAAAGTACAAAAACACCCTGACCCTGACCCTGGGGTAAAACTAGTGCACAGGAGATTCAACTCACTCAAGTACTCGCCCCGCTGTAATCTCTGCGTCAAATCAGCTGCATTGGCAAGGTCTGGAGCGGCTATAGCGCCCCATATTCCGCCCTGCATTCGGTGTCAATTCATCAACTGGAGAAAAACCCAAAACCAGCGGTTATACACGCAACACCAATATTATGGTGTGATGGAACACTCACTGCCACTGCTGCGGCGCTCAAGCTCACAAACTCTCTCCGGCCAAAGGAACCCTGCTCTGCGTTGCCGTCATTTCCCTGACACCTGATGGCAAGCTATGTACATAGCAAGCAGCATTTTGAGGCGAGAGGGACATTCAGTCACTGACACACACATTGTACGATAACAACACCATAAGTTCGGCTCGAAGGACAGGAGACTGGAAACCTGCGAATGATCTGGAGCAGGAGCAGAGGGCAGGCGACATTGTGAGGAGGATGCGATAGCGGAGGTGGAGCAGCTGCCCTGCTGCACAGAGCTGTTCCTAGCTGCAAGCGTGGACGACAGCGGCACCGAGAGCGACAACGCCGCCATAGCTGCCGGATTCCAAGTACCTTCCACGCCTTTCGACTGCTCCCTCACATATGGCCTTGGCTTGCGGACGGTTCTGGCTGGCCTCCAAGTTCAGCTCACCCGGTCACTCGGCTCGATCCCCTCTAGGCCTGCAGTGGTCCTGAGCTCTGCTTGTGGTTGCATTATCCGAAACAGATGTAGCTCAGCGCGCGTTCAGCCGGCCGCTCAGTCCAGGCTTGAAGACGAAGCGGATCAGCCAGCCAGATGCTGTTCCGAAAGGATTTGGTAGGGTTGCGATCCTACATTTTGTTCTTGGAAAGTCATTGAGCGTCATTTGCTCCTCCAATTTCCTCCACAATTGAAACAAGGACTCAACTTTCAAGCAAGAGTGTGATGGCGAATGACGGGACAGGAAAGGAGGCATGGTAAGAAGGAAGTGGAGTGAGTGGCATGCCACAGATGCTTGCAAGTAAATCCGATTTACATGTTTGAGTTGAGATGTCGGCGAATACAGTTGCGTAGCCCGATGAAGGCCCCTGCTCGCCTCAGATTTACAAATGTCTAAGAAAAAATCCGAATGTATTACAGCAGATCTTGTACAAGCATGGGGGATTCCGATCCGGAGCGGCAAAATCCGATTCCTAGGCAATCAATCACCGCCTCTTGATAGGGTCGAAGGTGGACACTCCAGCAACGGCAACACCGATGGCAGACAACACCACACCTCCAGCCAGAACGCTGAGCAGCAGGTTCTTGAGCGACGGCGACACTCCTGGTTGCGCGGCCTCAGCGATCTCAGGCAAGACGGCGGCAGCCAGCAGAGCTAGGGCTGTGAGGCCAGCTTCATTGTGCTGCTTTTGAGGCGCGGCGCTGCACAGAATCCAGCACATGGCACGGAATTAGAGACTGTACAGAGGGAGCAGAATTTTTGCGGACACAACACTGAGGCGTCCATTCTCCTCCGGAACAGAAACTGAGGCTAGAGTTGGAACTTTCCTCCCCCTTCCGGTCCCTGGAGCGGCAGCATAGTATAGCACAATGGCATTGCATTGTGTGCCTACCTCATGACGACGCGGCTGCCGGAGGCGGCCACCAGCCTCGTCCGCTTGGTCGGGGCGGCCATGGCCAGGCCCTGGTGCGCGGGCATGGCCCGGCTGCTCTGCTGCGCCAACACGGCGGGCGCCACGGCCACGGTGACAGCAGCTGCGCACGCCATCGCTCCTGGTTTCGGTAGCTTCGCGGCTTGCTGGATGGGGCGGGAGAAATGCACGCACGCTCCGGGCGTGAGGCGGAGTGAAGTCAAGGCAACACGGCGGGAGATGTGCAACCGAGTTTGACAGAGCAAAAGGGGGCAGGGGTTTGGTTTGGCCAGACGCTTGGCCCCTTCCTGGATAAGGCACCGGAAGGGGATAGGCTAGGAGCCAATTGGGGGGTGGAGCGCGTACCAGCCACAACTGCAGATAAACCCCTTTTCCCACTTCCCCCAATATCACCCAATTTCTATCTTCTCTTGCGCCTAATAAACAACAGACACACACTAAACTCCCCGACCCTGAGAACAATGCGAGTGGTACCTAATCACTTAATGACAGCCTTCATTACAAAACAGATGTAGAATGTTTGCATCGATGAGTACCTACCCAATACAATTATCATTCCGGCAGACTGCTGATCGAGCAAGCTGTTCCTGAGTCGTATACGTGTCTTCAGCAGGTACTTTATTTCCCTGAATGGAAAAGGTAGGCAGTATCGTCACCCACGCTGGGGAAGGGAAAAACGCCTCTAAGGAAGCAAAAGGAAAAATTGTAGGCAGTGGCTCCGTGTCGCTAAACAGTTCGCCACGGCTAGATTGCAAGGCCTGCAGAGAAACCAATACAGCTTCTCCGATTCCCCATGCCCGACTCCACGGTGGCCGCTCTCGTCTGGAACGTGGACCACTAGTACCTCTGACTCTTAAGGTGTAATCTAGATCAAACTTCACTTGTTGGTTGAGTGTCTCCCAAGGTCATGCCCGCCACTGTGCTGCTTTCTTGGGTCCGTGTGACCAGTCGACGACTCCAACCTGATCTCCCCTTCCTATTACTTCTTGCCGCATGGACAAACCTCCATGGTCATGAGACTTGGATAAAGAAAGGATTTCATACCTCCTGCTTTGCTCACGGTTAAATCTGCGGGGGGGCACTTCAAGAGATACCGCGACTGACAGCTCCAAGCGGCTCACCAGGAGTCCAAAAGCTGGTGGCCCTTAATTGATTCCTGTACCGTCAGCAAAACTAGGTAGATTAATAAACGTTGTGACAACGGCACTGAGCCAAAAGAGCAAAAACCTTTTCACACATTTGGGTACCATGAAGTATGGAATCAGCCGACTTGGAGCTTAGCTGATTAGATAGACTGGCGTCAGTCCTGAGTGGATAGCTTTACCACCTTACCAATCGCCACCGTCTTGCCTGTAGTACCAGAGATGTAAGAGCACGACCATCCCAAGAGACGCAGCAGATGCACTCAATAAGTAAGGCGAGAACAACCTTCATCACGAAGAGTGAAACGCCCCAGCTGAGGAAAGTCTTCAAACTTCTCCACACAGATGAGCTCATTCACCTTGCATGATATTAAAGTTCTATTAGTATCGTTCAGAGCGTAAAACAGTTAGGACAAGTCATCACTCCCATCAGATTTGGCAGTGAAAATAGTACCTGAATACGAACAACCACAACGGCCCCACTCTTGACAAAGAGAACTTTCTTCCTCATCGGCTTTCTTGTCTTTGGGTCAATCTGTTGTAAGATCTCAATGATCTCACATTCCTCTACAACAGAGTGGACATGTAGGACAGCCTTATAACCTGCTGTGAAGATAGCCTGCATACACAATGTGACCTTTAGGACACGACCCGCAAGCAAAGGTCTGTACATGCAGGAGTATAGATCTTTGCACCGTGCATAAACCCTAGCTCAAAAAGCCCATGGCTGGGCTACTTCATCCAAGACAGGCCACCTTGTGATCAAGAAGCTCAAGTATTTGTAGCTGGGCATCGAACTCCAAAACAGCAGTTATTGGCTTGGCTGTACCACAATCAACAACTCAGTCAGCCACATCGACAATTCACAATTCAGTCAGCCCATATCGCTCGAAGAACTACTGATCAGATACCCCCAGTTCCACATCAGTTTGAATTGATAGGCAGCATCAGGCAAACTATCTACATGTAGTGCAGTGAGGCAAGTGCTGGATATTTACTCAAACTCGAAAGTACAAAACCAGGTGAGATATCTTCCTCCTCCACCCCAGATATTCTGATCCGAAGGTTCTCCCCAGGTCTAGCATAAGAAACCTCATCATTGTCTCTGTATATTGTGACCACTTTCACATTGGCCTGTGCTCAAGGACAGAATACATGATGAGCCTCCACAGTCAACAGGGACAACCGGCACACACAAACAAGTTGGTTTGAGATCAACATAATCAGACGCCAACAAACGTCACCAACAAGCTGTCAACAAATTAGCTTAAAACGTAATCAGATACCTTGTTCGGCATCACCAACAAGCTGTCCCCTCGTCGCACACTTCCAGACTCTATTTTGCCCATTACAACGGTTCCCATATCCCTGTACTTGTCAATAAGAGGCATTCTGCAATCACATGCTAAACGTATTAGCCATACTAGAATCATACCAAGACCAGGAGGCACGGGAGGAATTCTCATGTCTGCACAGGTGGAGTACCTGAAAGGACCACTGTCATCTCTTTCTGGAAGCTCTACTGCATCAAGCGCTTCAAAGAGACAGGGCCCATCATACCAGGGACATATGTCTTTGCCCATCCTTGTCTTCATGTTAATACCCAAAAGCCCAGAAATTGGCAGAAATGAAACGTCTGCATTCAAAAATGGGGTGTCAACAATCAAAGATCCGCTTAACAAATTCCACCAGAATCTTGTGAGGTAGCTGCACACTGTTTCACTCACCTTTCTTTACATTGTACCCACACGACCGTAAGAATGGTGTTATCTTTTTCTCAATCTCATCAAACCTGCAATCAAGAACCGATCAAGATCAGCATTGCGATAAGATGTACAGACAGGTGTGCATAAACCTAGAAATCAGTCTGTCTGAGGTCCAAACCTTTCTTTGGACCATTCCACTGAAGGGTCATCCATCTTGTTGACCACCACCAGCAACTTTGATACACCTAGTGTCTTTGCTAGTTGTGCATGCTCTCGCGTCTGGCCTCCTCTCTCAAAGCCAGTCTCAAATTCTCCTCGTCGAGCAGCAACCACCTAGAGCACCAACAAAAGTCAGCCATCATCGAACCTTTCATTGCGAAAGGCCAAGTGCTCTAAAGAGTTGTAACAAGAGTTGCACAACTAACCAGAACTCCAACATCGGCCTGTGAGGCACCGGCAATCATATTTGGCACATAGTTTTTATGTCCCTATATGAAGGGAGAAATGTCAGTCTAACCCAACACTTCCAAACAAACAAACATAGCATCTCCGATAGCTAACACATTCTCTAGAAAGCGAGAGCCATCAAACAACTTAGGTTAAAGAAAGGGAGCCCACCGGAGCATCCAAAATAGTAAATCTAGATTTCTCCGTCTCAAAATGAGCTCGGCCAACCTCCACAGTCTTACCCTGCAAAGTGATATGGCATATCAATAGAGGAGGAAATGAAACCCTTTGGTCAAAAGGAAAAGTTCGGTGTACAGCTCCCCACATTAAAGAAACTTGTACTCGAACTACTCAAACTACTGACGGAAAACCATGCACACATACAAAGCATCAAACCTTTGCACGCTCTTCTTCATTGGTGTCCATGATGTAAGCCATGTACCTGATAGGCATCATCCATAAATTAAAACTTAAGAAGCCCCTCACGATGCCCGTGGACATTCAACAAATCCAGAAAGTGATGCACGAGAGATTCTGGTTCCGTGATCAGCGATTGGTGACGGATCCCAAAGTACCAGCTCTCCCGATTCTTTTCTTTGGCTTCACGCTCATACTTCTGGATGGTGCGCTCATCAACCATGTTACTCAAGTAAAGTGTCTGTCCTCCAATAGTGGACTTCCCCGCATCTGAGCAGTAATATCGGCGCACGGTTGAAATCCCTCCAACGGGCCACCTCTTCAACACACAAAACGACGCCTACAGAAGAACAAACGAGCCCCCAAACCTACCGACATGACCGATGAAAACCACGTTCACATGCTTTCTGTTGTCGCTCGGCTCTTCCGGAGCCTCAACAGGCTTGTCCCGATGCTCGTGGTCCCCGGCTCCTTCCTCAGTGACCTCACGAGGCACAACCTCCTCACGCTCATCAGCATCTAGGAAAGCAAGACCACCGAAATTAAGCATACAGAGCCTCCACATGGCAAAACCCCCGGGTTCAAGTCCCAACCCTACACGAATGACCCCAATCCCGTAACGCCATCCTCCATCCAGCTCCACTCCACTCCCCCTCCTCCTCAAACAATCCTTCTCACCAATTCAGCACGCCCTTGACCTCATCCACCCACCTTGCGCCTCCCTGTTCAGATCCAGTTCAGCCAGCTTGACTGCAGCAGCCTCCTCCTGTGCTGGCTTCGTGTCTGCATCCTCCTTACGAGGGCCATCCGCTTGCACATCAGAGAACTTGTCGGCCCAGGACTCGTTGGCCGCATCATCCTCCTCACCACCCTGTTGGGAGAATTTCTCAGACCAGGTATCCTCGGTCGTCATGGCTAGCTCGGCCAACCTCCACAGTCTTACCCTGCAAAGTGATATGGCATATCAATAGAGGAGGAAATGAAACCCTTTGGTCAAAGGAAAAGTTCGTGTACAGCTCCCCATTAAAAGAAACTTGTACTCGAACTACTCAAACTACTGACGGAAAACCATGCACACATACAAAGCATCAAACCTTTGCACGCTCTTCTTCATTGGTGTCCATGATGTAAGCCATGTACCTGATAGGCATCATCCATAAATTAAAACTTAGAAGCCCCTCACGATGCCCGTGGACATTCAACAAATCCAGAAAGTGATGCACGAGAGATTCTGGTTCCGTGATCAGCGATTGGTGACGGATCCCAAAGTACCAGCTCTCCCGATTCTTTTCTTTGGCTTCACGCTCATACTTCTGGATGGTGCGCTCATCAACCATGTTACTCAAGTAAAGTGTCTGTCCTCCAATAGTGGACTTCCCGCATCTGAGCAGTAATATCGGCGCACGGTTGAAATCCCTCCAACGGGCCACCTCTTCAACACACAAAACGACGCCTACAGAAGAACAAACGAGCCCCCAAACCTACCGACATGACCGATGAAAACCACGTTCACATGCTTTCTGTTGTCGCTCGGCTCTTCCGGAGCCTCAACAGGCTTGTCCGATGCTCGTGGTCCCCGGCTCCTTCCTCAGTGACCTCACGAGGCACAACCTCCTCACGCTCATCAGCATCTAGGAAAGCAAGACCACCGAAATTAAGCATACAGAGCCTCCACATGGCAAAACCCCGGGTTCAAGTCCCAACCCTACACGAATGACCCCAATCCCGTAACGCCATCCTCCATCCAGCTCACTCCACTCCCCCTCCTCCTCAAACAATCCTTCTCACCAATTCAGCACGCCCTTGACCTCATCCACCCACCTTGCGCCTCCCTGTTCAGATCCAGTTCAGCCAGCTTGACTGCAGCAGCCTCCTCCTGTGCTGGCTTCGTGTCTGCATCCTCCTTACGAGGGCCATCCGCTTGCACATCAGAGAACTTGTCGGCCCAGGACTCGTTGGCCGCATCATCCTCCTCACCACCCTGTTGGGAGAATTTCTCAGACCAGGTATCCTCGGTCGTCATGGCTAGCTCGGCCGGCTCCCAGACGCGCGTGGGCGCAGCCTTCCCGACACACGACGGCCAGTCCACCGCGCGGTAATCGTATCGGTGTGACCTGTTCCAGAAGAAGCGTGTCCAGGAAAAGCAAAGCGATTGCACGAAAACCTAAATTTGCAGAAACTATAGGCATCCCTGCCCTAGCCTTTACCCTAACAAGCAATTCGTCTGTGCGTCTCAAAATTCGATGCTCCAGAAGCATGCACATTCGCTTCCGCTCCCGCATTGCTACAGCGCCCGGACGTCTGTTCTGGCGAAGAACTTCTTACACTGGAAGGCGAATGCGAGTCTTTGGCGACCTCCAGTCTGCTGGCCAGTTGTAGCAGTAATTGCGAGTGGTAACCGAGCCGGGCGCGTTTCAACGTTTTTTCAGCGTTTCATCGTTTCACGTCTCAAACGTGTCTTTCCTGGGTACCGGGCTGCACGGTGGCGATGGCGTCCGGGAGCGGCGCGCTGAGTCCAGGCAGCGAGGAGGAGGTGACCCTGGCGGTGAAATGGGCAGGGAAGGACTACACGGTCAGAGTGTGCGCAGATGATACAGTGGGAGAGTTGAAGCGGCGGATCTGTGAGGTTACAAGTGTGCTGCCAAAGCGGCAGAAGCTGCTGAACGTGAAGGCGGGGTCCAAGCCAGCCACGGACGCGTCTCTGCTGGCGGATTTGAATCTGAAGCCTGGAATGAAGATCATGATGATGGGGTAAGCAGTTCTCGGATAGGTTTAGCTGGCCGGGTGGTGGAATGTGGCTGCGGTTGTTGAGGTCGCGTAGGGGTGGATCTGCATGGTGCGTTAGCTGAGACTTCGCCTTAGGCCGAGCGTTGTCTCTTCCAGGAATAGAGCAACGTGGTATTCCGCGAGAAAGGTTAATCCGCGGCACACTGAAGGTGTGATAGGCGTAGAGTGTACTGAGCTGTAGCTTACCGTTGCACTGTATCCGTTGCAGTGTAGCGGAGTGGTGCCGGATATATGGATGCAAATGGAGCTTCTTCTTGGCAGTCAGGGTCGTTGTACCTGGAAGTTGTGTATTGAGCTTGAGTGGGTCGATGTGTGGTTGTTGATGAGTTTAGGTTTTGCTGATATCTGCCCTAGGCTTAAAAGCTCTTTGGGCAAGCTGTTTTTGGGAGTGGTGCTTCCTGTCTGTCTCTGCTTTGGCTTCTCTGTAAGGGAGGGAACGCTCGCCGCTCCTAGCTAATTGGTGGCTCTATTCTGCTCAAGAGGCTATAAAGCAGCTCTCTAAGATCCTGTGTGGACTATCTCTTCTGTGATCTTTGTCCTTGCAGACTCTAACACTCGATTTTCCAGCACTGTGGAAGATGAGATTCTTGTGGATCCTGTGGATGCACCTCAAGTACTTGATGATTTCGAAATTGGAGATGAAGATGTCGTCTATATTCAGGACAGGGACGTTAACAAACAGAAAATCCGACGCCGGGTGGAGCAATATAAGGTGAGTTCAGTGTGTTGGGTCCAGAATATGTGTGGCAAACCGCCAAGATGGGTTGGAAGCTCATGGGTGACTTTGCAACTGACAGATATCATTGCTGAACCCTTGTCGGGAGGGAAAGAAATTGCTTGTGTTGGACATTGACTACACGCTTTTTGATCATCGCTCCAAGGCCGAGAACCCTCGTGAGCTCATGCGGCCTTGTAAGTCTCGATTGCCTGGACCTGCCTTATTGATGGTATCCATGTAGATTCTGCTGTCACTGTATTGGCCTTACTTGTCTGTCAGATTCTTCTATACTGGCAATGGTGACAAGCTGTTAGTGGCAGGAAAGCAGGGCATATTGCGAGTGTTTGAGAGGGTCGGCAATGAACTCACAGTGATGTCATGGCAGATCTCCATGAATTTCTTGCAGCTGCCTACACAGAGTATGACATTGTTATCTGGTCAGCAACAAGGTGAGGCTTGTGAACGTTGCCGGTTTCCTGCGTAGTTTATATTAGATGTATCTGAATCGTATTCTAACCTGTCCGTTATCTCAGCATGAAATGGGTAGAAGTGAAGATGAAAGAGCTAGGTGTCCTTAGCCATTCCGACTACAAGATTACTGCACTGCTTGACCACCTTGCTATGATCACAGTCCAATCGGATACCCTCGGTGTCTTTGATTGTAAGCCTCTAGGTGTCTTGTGGGGGAAGTTTCCAGAGGTAAAAGCCAGGACTTTTTAGTTCACTTTCAGGACATGCTCCGATTCTCCATCATGTATCCCCATTCTAACCTCGTTCTTGGCTTTCATCTCCTGCAGTTTTACCACCCTGGCAACACCATTATGTTCGATGATCTAGCGAGGAATTACGTAATGAATCCACAGAACGGTCTCGTGATCAGACCATTTCGGAAAGCCCATCTTAATCGGTCGTCAGATCAGGAACTTCTACACCTCTCTCGTTACTTGTTAGCTATTGCGCAGCTTGATGACCTTAGGGAGCTAGACCATCGAAAGTGGGAAGATTATGTTGAACTGAGCAAGAAAAGACGACACTCGTAACAGGTTCTTCTGGAAATTCTCGATGGACATTTGCGGTTTCTACAGTCATAGTTTTTTTCTACACTCTTTTCTACACTCATACACCTTTTGATCTTCAAGTGCGAATTTGCAATTGCAAACCTCATTCCTACAAATCAATGTACAACTGAGAATCTGGATGACTAGTATTGCCGAGGGCCTGATTAACATCACCAGAGACTATATTATCTACATTAACCTCAGAATCCGCAAGATATGGCCGGTCCACCTCTTGGGACGGTAAACCACCCCTCGGAGACTTCCTCGCAGCCTTGGCCTCCATTTTTTGTTGCCGTTTTCCTGCAAAAGCGCGTGCGTTCAGACAACCTTTGCTACTGCACTGCTGATCATTCAGGCGAACTGGCGCTTACTTTCACGACGACGGGCCTCGGATCGGGCAAAAAACTCGGCCCATTCTTCAGTCATGACGAACCGTGGCTCGTCCTCGTATTGTGCCTCCTCTACTTCGTGAGTGTCCCCATCCGTATCCCTTCACACAACCGTTGCACAAATTGACAACCCACACTTTGTACAAGGGACTGAGAGAAAAATGAGACAAGGGATCAGTTGGATCTTACCGTAATTGGGGTTCCTGGAACGGAGTGATACCTCCATCACATAAAACTGCGTCAGTAATATCAGCACCATCCGCGTTGGTTGAAACTCCCCTTGGATACAGCACCTGTCTTGCCTTCTCTGGAGGCCTTTCCTCCGGTTTTTGCCATGATGCAGGGCCAGGAGCTTGAGCAGGGCAACCAGAATGCCCGCTGTGTGGAGGGGGCTGATAGCTAAAAGCCCAAGGATTCATATTACATCTCGGACAAGGATAAGGCAAGTAAACGGGAGAACCATAAAAGAAGGGTGATGGAGGCCGGACGAAATTCGTCGGGAAGAAACCGCCCGAGGAACAGGCAGAGCATTGTTGACCACCAAAAACAGCGCCACTGGGTCCCACCTTCCAACCTGGGTGGCAAGATTGCATAACATCGCCAGGTCCTTGTGGAAACTGGGTTGCAGTGACCGACTCACCAGCATCAGGCGGCGACTTCTGCTGTGTCGGCTGAGGTGCCGGCTGTCCAGGCTTATTGGGAGACACCGCTGAGGGACAGACAGCAGCTGAATCCGACCCCTTAACCGGCTGCTGGCAACAACCAGCCCAAGCTGCAGCATGCCCACTCCCTACATTACTCTGCCCGGCCCCACGAGAAGCACAGACACACGGGCGGAACGAGGAACTGGAACAAGCAGTCCCACCTCTGCAACCTCCCACACCAGAGTGCCCGCAGGGAGAAGAGCAGTCTCCAGGCAGGAAGCCAGCAGCACAAGACGGCGGCCCCGCCCCCGGAACCTGACCAGCCATAGGTGCGCAGGGCGCCATCACTGGCTGCTGGAAATACCCGGGGTGCATGGGGTACGACGGATGAGGCCATGGCATAGGCGGGTAAGGCAAGGGTGGGAACATCCCACCAGGAACACACGGTGGTGGAAACGAACCCAAATGCGGGAAATGATAAGGCCCAGGAGCTGGCAACCCGGGAGAAAAATGCCCTTGCCCACCCCCACTGTGCTCACCTGAGCTGCTCTGCCTGGCACTCGATATAGCCCCACACTCCACATTCCCATCCATCACCTGGCACTCACCGTACCCCCCGTGCACATCACTGGTCGAGCTCTCTGCCACCACGAACAACATCAGCTCCGCCCCCATCACGAAACCCTAACCCAAACCCTAAACCAAACCACACCTCACCTGTACATCCAGCCGAGTGCGCAGCATCAGCAGTCCCGGGGCACTGGTGGAAGTGCACGTTCCTGGTGAGCTTCCCCACCCACTCCAGCAGGGCCTGGTAGAGCTCGTAGGGGAAATTAGACACGAGCCCCCGGTGCGTCCTCTCCCCGGCCGACATGGCCCAGTACGACGGCTCCCCGAACCTGGTGCAGCTGCTCTCATGGCGGTTGATCCTTCTCCACTCCCGGCTCATGTACTCCCACCGGGACTGGCACTGCTCCGCGCTGCGGTGCACGCCCCTCGCCCAGCAGGCCTCCTCGATCTCCTGCCACCGCTCCACCCTAGACTTGAGCTCCTTCTGCGCCAGGCCTCCTTGAGCTGCCGCTCGAAGCCCTCCTTCCTCCGCACGATGTCCTCCCGCCGCACCCCTGCAGGACGAGCAGCTCCTGCAGCGTCCAGATCCCCTGCTTGTACACCCCTGCCCGCAGCCGCTGGGCCGGGAGCGGGCGCCGCCCAGGAGTCACCGCCATCGGTCTCCGATCCGCAGCCGGTCCCCGCCCCCCCGCCACTGCCCTCCCTCGCCGGCCCCATGGATCCAGCCGCACCGCGCCCTCTCCAAAAACATGTTCCTCGGACCAGATCCAAAGCCCGGCGGCGCCCGATCCCGGATTGCCTCACCAACTGGACTGCGCGCCACTTCGATCCCACAAATCCAAAACATGAGACGACGAATGCACGTTCCACAGGGCTCCCCACACGCCTCCCCAGCGCCGTCCCGGAATCCCGAGAACGCAGCCCCGGCGGCAGGCCATGGGCCGGCTCGCGGCACTCCAGGTCTCATATGGCAAGTCGGGCCCACCACTTTGCCCTAGTTCCGTACATATGAATATGTACGGACTAGGAAGGCGTCTGTGTACATACATACATATGTGCCTCTATTGCCTCTTCTCGCTTCTGGGATTGTGTCAATGCGGCACCCGCAAGCACGTGCAGCCGGCAGTTCTGATTCTCTAATTTATACCACTTACAACGGTACATAGGTATGCACCGAACCCATCGCAAGTCTATTAAATATCTATTTTTAATATTAGTAAATATAGAATAATACAGCTAAAATAATAGGTAAATAACACGGCCTTTGGGAAGATTCAAACGTTGTGGGGAAGATTCAAATGTACTAGGGTGCACCTCTGTGTGCCAGTTTAAATTACTGTTGCTTTCAGAAATTTGGAGCCTGAGCATGAAAGGCCAGCCTGACTTGTCATAAACGGCTGTCATGCTGGATTTTGAGTTTCAGGTCACTGGGTGACATTCAAATGTACTAGGAAGATTCAAATGGAGTGGGGAATTGGAGAGTTATATGAAGGATGGGAAATGAGATTGTTTGTTGTGGCTATAAGGAGTTGATTTGGCTCGCGCAAAATGAAATAGGATTTGTGAAAAAACATATGGAGATTTGCCGAGAGATAGCCAACAAAAAAAGGAAGCACTAGGACATCTCAACTTTCGGAGACATGAAGCAGGAGTTGATTGGGGGGGGGAGAGGGGGAAGAGGGGCAGATTTCTTGGACCTGCGAAAAAAACTCAAAAAACTTAGGGACGAGGGAGCTACTTTGGTGACATACCTCCTACTCCATAAGTTCTTTGAGGAAGGTGATATGCATGCACATCAAGCAAACACAAGTTAAGTTGGCTGCTACGGAGGCTGATCTAAGCACAAACAAATAAATTCTAAATATTTGCATCAGTTTAGATGTAAGCGCCTTTAGACTGAACCCCTAACCTTGTACCGGAATATATTATCATGAAGAGTTAAATAAATTAGATAAAAATAGACGTAAAAGAAGACATCAATATTTGCTATTAGATCTTGAACTTGATTTAAAGGTTTATAGGCCCTAGGGGTCTGATATAAGATCATAAATAAATTGCAAGCAAAACCTCTTTTTCAATCATTATTATTAATTCGTTTACCATGGTTCTACTTTTGGCATGCTATTAAATTTTCCTATGGCCTAAACCCTAAACCCTAAACCTCTTGCCAATCTGTTTAAGGAGCGGTATATTCCAACATTTTTTGAAAAAACAAATCGTGTTGTTCATCCTCACTTAGATTCTCAAAAGCAAATTCTCTATTCAGGATGTCTTGATCCACATGAAATCTTGACACTTCATCCATACCTTCAAAAAAGGGATCTTGTAGAGCCTGACTTGCTGATATTCTATCATCAGGATTAAATGCAAGTAGCCTTCGAAGTAAGGACAAAGCAGTTGGATCAGCTTTCGGAAATTTCTCTTCGAAAGAATCTCTTAAAAGTATTGTTGATGTCTTCTTATCAACTCCAATAAAATCTTGGATTAGTTTTAATTGGTGTTCGCTATCTTTTCCTCGAAATAATGTTCCTCGTTCTAGTATTTCGGCAAATATACATCCTACACTCCATATATCCATTGCTGAAGTATAGTATTTCAGACCCTCAATACAAAGCTCTGGAGCACGGTAATATATAGTTACCACACTATATGGAATTAGTTGCTTGATAAAATTAACTTCTGGAATAAACCGGCTAAATCCAAAATCACATACTTTGAGTACACCTTGAGAATCTACCAATAAATTTGATGGTGTTAAGTCTCGATGGAAAACATTTGCCGCATGCAAGTAAGCTACAGCTTGAAGTATTTGATGTAATAAGGATCGTTGTTTTTCAATGGGAAACTCTATGGTTCTTTGTAACTCTTGAAACAAGTTACGTTCCATTAATTCTGTTATTATATAAACTTCCTCAAACCTGTTAGTCGGTGGACAAAGTACAGTTTCTAATTTAATAATATGCGGATGTTGTAATATTTGGAGCAATGTTATTTCTCGCAAAATATAAATCTTTATGTAGAAATCCTCATTTATATATCTAATATTTTTTATAGCCACGTCTTTACCGCTTGTCAAATCTTTTGCTGCACAAACTTTTCCATAAGTTCCTTCACCTTTAATTTTAGTTAGAAGGTATCGAGATTGGTTAACATATTTCCAAAAAGATGAGTTAAGGTCTGGTGATAGACCTTCGTTCTTCCGTTGATGCCCATACATTCTACAACACATATATATCAATGGATTTAATAAAAAATAAGCTTCCATAACATGTCTTAGTCTGAGTTGTTGGATATATATAGCCTTAGATCCCTAACCCTGACTAGACATATGATAAAAAAAAGTACGAACACTTCAAAACTGAAATTAATGAAATAAAGTTCCAAAGAAGTCTAAGTATTTTACATGCAGTAATAGCACTTTTAGTATACACAAGATGGTTGTACACACAAACATAAGCATATAAGAATCTGGTGAGCCTTATCCTCTTGTGAGAGTTCTTCTACATTAATTAATAATAATTTGTTATCCAAATTCTCATATAAAGAGATTTCCTCACTAGTTAATAATAATCTAGAGGACCATTGAATTCTGAAGAGAGTTCATATGAGAGTTCTCCTGCAAAAGTTAGTAAGAATTTGGAAAGCCGAATTCTCAAATGAGAGTTTTTCCGCATGAATTAATAATAATTTGACGGACTAAATTCTCACTTGAGTGTTAGTCCACCTTGAAGGTGGAAGAACTCTATCAACTCAGCTGGTGTGCACTTAATTAAAACTAATGCATCGAAGTTGGCTATAGTAAAAAACCTTAGCTATGGCAAGAGACTTCAATACAGTGACCGGAAAACCTTCAAAAATATTGAGAGCTCTTGAGCTCAATATCATCCCTCGACACCAATACAATATGGTTCACCCCAATTCTAAACCCTATATTCAGAGGACCCTTCCAAAATAAAAATAAGATATGGGTCACCCCAATTTAAAACCCTATATTCAGAGGACCCTTCCAAAATAAAACCGTTAACATTGGCCTCCGCTATGTTAGTGTGATCATGTCATAATTGAGAGTAATCAATAGCCATTGCCTTATATGCTTGAAATAGCATTGAAGGGTTATGTAAATCCGTAATGATCATGCTTCTATTTTTGGCATGTTGTTAAATTTTCCTATTGCACACTTTCCTCTTGTCCGTCTTCCTTATTAGAGGTACATCCAAACATGTTTTGGAAAAACAAATTCTTAAGTTCATCCCTATTTAGATTGTCTTGGTCCACAAGAAATCTTGACACTTCAAAACCTCAAGAAAAAATGTCTTGTAGAACCTGCTGTTCTTCTATCTTATTTTATCTTCAGGATTAAATGCAAGTGGCCTTCTAAGTAAAGATAAAACTACTATATCAGAAGCTTTGGGAAAGTTCACCTCAAATGAATCTCTTGAAAATATTACTCATATTTTGTTTACAATTTGATGAATATATATCTGCACTTAAAATATTTATGATGAAAATGACGAATAAAGTAGACGTTATTAATAGACGAGATGGGAAATCCCATCTACCCGTCCGAGGAGGAACAACCCAAAAAGATGCTAATGGTAAAAAGGGAAGTCCTAGTCCCCTTGAATGCCTTTCCTGATTAAAATATAATATTTGGATCCTTCGTAGAATGATCTCCATAGAAACAGCTATATTGAATTAGGTAGTTGCTTAAGAATTGCCCTAGACAGGTCCTTACGGAAGGAAGTACCTGAGATGCCTGATTGGACAAAAGCATTTTGAGAGCGGTGGCTGTCAAACACGTAATCCGTCGAGTATGGAGCAGAAACTAAAAACGAATCGATCTGGGTGGTGCTGATCGCTCACCAATGGAAGTCCTACGGTCCATGCCGGTGTGCCCTCTTGGGCGATCTGTCGCTGCTGTGGATTTTCTATCCTCCACCAGGGCAGAATGCAAGGGTGTATCGTGCACACCCATGTCCCCAGTTATCTCCTGCAGGCCTCCGCAAAGCTGCGAAAGAGGTTCACCATTGCAAGCCTGGCAATCTGCCTCCCTACGCTGGACTCAAAAACAGCGTGACCTTGCACTCCATGCCCGTAGGAAGACCAGCACGGTGGCGGCAGAAACGGCGGAGTATGTTGATCCGGATGTGGCCGCAGGACTGAATGAGGTTGGCTGCGAATCGGAGTGGTTTCCTGCTTAGGGATTGAAGGTTGTCGGAAGCACGGTGTTCTCAGGGTGGCTGACCTGTGGTTGTGGAATAGGTGTCGACTGAGGCATTGAAGGTCATGCTGGGAGAAGATATCCAGCAGCTGAAGCAATTCAAGGACAAAGTAGACTTTCTAGGAGAGTACCTTGTGGGGGAAAACCAGTTGGATGCTGCGAGATTTATGCTCGTCATCAAGGGCATGCTTGACCATCAGGTCTGCACTGCATTTTGTGCAGTCGAGATTATTTGCATGACGCCTGCATAGTTTCCAGCAAGGGAAAACGGTGTGCTTTGTCCAGGCTGCATCTTGGTTAAAACCATCTCAGGCAGTGTGTTGTGTGGCCAGATACTGCCAGAAACACACGACCTGCAAGGGCCCTATAAGAAGGCTTTTGATAAGATATGGGGCGTGGTTGAGGACTCGGGTTGGCTACTCACTCAACCAGGGGCTGAAGGAGGCGAGGTTCAAATGGTAGGTTCCTTTGGCCACAGCGCATTCTTCTTTGAGTACAGCGTTAGAAGCAGAAGCTTGAGGCAGTGGATCATGTTTCCTTTTATCTTTCTCCTCAGGTGGATGATGAGCTTATTCCTCCGGTGATTCAAACCCGCTATTAAGTCCGAGCCTTAAGCACAACGCGACCGCCGAAGACAGGAATTTCCAAGAGGTATCAGGAGCGAGTCTGTCATTGAATGCGGCTCCTCTTGAGTTCGAACTCTTCAGCCCAACACTTCGGCAGGCCTGGGCAACTTTTGAAACGGAGCAAGTTATCAGATAGGAAGTTATTCCAGATTGGAAGATGGGATTCTTCAACAATTAAGATGGTTATGTACGTACTTAATTACCTACTCGATTTTACTTGTCATTGACCGGCAATGGCTGAGATGGTCTGAGGCTAAGCAGGTTATCAGCTTGGAACTTGGTATTAGCAGAGACTGGAAGTTGTATTCAGATGGGAAGTTGTTCGAGTGACCATCTCACGCATTGTGGTGGATGTCGAGTTACTAACTGAGTTACGAACTGAGTTACTAACTTCTCCCCGGTGAGGCACCTGTCCCTCACTTGGAAGAATTACCTGGCATCCCGAGTGATAAGGCAAGCCAGACAGAGCCCCCAGAGCTAAACAGAGGAAACCTAAAGCGTTATGACAATCTGTTTGCGTACAGCTCACTCAAAGCTTCGGACTATGTGACTTGCCATCATTAGCTTACAGAATGACCGATGGCATACCATAGTTTCCTTGAACTGGATGTATTTTACACGCAGCTCGCTGGGCCAGTCAGCGGTGGTTAAAAGCCCCAATCAAGAATTCGCAGCCGTGTCTGCCGTTGATATAAATGCCCACACTGTCTCACAGCCAGCAAGAGGGTCAGGATATTGACCAAAGTACAGTCATGCACAGGGTATGGGAGCATCTACTCCGGAGCTCAGCCCTGAAGAAAAGGACACTCCAGCGGAAAATAGTCACCGATAAGTGTAAACACCGCCAAACTCTCTCACAGCTGCTGTCTTTTATCTTGTCCAGCTGCTCTGGCAAGCTCAAGTGTTGTTGAGCCTGCCCATGGGTAGGGAGTTGCCGCCCCAGTTGAGTGTAACTCAGACCACCGGACATCTAGTGCAGGTAAGGTAGCTTGAATGATTCCTGGGGAGATGAACAACAGGAGCGTAAGGATAGCGCCCAGCCCTATATATCATACCCACCCTTGAAGAGAAAAAACATGCCAGTACCTTCATGACTGGCAATTTCTTAACGAATGCTCCTGCCCCTGCTGTTGCTCCTTCCCCGACTACTTGTTGACGATGACCTTCGTCTCCTCCTCCTGCTTTCCCTGCTTTCCCGTCCATCCTTTTGCTTGTCCCTAGTTTTACTGTCCACTCCTTCCCTGCTTTCCCGTCCATCCTTTTGCTTGTCCCTAGTTTTACTGTCCACTCCTCTCTCTGGTTTCCGCCTGTCTCGCTCACTCCTCCTATTGGTTGTTTTACTCTTGTACTTGTCTCCATCCCCACTGCGCTCTGCCTTAGCCTCCCTGTCAGTAGTCCTGTCAGTATCTTTCAATTGATCCTTCTCGTGATCCTTGTGTACATCTCGTTTCCTCTCATGTGTCTTTTCCACATCTCTTGCTGAGTCCCTGTCATGTTCCCTGTGCCCCTCTTTTCTTCTAGAATATGTAGCTTCCCGATCTTTCGGATTGTCACGGGACCTGCTATTACCATGCTCATGATCCTTGGCCACACTATCACCATCTTTATGCGTCTTCTTGTCCTTCTGCAAGGACTCTTGGCCATGTCCATCTGTCCTTTGGGACGCCCTGTTGCTGCCACTCTCCTTAACTCTCATTTCTCTCTTAGATAGGTCCAACTTAGAGTGCACATTATCCTGCTCTTTAGCATCAGCACTGCCATGGTCCGATCTTGTTCTGCCCCTGCTCCTGACCACAACATCTTGCTCCACTGATTCAGAGGATCCTATCTTTGAAAGCTTCCTGGACTCCAGGTGTTCGTGACTGGTTTCTACAGGAGGATTCTGTTGAGTAGCTTCCACATTCGTATCCAGTGTTGCAGCATCTCCAGTGACAGAAAAGTCCCTTTCACCTACTCGGGCCCTCCTTGGGCTACGCTCATTATAGCTGTGATCATTTGGACGTTTCAGTCCTTTGAATTCAGCTTTAGCTTCCTTCCGCCCTGATCTACTGTTCAACGAGTCCTTAACCCCCGGTTCTCCTTTGAGCTGCTCCTCCAAAGTTTTTTCTGAATCAGCCCTCCGCGAATTAGGGTTCTCCTTCCCATCCCCATTATTTTCTAACTCCGATCGTTTTAGTGTGCTAGCAGGACCAAGATTGCTCCTTCCCCCATCTTCGTCATCAGATGCATATGTTGCAAGCCCAAGAAGATTACCACCAGGCACCCCAGAGCCTGGACTTCCACTATCATCTTCACTCGGTTGATTCAAAGTGCTGGGGTCCACCACCACTCTAACAAGTGCAGCAGACACAGCAGGAACAGGTGACGCAGATGGTGACGATTGCACACGAGCTTCAGGCACTTTAGTTCCCAGCCCCGTAGCTACGGCACAATACAATGGCAAAATAAGAGGAGCAAAATGAAACAGAGAAACATTGAAAAATCACTTGAGCTTGATGCACAGAAGTGAAGTATACGGCAACAACAGTCTAAATAGTCAAAAGCTTATACACAGTATGCTAGCCAAAGAAACCTCCAACCTTCTGAGACACACTCGTCATCTTCATCCATAACTTCCTGAGCAATTTCATCAAAAATATCCTCCGTTACCTGCAAAAAAGCTCACATGCGTCAAGAAAAATTGAAGTACAAGCACCTGAAGTATTTCTTTGAGTACAGCTTGTTACTTCCTGCCATTTGCGTTAAGAGGATACTCATAGTCCTTAGCCTCTCACACAAGTGAACAGGGCTGGCACAGTTGCCCTGTGCAGTCTCCATGGTTTGGACAGTAATTTTTACCTTCAGGAGAACCTCTGTGAGAATGCGCTTTATCTCCTGGTTTATTGCCGCCGTCCTAGCTGCTGCAGCTTCATCCTGAACGTTTAACTATAACATAAGACGCTGAGAACTCTATCCTGAGCTAAGTTGCTCAGGATGAGGATTTAGCCCCTGTTGAAGCTAACCTCAAGTCCAAAGTCCAAACTACATGACTAAACAGGAGAACCACATGCTTGCATTTACAAATCCAAACTTGTCCTAGGGCATCACACAGTACTTCATCTTCGTCGTCCTCGCCTTCGCTGTGTCCAGATGAGTCACTCTTTGTTTGCTCGAGCTTACGATTTACAGTTGAAGCTCCAACTCCATTGGCTTCGAAGTCGTCAGGAGTTGACACAGTTGCTGAGTTTCCCGACGCAGCAGCTGCTTTTTTCTTTATCAGCTCCTCTCTTAGCCACGATGGTACAGCTGCCTGCAAACAAATAAACAAAGAAGAAACCCTTAGGCCTGCAGGACGATAGGGCTCCACAATGACACACCACAAAGACAAATAAGTTTCCAACAAACCCCGGAGTACCAACAGGTTACTTCACCTTCTTTGGCCGATCAGAAGCCCCGGTGTTGCCATTAACATCTGGAAACAAGGGTCCGATCCCAGCATGAGGTCCTATGTTAGCATTTGCCTGGAAAGCCAATGGAGCACCAAGGGTAGGCGCTGGAGGCCTAAAATTTGGACCATGTGGTCTGCCAAATACATGTGGCGGCTGATGGCCATGGGGCTGCTGAAGGTGGTGATGAGGATCAAACTGCAAAGAAAAGGCCCTGCCCGTTCAGACACTAAAATGCACAAAAGTCCTTGCTAGGAAAACACCAGTAACAGGCAGAATGTTAAGCCTTGCATACCTGAGGACCTCCTGCTGCACCAGACATATTGATCCCTATAGCAGATGGAAATGACATGCCCGGAACTACCATAGAAGGCCAGCCTTGCATTGAAGGCGGCCCTCCATACGGTTCGGGACCCTCCATGCCAATCGGTTGGGCAGGAGGCATGAACTGAGGTGGTAATTGCTGCTGATACTCTGCAAGGCCTGCTTGCTGAAAATCAAACTGTTGGTGCGGCTGCATGTCATATGATGGCATAGGAGGGTAAGGGTAAGGGAACTGCTGCTGTGGTGGCTGCTGCTGGAGTGGTGGTGGCAACGGCGGCGGTTGTGTCTGCTGCTGTTGTGCCTGCGGCTGAGGAGCAGACGGCGGTGAGGAAGGAGGTTGTGGATGCTGCGGCAGAGCAGCAGGTGGCGGCATGATCTGATGAGGTTGATGTTCTGGCGGCTCCATGCCTGGTGGTCCTGCAAATTCAGCGAATTTACACCTGTTAAATACTTTCACAACACAGAAAAGCCAGCTTAGCAACTGAGGTCCCATCAACCCAAGTCAGCTATAGGTTCAGTAGGTCTGACATGGGAAACACTCCAGTACACTGCAGTACCAAGGGAAATCAAATCCAACACAAACGCTACAGAGCTAGTTCCCACACACCGGATCAAGGATCCTATTTCTGAAAGGGCTGCCACCAGTGACCATCTACAGAGTGTATTTAGACAGCATTCAGCCAGACGAAGTCAACATAATTTTTCAGAGAATGCACAAGCCAACGACAATGCTCCCTCCCCCCCCTAACCCTGAGCCTACAACAAACCTGGAACCGGAACCCTACCTGCAGCTGCCGTATCCTGTCCATAACTCGAAGCCCCCTCCTGGGAGTAGGAAGCAACCACAGCCGGAGTATGAGCAGCCGGAGCCTGCTGGTACGAGGTGGAGGCGGAGTCCTGCGCATAGGAGGCGGGAGGAGGCTCGTGTAAAAAATTGGACGTGCTCTCCATCTCGTAAGCACAAGGGGACGGCTCGTGAGGGTAGCTGGACGAGTCTTGGCTGAAATCCATGTGCACCTCATGGTTGTACGCAGGCCCCGGGGGCGGAGGTGCCATCCTCGGCCCCGCCGGCAGCTGCTGTAATTGCGGCTGCGGGGCCTGGTGCGGCGGCGGGTAGTCATGGAACCCCTGCTCCGGCTGGGAATGCGCATGGTGCACGTGCTGCGGCCCGTCCTGCCACGGCCTGGCATTCCAGGCGTCCCAATCTTGGCTGTAACTAGGCGGCCTCATCTGCTGCTGGAACCCTGCCTGCCCCTGCCCCTGCCCCGGCACCTGCTGGTGGTGCTGCCACTCGCTGCCGTAGTATCCCCCGGCGGCCGCGGCTCCGGCGTCCTGCTGCTGCTGCTGCTGTGCCTGCTGCTGCTGCTGCTGCGCCTGCTGCTGCGCCTGATGCTGCGCCTGCTGCTGCTGGTAGTGAGCTTGAGCTTGCGCCAGAGCGGCCTCCTGCGCCGCCTTGGCCGCGGCCCAGGCGCGGGCCTTGGCCGCCCAGTCCTCCATGCCATTCCCCGGCTGCTGCTGCTGCTTGTCCATGACCCCGACGCCGACGCCGGCGGCCCACGCTGCCGTCCCGCCCCAATTGCCGCTCATGGTCAGGCGCTGGGCCGGCCCATGCCGCTCGTCCCCCGCGCCCTGCACCACCGCCGGACATGGATCCCGTGCCCGCCTGCCGCTCCCTCGAGTCCCATGCTGCTGCCCGCGCAAGGCAGGCCTCGCCAGGGCAGCGCACCTCAGGCCCACGGCTCTCCGTTCCGCTAACCAGCGATTTCTATATTCAAAACTGCCACCGGCCCGGCTCTCTCAACCTTGCTCACCATGTATCGTACCTACGCTCGGGGCTATTATCCGCTTCACCCCCACATTCCCTGCCCCAAATATTTCCTTCACTCCGTCTACAAACGTGTTTTGGCGTATTTGTGATATGAAGAAGAAGAAGAATTTTATTTGAGTCCACTAAGGACGGATTTCCGTCATGGGACTTGGTACTTGACAACTTGTACCATGGTGTGCCTAAGCTACTTGCACCTAGGGCATCCACTCCCTTTAAGCACCCCATCTAAGTACCGATCTAAGCTCAGGATGTCAGTTCTTATAAATGTGTGTCCATTTGGCCTAAGCCATTTGGACACACATATGGATGCCCTCACTTGATTTCGATCACAACAAAAACAACTCTGAAGGTTGGATAGGTAGTCTTTATGCATAAAGTTATTTTTACACTTACGAATAATATTGATAAAAAAAAACCATAGGAAAGAGACAAAGAACGGAGGTATGATCTTTATAGTGCACACTATAGCCCATGTGGCTATCGTCCAGCATGCGACAGCGCCACCGGCGGACGCTGTAGCAGCGTCGAGACTCGCAATCTTGCCAGCATGCCAAGATTCGCAATCTTGGCGACACAGTTTCCCTCTAGTCGTATGAGACTCACACTTTTGCATTTGTGGCGCTAAGACTCACAATCCTGCCCTTTGAGCAATACCTTAGACCAAAGTTTGCTCTCTTGCCTTCAGTGACATTCTTACAACTTACTGCATAAAGGTGTGCTATGAAGATCCCTTAAAACTTGACATATCCAAGGATCCTTCCAACTAGGAGTATATAAATAAAATATTTTAATATCCTCTAAATCTGTACCTGGCCTGATTCTGGATAGGCTCACATTCACAATTGGCACAGGAGGTAGGTGTTACCAGACATTAGAAAAGTTTCAAACCTCGAATACTCCTAGTTACCAAACACACACATTTGTGTTCGATATGGGGCTTTGAAGTTTCATACTCTCACCTCGAGCAAACATATTTACGGTCCTATGCAGCCTCAGACTTTATGTCACAGCTTGGGCAAGAGAGATCACGGGTTCAAGCACATAGATCTCGCTCAAAAGGAACTAGTACGGTTCGATGTGCAATCGCAACAACAAGTCCTCGAATTTAGACATCGCATCACCCTCCTTCTAGCATTCTGGATGCGTTTCGACGTTCTTAGGTCATGTCTTTTCTGGTTAAAGGTTGGCCGCAAAGAAAGGGGCTTTGTCTTTATATAAGGGCAAAATAACTACACAATTGTTTTTTATTTTGGACGTTTTTTCATTTTATTTTTTCCAAAAAATGGGTGTTATTATTGAGTAGTGTGATTTTTGAAGGGATTTGATTGTCAAAAGTACAGGTTTTCAATGCCCTATTGGCCGTGTGCAAGTGCTTATTTTTCTTAGGCGCATTTCACCTAACATAAAATATTTTAAAAAAATCATTAAAGTGGTGAACAACGTTTACCACAAAAGGGCTCATTCTATCTTTACGAGCTCAAGTGAAAAACTTGGTACGAGGGTTTTCATTGTTATCTATTTTTGTTTTTCAATTCATTTTCCTAAAAGATGATGCTCTAGTTGAGAATTGTCTACGGATTTGTCCATATGGCTTAGGCCAAATGGACACACATTTATAAGAACGTGCTTATTAAGCATCCTAAGCTAAGATCGATACTTAGATGGGGTCCCTAAAGGAAATGGATACCCTTGGTGCAAGTAGCTTAGGCGTACCATGGTGCAAGTTGTTAAGTACCAAGTCCCATGACGGAAATCCGTCGTAAATTCTACGCGTACTACATGTCTGGACCACCGGGGTTTGAAACTCCAGTGACCCACCTTTGGGGTGGATCGGCCTTCCATCTCCAGTTTCATGGCCTTATGGGGCCGCCTACTGTAGAAGTCTTACCCTCCTCTCCAGGAGTGTGCGGGCTCGCCTGATGTAAGTGCCTTCGTGGATGTGTTGAGCAAGTGTACATGGTTGGACTCCATCCCAGAGCTTGGTACAGATCCCATTTGAGAAACTTGATGAGGATTCCAGGTTCCACCTGGCCTCGCCGACGGATTGTGTGGGCCAAGCAATTGGTTGCTTCATCCTGTACCATTCCATCAATCGGGCTCTGCCACGGTGGGCCTGCGGGCCCATGCTGGCACAGATTCGCGACAGTAGCTTGGGGACGGGGTATGAATTTTTGCAGTTTGGCATTTGTGTGCTGCTCTGTTGCAGGCAAGGAACATAGACCTGTTTGAAATGCATGAAACAACGTGCAGTGTAGCATCAGTAGTGTCAAGAACCCTTGTATTGTCTTTGCCTCACCTAATCGAAAGTGAGTGGTGAGCAGGATCAAGTTTTCCTGCCAAGTATGTCAAGGGCAGGGATGGAGAGCACACACTTTGCCAGCTAGTGTTTACTTCTCCAAAGGCTACACCAAGCATCATTGCTCTGGATTTGGTGAATCAGGTTCTGTTCAGCACAGATTTGGTATCTACTGGTATCCGGGAAGTTCAATGTAGATCTCTCTGGCCAGTCTCATCTACGGACTCCCGGAGGGCCTGTACGCATGCTGCTTGTGGCACCTTCAACACCGCTATTGTTGAAGCTGCCACAGGGGCATGCGTACTAGTAGACTCTACTCTGTACCCTGCCTATAGTATGTAGACAAGTGTACTATAACAATTTCTGTAGCTCTTGCACAACTTCTTTCATGGAAGGTCTGTCACCTGAATGGAAGCACAGGCACTGCATTGCCAGGTTTCCTACACTGTCTATGGAGTCCTTCCCCTCTGCCGAATCACAAACATCTGCAATGGCTGGGTCCAGGATGTGGTTGACCTGTCCTTCCCTGATCAAGGGGACCGCCAGCTTAGCTAGGCTTGCATTTGCACCTCCTCTGCTGAAATCCACTGGTGCTTGTGCAGAGAGCAGCTCGAGGAGCACCACCCCGAAGCTATATACGTCGCTTTTGCCAGTGAACTGGAAGCTCTGGTAGTACTGCGGGTCGATGTACCCCATGGTCCCCTGCACAGCTTGTGTTGAGATGTGGGTAGCCTCCAGAGGGGCCAGCTTGGAGATCCCAAAATCGGCCACTTTAGCATTCAATTCCTGGTCCAGGAGAATGTTCGAGGACTTCACATCCCGGTGGAAGATAGGCGGGTCTGCAGCCGAATGCAGGTAGTAGAGGGCCTCTGCCGTCTGCAGTGCCACTCGAAGCCGTTGCTGCCAGCTCAACCTGGCTCCTCTTGCTCCCTGCAAGTGCTCTCTCAGGGTGCCGTTGGACACGTAGTCGAACACCAGCACAGCCACCTTCTTCTCCAAGCAGCAGCCCAGGAGCCTCACCAGGTTTCTGTGATTCACCTTGGACAGGATTCTCACCTCGTTCAGGAACTGGTGCTTGTCCTTGTCACTTGCTTCCCGCTTGCTCTTCTTTATTGCCACGATTGTGCCATCGCTCAGTCTGCCTGCGTACACCATCCCACAGCCTCCCTCGCCTATCCTGAAACTTTCTGAGAAGTTTGCTGTGGCTTTGCGCAGGTCCCTCAGCGACATGAGAGCAGTCCTTTCCTTATCTTGCATGGCTGCAACCAAATCTGCGTCCTGCACATGTTTCTTGGCCCATGGCCAGCCTGGGCCCCAAAGCAGCACTCCACATAAAGCAACTCCAAGGACTAGCACCCCACCTGCTGTTGCCAGAAGATGCCAAGGGCGGCGGGTTCTTGCCCTTGTCATGCTGCTGATCCCTGGAGCGGGGGCTGGAGCTGAAGGAAGATCGTTGATGTGGGCCTCCACACCTTGCGGCTGGCAGGGTGGAAGTGGAGGTCCACAGAGGCCAGGGTTGCCTGCGAACAGGGCTGCATTTAGGAACTGGTGGAGCATGGGGGGAAGAGGACCAGTCATATGATTGTATGACAGGTTGAGGAAGACCAGGTTCTTCATCGCAAGCAAGTCGGGGGGAACTCCCTCTGTCAGCTGGTTGCCAGAGAGATCCAACCATGTCAAGGAGGGCATGTATGTGTTGCTGTAGGCTGTAGATATCTGTCCAACCAACTGGTTG
Organism: Anthoceros angustus; assembly: GCA_010909165.1. NCBI lineage: Eukaryota > Viridiplantae > Streptophyta > Anthocerotopsida > Anthocerotales > Anthocerotaceae > Anthoceros > Anthoceros angustus. Next base: position 1,814,416 of record MU008169.1, on the reverse strand, counting down.
TGGCTCAAATCCAGGACCTCCAATATCCGGAGATTGAAGCTATGAGGGCCAACATTTCCTGTGAAGCTGTTGCTCCCAAGTCGAAGCTCGGTTAGGGCTGCCGTAAGACTCAAATCCAGTGTCTGCGGGTCTGATAGGTTGCCCACGAGCTGGTTGTTCTGCAGCCATAAGGTAGTCAAGCTGGGCACCCCTTCATTTGAGATCCATCGTGGCATACTGCCGACGAGTTTGTTGCTGCTCAAGTCCAGAGTCATAAGATTGGGCAGGCTTGTCCAAACATCCTTAGCAGGAATCTCACCATGCAGGGAATTGCGACTCAAATTCACGCTCCGCATGGGCGAGCTATCCTGGAACCAGGTGTGTGGGATGGTGCCAGTTAGCTGATTATTTGACAAGTCCAGCTCCTCTTGCACCTCTGTCCACATTGCTTCTGGAATCGGTCCAACCAATGCGTTGGAAGCCAAGCGCAACACGGTGAGATTTCTCAAGCCCTCCAGATTAGGAATTCCGCCACCCAGATTGTTGCCAGAAGCATCCAAGCGCTTGAGGTTCACTAGCCTGTTAAAATCAGAAACATTGCCCGCCAGAGCACCGAGGAATGCCACACCCAGGTGATATAGCTTGGTCAGACTCACAAAATTGGAGATGTTGCCCGTCAGCAAGTTATTTGATAGGTCCAGCTCTCGCAGATCCTGCAGACCCTGCAGATCAGGAATGGGGCCTGTGAGACGGTTGGACGACAGCCACAGCACCTTGAGACTCGTCATGCTGCTGATGCCGGTGGGAATGCTGCCTGAGAGGCTGTTGTCAGCAAGGTCCAAGGCAATCAAGTTGCTCAGATTCCCAAGTTCTGCAGGAATTGGTCCAGTGAACAGGTTGTTGTTGAGGTTGAGGATCTGGAGGCTGTCAAGAGAACCCAAAGCTGGCACAAGTACACCACCCACCAGATAGAGATTAAGCTGGGAGACATTGGAAGAATTTGGAGCGCAAGTCACTCCCCACCAGTTGCAGGGATCAGAGTGAGACTCGTTCCAAGTCTCCAAGTTTGCTTCATCACTGTAATCCACCATACACGTTTTGAATTCCAGCAGCATCTGCCCATCCCTGTTCAAACCATAAACTCCATGCCGCACTCCAAGCACCAAAACAAGGGACGACAGCAGCAAAGCCTGTACGAAACTGATGCCCAACACCATTTTCCTATCGGTTTCATTCCCTGCCATACAAGTGTTGCAGCATATCACCTGCTTCCGTGCATCACCCAATTCTATAATATTTCTTCCTCACGACTGGCCCAATTCTATACAATTTCTTCCTCCCGACTCCCCGTTGTATAATATTTGTTCCTGACCAGGTGCTTGACTTGTGAAAGGCGCCAAAAGTATACAATACTGACTTTTTAAAATTTCCATGGAATAAAAAAGCATAATCAATGCAAGAATAAGAACATTTTATTGGTGGCAGGATTTGGCTTCGCTTCATCCCATGGAGCCATGGATCGTCTTTACCCAAAGACCTCGAGTCTACGGAGTGAAGGACGGGAAACTCTGGCGAGACGGATCGGATGAGAGGACGATGAGCTGTGCCGTACGAGGAATATTCTGGAGGCTCGATAAAACCGGGGATGGTAGGTGGGCTATACTCTTTGTGAGCCGGGATGCGAGGCAGTCGCGATACGTATTCGAAGTTGGTCGTGCCACGTGGTGTGTTGGAGTGGCGCTGAGGCGATTATCTTTCACGACTGAAGACTGTTGCCGACCTCCGTTTCTCCATTCTCCATCGCAGCGCCAGAGCCATGGCAGGAAAGGACATGGAGGCGGTGCACGCGCACATTCGATCCGTGGTGGAGAGCACTCCGCTTGTGGACGGGCACGGCCACAATGTGGTGGATCTCGACTCCTCCATCCCCTTCCTCCAGGCGTTCGCTGAGGCCGAGGGCCCGGCCCTCCGGGCCATCCCGCACACGCTGCCTTTCAAGGTGCGCTGATGACCTTCTCGCTGGCTGCGTTTGAGCTGAATTTGACGGCCTACCGCTTTGCTGCGGTGACGAGTTGGAGGAACGGTTTGGTTTGGTTCTGTTCTGGAGGAGACCTGGCGGGTGTAATTTCAGCTCAATGTCTGCAGGCGGAGTTCGCGAGCTTTTCCTGTAAGCTCATTGCATGTGCGTGTGCATTGTTTTTTGCTGAATTCTAGAGGAGCGTGAACGACATTGCCGGATTGTACGGCGTCGAGGCTAATTTGGAGAGCATTGAAGGACACCGGAAAGCTGAGGGGCTGAATTCCCTCTGTGAGCGATGTTTCGATGCTGCAAACATTTGCACACTCCTCCTGGATGATGGTCTGCCGCTGGATAAGATGAAGGACTTGTCCTGGCATAAGAAGTATATCTATGGGGTTCACAGGGTGGTCCGAATCGAGACGCTGGCTGAGGACATTCTGAACAAGGTGGAGAGTGGAGTGTAGTGTTTTCTTGGCAGGTCTTGCGTTGTGAGCAACAATTGGAGCTGGTCTGGTTCGAGATTGAATCGTTGTGGCTCTTACTTGCTCGTTGCGACAGGGTCCGCCTCATACCGGTGTAACTTGGACGCTAAACAGCTTTGAGGAACGGTTCGTGGAAGCGCTCAGATCATATCCACTGTTACGGTTGTGCTTGGCAGTTTTACAGTGTGGCGCTGTATGGTTTCAGGATAGAGGTTGACAAGCCCTTACTAGTTGTGTTCCTTGATTCCCATCACACCTTCTCTTCTGGTGTCGTTGGATTCAAAAGCATTGCAGCTTATCGAAGTGGCCTTGATATTGATCCGGCGGTGTCTGATCGAGCTGCCGAGGAAGGACTGATGGAAGAGATAAGTAAGTAGCAACCTTGAAATGCATTGCAAGCGATTGAAGCCACTTGTTTGAAGCTGATGCATGTGATTGGCCTGCAGAAAAGAAGAAGCCTTACAGGTTGGAGAACAGGAGCCTTCTCAATTTTCTCTTTACAAGAGCCTTGGAGCTTGCCACCCTGAAGGAGCTACCAATGCAGATACACACGGGGTACGATTGTCCAGGACTTGTCAGGCTAGCCGAAGTTCCTTGCCAGTTCGACGCCATTTTGGCAAGTCATGCCTGACCTTGTTCGGTGTGATCAGTTTTGGGGACAGGGATCTGGATTTGAAATTGGCGAATCCTCTTCACTTGCGAGCAGTGCTAGAGGATAAACGATTCGCTACCAGTCGCGTGGTCTTATTGCATGCATCCTATCCGTACATGCGGGAAGCAGCTTACCTTTCAAACGTTTATCCTCAGGTGAGAATTTTTCTGACGTGAACCTAAACCAGAATTTTATTGCACCTTCTAAGCTTTGTGCTCCTCTTTCGCAGGTTCATCTAGACTTTGGGCTCGCAGTTCCTAAGCTTAGTGTTCGGGGTATGAAATCAGCCATCGTCGAGCTGTTCGAGCTTGCACCTCTGAATAAGGTAGTGAAGTGCTCTCCCCGTAAATGATCGGAATACATTTTCCTACCATAGGACAACTGACAAGTAGCTCTTGGAAGTGCAATCTGATCTCGTCGCCAAATTGTTCAGGTGATGTTTAGCACAGATGGATATGCTTTTCCGGAGACGTACTACTTAGGTGAGAGATATTTGGATTGTCGTTTTTGTACTCGGGTATTCCTAGTCTCTCCAGAAGTGGCCGATCTTGGAAAAGAAACGCCTGAAAAGTTGCAATGAATGATTTTGCGGAGGAATTTTTACAGGCTATTGAGTGTGGTGTTGCAGGTGCTAAGTGGGCAAGAAATATCCTGTCACAAGTTCTGTGTGAAGCTTTTAGTGATGGAGACATATCAGAAGATGACGCTGTTGCTGCAGCTCGTGGTATCCTACAGGCCAACGCCTTGACCTTTTACAGGCTCGATGCAGACACTGCAAATTTCACACACAAGAGCAAGGCAGTATCTGTAGTTGAAGCTGAAACAGTTCCTGACGAAGTTGATCCCTGTCCCAGCCAGGGGCAAGACATTGCTCATTACCGGTTACTATGGGCAGATGTGGCTGGGATCAGACGATGCAGAGTAGGTGGAGATATTGTGGTGTTGCTGTCTTTTGGGAGCACTGCGCGATTTCTTTTTCCGCACAAGATTCATTGTGTTTTCACACTTGCAGGTGGTCCCTACAGCAAGGTACGAATCAGTAGTCCTCGAGAATGGTGTTGGTTTAGCCAAATGTATCATGGCTATGTCATCGGGCACAGATTCTCCTGCAAAAAACTCAGGACTCAATGAAGTTGGGGAGATTCGCCTGATTCCTGATAGAACAACTGAGCGTCGGATCCCCTGGTGCTGTTTCTTTCAGATCTGTTCTTTTCATATAGATTGGAACAAACAGTTGAGCCTTGTACGAATGAGGTGTTTTCAAACGAGCTTGGTCATCTTGGAGCTTACGAGGGTTTATGTGACTTACAGGACTTGGGCGACACATGCATTTGTACTTGTTGACATGCATGTGATACCCGGGATCCCCTGGGAATACTGTCCTAGAAGCACTCTACGCCGCCTTCTGAATGTTTTGGACAAGGAATTTGGTCTGGTAAGTGAGAAAATTAGGTTTCCCTTCCTGCGGCATGTTCAGAAATCCATAATACCACTCCACTTTTTTTAAAGTTCCTGCCATGAGCCTTCGATGTAATCTTCTATCTGTTCTAAAGGTCCATAATCCTACTCTTCGTGTTTGCTGTGGTATATCGATCGGCAGTCCCTAGAAGTCGGGTTCGAGAGCGAGTTCTATCTCTTGGAGAAGACTGATAGGTATTATCACATTTAAAGTTGTTGTGGTTTCTTAAGTTGATGTGGTGAGGATATTCTCTTCTGATGTATGTTTCCTACTTATTTCAGACCCGAAGGGTGGAAGGGGGTAGACGTGACCCCGTATTGTTCTAGTAATGGCTATAGTGCAAAAGCGGATGTTCTCTCGGAGATTGTTGATACATTGGGTCAGCTACGCATCCCAGTTGAACAGGTAGACCTGCTGTTACCCTGCTGACGTTTCTCTCTGCTATACCGCCATTCCATCCCTTAAGAATACTTATGGTGTCGGATCTTGGTGCTGTAGCACCACGCTGAATCAGGTGGTGGGCAGTTTGAAATCGCCTTCCCCCATGCACCTGCACTATTGGCAGCTGACAACTTGCTGCTTGCTCGGGAGGCCATAGTTGCGATTAGCCACCGAAACGACTATCTCGCAACCTTTCTGCCCAAGTGAGTGTGGCATCTCTGATTTGTAAAGTTCAGGCTTACTAGCTGCTTCATCTGGCGTTCTAACATCTAGTGATCCAGGCTGCCTTTCGACTTATCGAGTGCTGGAAGTGGTGGTCATGTCCACTTAAGCGTTTGGAAAGAGGGCAAAAACGTTTTTTCAGGAGATTCAGAATCAACCCATGGAATGTCAAAGACTGGCGAGCACTTTTTAGCAGGAGTTTATCACCATCTGCCTGCCATCTTAGCCTTCACTGCTCCTCATCCCTTAAGGTAAGGCATTACAGTGAGTGCACATCTCTGTCCTGACGCCTGTCCCGATAGGAGCCCTAACCTGCGTCATGATCGTATCAGTTATAAGCGCATTCAACCTAATTGTTGGAGTGGAGCATTCCAAGTCTGGGGATACGAGAACCGAGAATCACCTTTACGGACAGCCAGCCCTCCTGGTGTCCCAAACAAAGTTGTGAGCAACTTCGAGCTTAAGGCCTTCGATGGTTGTGCTAATCCTCATCTGGGCCTCGCAGCGGTCCTGGCAGCGGGGATTGACGGGCTGAGGAAGGAGCTGCAGTTACCACCTCCGACTGGTTAGTGCTTAGCCTCTGCATTCCCTGCAGTCCAGCTGCACTGTGAAGGAATGGATTTTTTGTGCTTAACTCTGCTATGCCCTGTGCCAGAGGTAAATCCTGCGGAGCTGGAAAAGGGCACGGTGCCGAGGTTGCCAACCAAGGTATCAGAATCCGTCCAATGCTTGCAGGAGGATGACATCTTGAAGGAGCTGCTTGGCATCCCGTTGGTTACTGCTGCGTGTGCCAGTCGTCTGGTAAAGCCTCTCTTCCTCACCTGTGAGCTAGCGCGGACTGTTCGATTCATGCTGAGCACCTAATTGCGGTGTCAAAATGTTCAGGCTGATGAAGAACACTTCGCGCGTAATTCCGCCCTCAAGCTTCTCCATATTTACTAGCATCGTGGAAGGTACATTAGCAGGGGCCTCGCATGAAGAAATTACATAGGTCTCATCATTGGCTGTACAGGTCTGTCTGGATGTCAGGATGAGGACATGCAGTATGTACCTTGGCAGGTTGTGTAAACAGGTCCCTGCCATGGCCCGTATAGCCAGCCAGCTATGTGTGACGGCGATCTTTATCTCAAATTAAATTAACAAGGCTAGAAATCAAGAAGACCACTCCCTGTCCTGTTGACAGTGAGTACAGGCCCTTCTTCTGGCCTAGGTGGCATTTGCGCCCCGCCTCTTTTATGTCCAGTACTCATCTTTCTTCCCATGGGTTGTGTCAGAAGTCGGGCAAATTGACCGATCAGGACTGATGTTCTCCGTAGCGCGGGCGGGCTTCTCCTTCTTGAAGCCTGGCAGCTGCCCGAGCACATTTGTAGCATTATCCAGCCTACATTTGCCGCACCACACCTGAGATGGAGGCAGAGTGGGATTGTGATCCTTGGGATGCTGCGGCAATCGGTGACTGCATGCAGTTGCCGCTGGACTTGGCGATTCTGCAGCCGCACCGATGTGAAATTTGTTACAGGAATTTCAAGACAGCTGATGCTCTTACCCGCCACCTCGAGTCCGCCGTGCACGACGCCAAGAAGATAAAGTGCCCTAATTGCTCTCGAGCTTTCAAGTCTGCTTCTGCATGCACTATGCATGTGAGCCTTCCTTCCTGCGCGTTGTTCATTTAGAAAATGTGAATTGAATATTGAACGAAGGTTTGGGGCCTCAGGGGCGCAACTTGAAGCCACGATGCATCCCAGGCAATGTCAGCAATGTGATTGTACCTGGAGCATTGTCTCTTCTCATGTGTTTCAAATGCTCTGTCAACAGGTCGAGTCTCGGGCCTGCGTAGATATCACGCTGGAGCAGATTGTCGCAGGCGTGCGCAACTGGGAGATCAAGTCAGGAAAAATCAACCTGCTCACCGTGCCCCGGCTTGACTGTCCACAAATCAGTGATAGGCAAGCTCAATGCCGTTCTGTTCCGCTAATAGCCTGACTGTGAAGTTGTCATTCCAGGAGCTGGTGACGCGCCTCGTCAAACACTGACGCGCCGGTGCTAGTTAACGACTTGCAGACCGGAGACCTCGACAAAAATCACTTACGCCGCTACAGAGGCAGCATTCGATGGATTCGGATTCAGATGCTGTCTCTGCGATGCGGTGTTTCAGTCCCTTACGGCGTTAAATCAGCACCTCAATTCGCCTGCTCACGAGTCGCAGGAATTTCGATGCAAGAAGTGTGGCCTCACATGCATCTGTAAGCCGCACTCATCTTCCCAAAGCCGTGACATTCACATGCAGGATTTGTGTCGCTTTGAGCCGACTTGTGCAGCTTTTTGACATGCTCGGTCTGGTTTGTTCCACAGTGCTTTCTTCCTTGATCCAGCATGTGGAGTCTCAGGTTTGTGGAGCTTTCTCCCCAGAGCCAGAGGAGAGCGACGCATCTGCCACTCCTCATCTTTACATTCAAGGATTGAGCTCGTCGCAAGACTAGCTTACAGCATCCCTGTTTGAGGCTAGGTTATTAGCCACCTCATTAGCCATATATTCCGTCTGGTACATAGCACTTTACTAGGCGGAGTGACTTTTATCCCCAGTGGAAGCTACCATGCCCGGACTCCTCAGTCTGTAGACCCTCCCTACATTATTGTGTTAAACGTTCTGATCTATTTTTCTAAAATTATTTATGGAAAAACTTTTTTATTTCAGTGTGTCCATTTTAGGTATTGAAGGGAATAAGGTTGCAATTAAGGAGTTTTCCTTTCCCATACACCTATATCGGAAAACTCCTAGTCAGAAAGGGTCTAGGTACCTATATAATAGGTACCTGCTGCCATCTTATATCTCCGGTTGCTTGCGCAAACGTGCACATTTAGGTGGGTAGGTAGGTAACACATCTACAGTGCCTCTACAAGGTAAGAGCTTTTGTTTTGAGTCTGTGTCTCTCCGAGGTACTGAAGCTACGCGAACCTTTCCACCTTGGTAACAGAGTAAACATTCTATTGCGGGACGTCTCACGGGGTTTGGCAGTGCGATTGTGGGGATCGCAACAGGCAGTTCGTGGGGTTGGTGTGCGCTTCCCAGGGATTTGTCGTCCTTGAATGTCTGTTGAGCTTCCCTGAAGTTCAGGCACTCTAGTGAGGTCTGTTGAATAGCAGCAGCAGCAGCAGCCGCAGCAGGAGCAGCCATGGCTGTGAGGAGGACTCAAAATCCCTTGCAAGCGCTGGTGCTATGGTTCAACCGCCAGCCACCTAAGGTGAAAACAGTTCTGGCGGTGCTTGGAGGTATTTTGGCGCTCGTGTTCCTCAGGTTTGTCGTGCGGGACCACGACAACTTGTTTGTTGCCGCTGAGGCCACCCACTCTATCGGAATTGCGTTCCTGATCTACAAACTCCTAAAGCAGCGGACTTGTGCAGGTTAGCTCTCCTGTTTTCATGTTTGCTTTCGTGTTCAGCACAGGGATATCGCTGGGGATCTCCTGGTGACACTGATTTAGGTCAGCAGGACTGGCACCTGGGGTGGGTGGTGTTTAGTCCTGGTAACCAGGAAAAGATTATGTCTAGTGGCTCTATTGTGGTGGCTCGATTTTCTGTTTCGTTAAGGCTAATCCACTTATTCTGACATGTGTCTGGCAGGGCTTTCGTTGAAATCACAAGAACTCACCGCAATCTTTTTGGCTGTGAGGCTCTATTGTAGTTTAGTGATGGAAAAGGATATTCACACAGTCCTGGACTCAGCGACTCTTGTGACTACTTTGTGGGTAATTTATACAATTCGATTTAGACTTAAGTCAACCCACATGGAGGATCTCGACAATCTGCCCATCTACTATGTGGTAAGGGTTTTCTGCTGATTCTCATCTCATGTCCGCTAAGATGACTGAATTTGAAGGCAATTGTTGAATTCACTGGGTGGCGGGGTACCTTTGACATGGTTCTACGGCTGGAGCAGTTGTGTTTTGAGTGATAGTTGATGCAAGATTTCTAACTATCTGCTGGTGTGTTTCACCTTCACAGCTCGTACCATGTGCTGTTGTGGCCTTCTTGATTCATCCTGGAACGACCCACCACATCGTCAATAGAATTTTGTGGGCCTTCTGTGTATATTTGGAAGCAGTTTCGGTTTTGCCTCAACTTCGCGTCATGCAGAATACGAGGGTGGGTTTGGAGTGCATTGCCTCTGAGTAGTGATGTGCAACAGGACTTGCCAGTACGAGCATTTGGTTTTTGATTGCCGCTTAATGGACTGGTTCAACGTTGTTCTCTCGTCGTGCTCATGCATCAGGTCGTTGAGCCGTTCACTGCTCATTATGTATTTGCTCTTGGAATGGCACGGTTTCTGAGCTGTGCACACTGGATTCTCCAGGTCAGTGATTATAATTTCTTCCTTGTTGGGTCGCTGAGCAAGGTTGATGCAACAATCAGCACGCCGTAGTTCTTTTATGTCTGACTTGTGTTTCTGCGCCAGGGTTTGGACAGCGAGAGCGATTTGTTGGCAGCTCTGGGATACGGCCTTTGGCCGTCTATGGTTCTGCTGTCCGAACTCGTACAGACATTGATCTTGGCTGATTTCTGCTACTACTATGTAAAAAGGTAAAGCTGGTGTTTTGGTCACATCACTTCATGCACTTTTGCCGTGTGTCTCGGTCGCGGAACCCTCTCACTTGTTGCTGGTTTCTGGAAACAGTCACATGGACGGTCAGATGATGGTCAGGCTGCCTTCCGGAGTTGTGTAACCCTCGCCAGCAACTTCATTTAGAAGCATTGTGCACGGTTTGTATCAAGACTGTTCATGTACACTCTGTTGAGCCCTGGGTCAAATGGCTCAATAATTTTTGTCATCTTGGCGGGCTGGGTGTGAGAGTGAATGGATTCACAACCAGAGTGGACTTGTTCCGCTCATAGCTAGTGATCCGAATCCAAGGGCGCGATGCAGTAGAGTCGCGTCTGAGGACAGTAAGAGGCAGAGGTTGCTGTGTCCGCTGGAGGGAAGAACCAGCGGTGATCACAAGGTTGCAAGATGTACAAGCCCACAGTATGCTTTTCTTAGATGTTCAGTGCAGCTGCTCAGGGCAAATGTGCTCAATATTCAACAGCTTGTCCTTTCCTGACATGGCTCATGCAGTTTCCGAGCAACTTGGAAGGTTTCACCCCTCAATTCACTCTCAAGGTTTCACCTGCATTCCTCTCATAGGCTGAATGTGAGAGCGAATGGATTCGCGTCACTAGGGTGACCACGCGGCTCAAAATCTGCCACTGAGTAGAGGTAAGGGAGAGTTGGGGGAAGTGGAGAGAGTAACGGAACGGGAATCCCGCAACGGGTCCGACGCAATGCTACGTGGTTGCGCCGTTTTCGGGAGCTGCGGACGTTGGATCCCTTTTGGACGAGGGAAGCAAAATAATGTATTATAGGTTGTATATTCAACGATCTAGATGTATACAGCGCTTCCTAAAAAGAATTATAGCCACGTAGCTCTGAGCCTGAGAGACGGTTGCTCAGAGACGGTATCGAACCCGGACCACCATGGGGGGCAAATTTCTCCTGCTACCTATCCCTCAATCAGCCTGACTGTGGGCTGGGGATCTTCAGTGAAATACGTAGGCCCAGATAATCTTGCTGGTGGGTTCCGGGGTACCAGGTGCTTCCACATCTGGGCTCACTCCAAACTGAGTGATGAACTTCAAAATCTCCACCAAGTAGTGCGAAACAATGAGCATGCATGCAGGCTGTGGCGACAATCCCTTGAAAGAAAAACTTGTCAGCATTCCTCACGCTGGGGTACTTCTTATCATCAGCCAGAAATGTCTGTGGTGACGAATGCCCCCTGAAATCATTGTAGAGGAAACCTGTTTCAGCCGGGCTGCGTGCCTTGCTTCACGCCAGGAACCCTCTTATCACCAACCACATTGCATGTCTGCTGGCGACAAGTCCCGCCTTGATTCATTTTGGAAGAAAGCTGTTTCAGCCTTGCTTCACGCCTGAGGTCCAACCAGAAAGCTATGCACCAAGCCGTTCATGTCTGTCCACCAGCTCTGGCCTGGCTTCTTCCACGCCCTCATTCGTATTCTCCTTGCATGCATCTCCCGTGCCTGCTCCCACATCTGGGCACTGGTGTATATGTTCGACATCACCACGTATGCTGTGGCAGCTTTCTTGTCTAGCTTCAGTGCTTCATGAAGAGCATGTTGTCCCATCTCCACGTTGCTCCACTTTTGACAGGCACCGAGTACATTGTGCCAAACTGCAGCATCAGGATGTCCAGGCATTGTGCTTACCAAAGCTAGTGCCTCTTTCAGCTGCCCTGCACGACCCAGGAGATCCACCATGCATGTGTAGTGCTCCATCGTGGGAGTGGCCCCACTGTGTTTGCTCGCAGCCTCAAAGTACTCTTGCCCCTTATTCACTAGACCCTTATGACTGCATACTGTCAGTACACTAAGGAATGTGCTGCTGTCGGGCTTTAGGCCACTCTTCGTCATTTTCTGAAACAAATCAAAGACCACTTCACTGTCTCCTTGAAGGGTGTAGCCTGCAATCAGTGCATTCCATGCAACAACGTCTCTTTTGGGCAATGCCTCGAAGACCTGCTCTGCATCAACCATGCTGCCAGACTTGCCATACATGTTTATCAAACTGGTCGCTATAAGCACATCAGCATGAAGCCCTTGTTCTTTAATCTGTGCATGAAGCTGCCTTCCCACATGCAAAGCTCCCACACATGCACATGCCTGCAGGAGGCAAACAAATGTCACAGAATCAGGTGAAGCCATGCCTCCTTCTTGCATGGCATTGAAAAGATGAAAAGCCTCCTGCCCCATGCCCTGCTGCGAATATCCTGCTATCATAGCATTCCACATCACCACATCTTTCTGACTAAGTCCATCAAACACTCTTCGAGCATCGTCCAAGCTTCCACACTTTACATACATGTTTACCAAACTGTTGGCTACAGACATATCGGCTTGATGTCCATGTGCTCTGATTTGTTCATGAAGCTGCTTTCCCTTCTCGAGAGCCCCATCACCCAAACTCTCACATGCATGCAGGAGGCACACAAAAGTCACAGAATCAGGCAAAGCCCGGCCTTGTTCTTGCATAGCATTGTAAAGATGAAAGGCTTGATGCCCCTTGTCCTCCTGGGAATACCCTGCTATCATGGCATTCCACGTCCCCACGTCTTTTTGTGTAAGTCCAGCAAACACACATTGAGCATCTTCCAAGCTGCCGCACTTTGCATACATACTTATCAAACTGTTGGAGACGAGGACATGACCTTGATGTGGTCCTTCCCTAATCTGTGCATGAAGTTGCCTGCCCATCTCCAAAGCCAGGGTGCCTACACTGGCACAGGCCTGCAAGAGGCACACAAATGTGACATCGTCAGGTGGCACCGTGCCTTCTTCTTGCATGTTTCTGTAAAGCCGAAGAGCTTCCTCCACCATGCCCAGCTGGGAATATGCTGCTATCATGGCACTCCACATCACCACATCCTTTTGACCAAGCCCGTGAAACACTATTGCAGCGTGTTCCAAGCTGCCACACTTTGCATACATGTTTACCAAACTACTGGCTATGAACGCACAGCCTTGAAGCCCCTGTTCTATGATTTGTGCATGAAGCTGCTTCCCCTTCTCCAAAGCTGGGGCCCCCACACTCGCACACGCTTGGAGAAGGCAGACAAATGTCACAGAAGTAGGTACAGCAGTGACTTCTCCTTGCATGGCATCACAGAGACGCAGGGCTTCCTGTCCCATTCCCTGCTGGGAATACCCAGCTATCATGGAATTCCACGTCACCACATCTTTTTCACAAAGCCCATCAAACACATTCCGGGCGTCTTCCAAGCTGCCACACTTTGCATACATGTTAACCAGACTGCTGGCTGCCAACCCACGAGATTCAAGCCCTAATTGAGTAATTTGCGCATGAAGTCGCTTCCCCTTCTCCAAAGCCGGGGTACCCACACTTGCACATGCCTGCAGGAGGCACGCAAATGTCACGGAATTGGGTACAACGGTGCCTTCTTCTTGCATAGCATCGTAGAGACGAAGAGCTTCCTCCCCCATCCCCTGCTGGGAATAGCCTGCTATCATGGCATTCCACGTAACCACATCTCTTACCCCGATCCCGATTCCATCAAACACTCTTCGAGCGTCTTCCAAGCTGCCACACTTGGCATACATGTCTACCAAGCCACTACAAACGTGCAAGCTAGGGGCAACGCCACTGGCCGAGACATCAGCATGCACCTGCTGCCCAGATACCAGGTCCGATGCCCTTGCACAAGCCTGAAGGGCTGCTACAAACACATGACCATCCGGCTTTACACTACTCCACCTGCGCATGCGTTGATACAGCTGTAAGGCCTGCTTATATTGCCCGTGCTTGACATGGGCAGAAATTATGGCAGACCACGTGAACGCATCTGGTTTGGCAACCAGATTGAACACCTCCATAGCTTCTTCAAACCTGGCCTCAGAGACATACATTCGCAGGAAGTGGTTGCACAAAAAAGTATCCGACTCGAACCCCTTCTTCACGGCCAAAGCGTGAACTCTCCGACCCACAGCGAGATCCTTCTTAGCCATACATTCCTGTAGGACCACATAGAAGAGAGATTTGGAAATACAGCAGTCCGTCTGCACCAGAACTCCCAGCGCTCCAACAGACTCATTCAGCTGGCCTTGCTCACACAGTTTGGTTACTGTCTCGGCCGTTACGTCCCACCTTCTTCTTTCGTATCCCCCTCCTCCTGTGCCACGATCGTCCGGCACGCTCCAGTCTGGCCAGAGGACCTCCCGATACTCCCAACCAGTCGAGCAGCAGCGGCAAGTCACGTGAGCAGGAGCCTTTCTTAAAACACCTGCCAACCTGAAAACAGCCATGCCAACCTCCAGGCACACACACAGCCATAGCTGGGAAAAGCGTTTGGCGAATAATGCAACCACGCACTTTTGCAAGTCGCACTACAAAAGGAGAAGGATCAGCTTCCACCAGGCCTTTGCTCATGAAGGGATTCTCCTTGCTGAATTGCCCGTAGGCTCGGAAGCAAATTTTTGCTGGGAGGATTCAGAGTCGTGACCTGTTCGGCAATTCCAACCTGATCTCATGTACCCAGAGCTAACTGGCCTAATCAATGAAACAACGGCTCCACGAGAGGACGTTCTAACGACCT